>JAQNCA010000004.1:3063915-3082595 GCA_029783725.1 Acanthurus tractus
CTTCGGTGCTCGGGCCCTAAAAAGAAACGTAACAATTACAATAGGGCCTTGCGCCTTCGGTGCTCGGGCCCTAAAAAACAGCTTCCTGTAGTGGCAAGTCCCAGGTTTTCTTGAGGGATTGAGAATGCTCCTGAAGGCTTTGAGATCATGAACTTATATGTAAATGTATTTTTTATCATCAGCAATTATTTTGATTTTAAGTAGCTTTTAATATTTGAACTATCAAGTTAATTTGTGATGTTATTTTATTTGACTATAAATACTTCAGTGCACACATCCTTAATCACATTCCGTAAAAGCACTTCATGTGACCGACCACAGGTCCTGTATAGATACTGACAGTCTGTTGTGCTGCAAAAGGGCCACAATTCATACCAGTTTTTACAAGCGCTCATGAAATGCATCACAGAGTTTGTTTCATAAGTGTTGCTCTGTCGCTGAGACCTGAGGATGGATTTTGGGTTGTGGCGACACTGCCATTTTCCACAGAGATTCATTTGTGAAGAAACAGATGTAGTAATTGCATAATTCATCAGAAGCTTGTTTTGTGAATGGATTAAGGTAATCATTGGTTACAAGTAAATCTGTCTACCTCTGCTCGGTAAAGAGAGAGCATTTGCATAATAGAACCAGCTTTGTCAAACAGTATCTAAAGATGAAATCTTACTCTGCATACAAAGTGCAAATCTTTATCTGCTGCATATACATTCTAGATGATGTCTAGTAAATAAAAATGTATAGTCCATCAATGTAGTTTTGCACTTCCATAAGGATGAGGGACTGTTGAGGGACTTTTGAAAGACTGCCATAATGCACAGGTACAGGTTAATTAGAACGTTGCTGCAAGGATTAAAAAGTTGGTAGGGAGAGTAGAGACACTAGCAGTATCCATCCACAACTAAATGTTCCAAGCAATGATTTTGACAAAAACAAAACATCAACAAGAATAATAAAAATGATTAATCAATCAAATATGAATCCTACCTCCTCGGCCCTGAACCCTTGATACTAAATATTAGTTGACTTGACTTGTTGACTTGTTTCTTGTTGAGTCAGAGGTGTAGCAACATCAGGTTGTCAGGCTTTTTTGCAGGATTTTGTCACTGTTCATGACTTTTTTTTAGGGGCATCAGTGTGTTATTTTGTCAGATGTCAGAAACAGCCTGACTGTGTAGTGTGTCAGACAGAGGGGGAGAGTGACGGTGAGACAGCTACATGTCAGGGAAAAAAAATATGTGCTGATATGTTAATAGAGAGATTTGATTTTGTGTCTAATGTTGAAATGATGGTGCTCTGGATAACCTTTGAATATGTTCCTCTTTGTCTCACTCTCCATGTGGCATGCATCAAGGTGTTTTTTGTCACGTAGCTGATGCAATGCTTCTGAGTAGCTTTTAACAAGCCTAGAAATTACCTGCAACCCTGCCTTTTTGTCTGATTGCAAGAGAAAATCTATACATTTGTCCTCCATGACATTTATTTTTGCATTGGTGTAATAAGTTCAAGAGTCTGTTTGCTACCATGTCACTAAATTAAAGCAGTCCTTTCTGTCATGAATTCTAAAGGTATCAGCTTCAGCAGGGCCCTTGTAAACCGCTTTTATGCCTTGGTGTCACTAATGGGGGTAGCTGAGCTACCTGTGCCAGTAACCTTTAAGTAAGCCTTTTCTATCATAACCACTATCATACACTATCATTTTTTCACTCCTAAGAGTCTAAATTCCGTGTAATTTCAGTGATATGCTGCTTGGAATAATACTATTTTTTGACATAGTAAATCCCCAAAATGTCGGGTTTAAAGTTTTATTCAAGCTTTAAGCACAATACAATCGCAAATTGTTAGGCAAAAGTGGTGTTTCACAGGTCTCTTCAGAAAATCAAATGCATTTTAAAAGCATTCTGATCACAATTAAGTGTTAAGTATGTATGAGTGTGTGACTTTGACACAGTGGGTGGCGTCTGTGTGTAAGGTATTACTTGAGCATGCGTCTGGCCAACACCAATTGAGCAAAAAAGAAGGCAAACACCAAATACAAGCCTGTTGGCAATTTATCGCAGGACAGAGTGTTGCAGTGTTGTGATTGTGTTGTTTGCTTAATATGTTTCGACATGGTGGGTCCGTAGTGAACTTGAGCCATGCTAGAAATTATTATGAGACCACTGATTACTTCAGACACAATGAGACATATTTTTTTTTCAGATTAGGCCATGGAATGGCTATGAGATAGGTAAGAGTGTTGGACAATTATGATCTTGAAGTCAAAATGTTCCCACAGACCCCTTTTTTTGATCAAGCAAAAATTGCTTCCCAGTCAAGATTGTTAACCCCAGTGTCATTTTGGGAGATTTATGGGTACTTTCCTACACTGCCTGCCATAAAGCAGTTTTTTACTATTGAGTCAGTCTGCAGGGGAAGGTGAAACACTACTTACTGGAAAAAAATACAGTTCTGAGTTTTTTAAAGGCTTTATTCAGACTGACAACTTATGATTGTTTTCCTTTTTTGTCACTTGAAAAACATGACATATAACTTAAAATTGGAAGTGAAGAAAGAGAAAAGAGGCAGATAAAACTGTGAAGTGTCAAGGTGATTTTATTTATAAAGCCTTAATTCACAATATACAACACCTTTTCAGAAACAGAACAATTAAATGTGTGTGTTTTCAGATAATACAAGACTCCTATTGAATTTATTATCCTTTGAGTCAGCATGACTTGTGTTGTGAATGCACACCCAATATTTCTCTATGATCTCCTTTGAAAATGGGGACAAAGGATTGCATTGTACATGGGTAGAGCACATATCCGAAAATAACTTTTTAACTTTACAGAAAAAAAGTTTTCTCCAGCAAAAGTTATGTTTAACCAGTATAAATGTATGTATATGGTGTAGGCATACAGTATTTAATCAAAATATTGCAGTAAAACAAGTTGAAGATGATCACATATGTCCTTGGGGATGTGTCATATAAGATCATTGTTGAGTTTTACATTTTTTAAAAGATTTGTTCAATATACCTGTGTCTCAGTAGTGGGATATTGATTTGATTTTAGCACCTAATTAAAAGACAAAAAAGGTTAGAACAGCACAGTATTTACATGCATTGGCCTTCATGTTTTTTAAAAGAGAAAAATCATTGAATCATTAAATCAGAGTAACTAAACCTCCAAACCACTATTTTTTCCACTTTTGGCAATTTAGTGGGGTTCTTTAGTTATTCTTATGCAATTGCATGTGCAAACAATTGAGTAGTTACATTTTAACAGTAGTACATTGTTTACTGTTTTTGGACAGTCCTGAAGTTGTTAAATTTTTCCAACCTTAATACTTATGGGTTAGCAATAGCACCTCTGGACTGCAAAGCCTCAGTGGACTTAGAAATTGGGTGCCAGTGGCTACGTGTGTCAGGCCTACCAGACTGTAACCTCTCGCCCACAGCCTATAGTCCAGTGTCAGAACAGCTGCACCAGCTGCCAGCAACTCCGCTGCATTTAAGGCTGAATTTACAAATAGTGTGTTTGTAAGAGCCACTTCACTGACAGTAGCATGACTGTGAAGCTAACGTTACTATTATATGGTAAATGGATAGGTTAAAATGGAAGAGAAGGCTCTAGGGACTTCACTTACCTACCTGAACTCAGGCTTGATAGCTAATTATAAGTATGTGATGTCACTGTGGAGTCTAAATAAGTTATGTGTGCACATTGCCTTTGCTTTGTCCTACGAGGTCTGTTGGTTGGCTGATAAAGTGATGAGTATTGTGTAATATAGTAGAAGCTCATAATGTTAGCCCTTGATTTTGCTCAAAGCCGTCAGAGTGGGGCTTCAATCAAAAAGACTTTAAAATCCGTAGCATGTGTGATACAGAATTATGTTCTGTCTCAGCCAAAACTGACCTGAGAGACCAGGATCAAGACAAGCAAGACAAGACAAGACTAGTCATTCTAGTATAGATTTCTGTGTTGAAGAGGTGCACCCGGTTGCACCATGAAGTGTCCCTGTGTGTGAGTGAAACTCTGACACAGACAGCAGAGGACCAAGGCAGTGTGCTCGTAGCATAGTTTTTTCATCTCTGACTACTGAAGTAGAATTATTGAACCACCAGTGTGGCGAACAAGTGTCCATGGTTTAATGCTACTAGCCAAACAGAAGATGTACTGATATTGTGCTTAGCAATAATTTTGGTCTCTGCACTGAATTTTTCTCATTTAATTTTTGTACTGACCTAAAGAAAACACTTCTTTTGGCTGGCCCACTTACTGATGGGTTGTCAAGAAAAATGTATCATATGTGGCACTGCAGTGGTATACTTTTTAAAATTATGCCTCTTATTTTCTGGGTGTAAATGTATATATGTATATGTATATATATATATATATATAAATATGTGTGTCTGTGTGTGTATTTATATGTGTGTAGATGATGATATTTGAAGACTGAAATGTGGCTTTTAAAAGCATCATTGATAAACTAAAATGTTCTGTTGTATTGATTTAGTTACCACAAAGTATTACAGACTAAGTTTAACTTAAACCCAAGTTGTCAAAGACATTAGGGCCCATATTTATTTGTAAAAATTATATTTTAAAATGCTTTTTGAGTCAACTGGGCAGAAAAATAAATACTTCAAGTGAACAATTCTCATTTGTCAATCAGCCATAGTAAGGTGCAGAAAATACCTTTAAGCTTAACTCTGATGAACGAAATCATGATTTTGATCCTATTCAGAATGTTATTTTGCATTGTTGCTTTAATAAAAGCTCTATGAATCATATTTCTAGTAGCAGTTAATACATTAAATAAAACAATATCTAACAACCATATCAGTGTGGATGGTCAAAAAAGGAAACAAAACAAATTCACTATGAAACAGAATGAAAAGCTGCCTCTGACATTAGAGAAAATATAGAGTACAAATTCTGATTTTAGAGCCTCATTTACCAGCACAGTTGTACAACAATTAAAAGAGATTGCAGACACAATCAATGCTGGTTTACTCCTGTCATTTGCATCCAAGAGGAATGCAAATAAAGTGGTTTAATATCCAATCAAATGCACAACTGGAAATTAACTGTCCTATTCTGAATCATTGATATTACTTCAAATATTGTATTCTAATATAATTAATATAATCGTAATAATATTATAAATAATATAATAATGACTAAGTCTTTTTTGTACAGTCACTTGTTTCTGTCCCAAAGCTTAGATCTGGGATGGGTAACATTTTGTCAAAACAAATACAATAAAACCCTTTAACTCTAAAGTTTTTGACAAGTAAAAGAAAAGGATCTTTACTTTCCTCTTAAATCCATATTTTTATATTATTTCATTTAAATGCAAAAACTGACTACTATCTCATGGCTCTTATCTACATAAATTTCACACACGCACCACTGTATCCATCCTGGCCGGGAAAAAAATGCTCTTTAAACAGGGAGCGTAAACCAAACCATGATCCACTTGAAACACAGAGGACATCAGATCATTTCTCTTATTACAGCCTGTCGGATGGAGAGAATGACTCTGATCCGCCTATTGCCACTTGTCAGTGCAGTTATTGAAAATCACCTTCAATTTGCTCCAGATATAGAGATTGCAAGGGACAAGTCGCCTTGTTCCGTTTGATGTGACAATCTCTTCGATCTTTCCTCCAGACAGGACAGAGGGAGTCGGGCATGATGGGAAAAATCAGCAGAATCAGTCAGCGAGGAAGTGCCAAAGGCTTAGATAATAGCGCTGTCTTTGGAAAGAGAACATGACTGGGGGTGTATGTATGCCACATGTCATGCATTAAACTAGAAGCACACCCATTGCTTAATTGATTGTAGAAATGCAGACAGAGAGGATTAGGAGAACAAATTGTCCAAAAAATACGTCACATTGGGTTTAAAAGGCTCAGATTTTCTCATATACAGCCAGAATGATTCCTCTGCACTGTCTGCAGTGGCCGTGAAATATCTAATATCAGTGACTGTAACTGTGTCAGAGCGTAATACATCTGTGTGGGTATTATGGTAACCCTGCCGTTTTTTTTTCATTCTGCACATAAAATCACATTGCATGCTTTAGAAATTGCCTGTATGGGATGGTGCTTATTTATTTTCTTTCTGAGACCTCGTCTTTGTGGCAGCTTTCAAAGCTTCACAGCCAGAAAATAGACTGAGAAACATCTCTGTTTGTATTAGAGCTTTGTCCCAAAAAGAGAATTTTTTTCTGACCCTTGATGAAACCCTCTTACTGAAACTTTTACGTATTCCTGTGGCACTGTAACAGATTCACCAACAAAGAAAAAAGAAGGAAAAGAAAAGCCCTGCTGTGAGCTTGTGCAGAGCTTCAATCAAAATCCTGGAAGCTAGTTGACATGCAGGGTGTGGAGGTCCCTCCAAAGTTATTGAACTACTTTCTCTTCATTTTTTTTCCACCAACAGCTTTTTATATTACCTGGCAAAACTTCTTTCTTTTTTTTTACTGCCCTTTCTCTGTCCAAAGCTGGAGCCTGCGGTTTGAAAGGCTCACTGTCCCTAGATTAGGTTCTGCTTGTGTGTGTGATCAATGAACCGGAGCGGGCTCGCGGTCAGAGCAACGCGGCAGGGTTGCAGCTACATCCCGCCAAGTGGCTGGATGGTGATAAGTTCATTGTTGTGCCTCCTGCGTGCCCCAGATAAGCCCCGGCACGTCGGGAGTTTACCGCAGCGGCAGCAGCAACAACAGCGGCAGAGGCAGCCTGAGTGTAAGCCTGTTACGGCTGGTCAGACCGCAGCGTTCTGACAGATTGTCATTCCCACCTCTCAGGGTCTTTAGTGCTAATTTACCAGCCTGATTACACAAGCAAACAAGTTTAACACACCCTGCTTGGATTCTCAAATGACACTGATGGCCCTGTATTTATACACCAATACAAAGTTAAACAAATTGTGTTGACACAGTTGTCCTGAGACCATCTTTTAATATAGAGTAATAAAAGGGCATATAGAAAGTCAGACGGATAGTGGATGGACCCTTTCCCTTTTCAAAAACTACTGTTGCTGATGCTTAGAAGACAGCATCTGAAATCTGAGAGAAAAAAAGCAATGATGTCAGCTGCTTTAGCTGTGGTTGATGTTGTAAATACCTGCACTGCAAAATGAAAGCAAAGAGATTTATTTTAAAAAATGGCATGTGCATGTTTTTAAGCTAAGATAATTATTTATATTTAAGTATGCATATACGTGTAACCGATATTGCAGGAGTACAATGACAAAATTACACAAAAACAGAGAACAAAATAACAAACTGAAAAAAATCAAAAAAGTGAGACTAAAGAAAAGATTTACAAAAAATTACACAAAGCAATTTAATACAAAAAATTACATCGACAACAGCTTGTGTTGCACTTCAACAATTAGTGCTGTACCATTCTAAGCAAACTGACATGTTGGTGAAAGTAAAGTATATGTGGCAGTAATTGATAACCCAAGCCCAGCTCATTGTACAAGTATCACAATTTGATCATCGATATAGAGTACTCATTTTAAAGAAGATTTGTATTCTGTGTAAAGTGTAGATAAAACCTAAATAAAATGATTTTCAAACAAACAACTGTTTTACAGTATTCTTGAGTCTATGGGCCCTATGTGGGCCAGTGGTGCAGGTGTCATTGCTATCGTACACCAGGCGCAAATGTCATTTTTGCCACAAGTGTACGAAAACAAACCCACTTGCACCGGATCTGTGTGTCGAGGTAAAACAGCCTCGACCGTAAGATAGGGCGCAGTTGACCCTCATGCTAGCTCCACCATGTTTGATAGATGGCACTTATACTGTCCTCGCTGAGGTGTGCTAACTCCAACTAGACAGTCAGCTAAACTGTCTTGCATTGATGAATACGAAGAATGCCAGAATTCTTGTAGCCATTTTATTTTCATTCTTCACATTTCACAAAATCCTCATCCAGATGATAAAGAGGTCTACAGCTTAAGAGGGTGACACTAGGAGAAAAAACAGCAAATACTACAATTAGTTAAGCCACCTAGTTTCTATGAACATTAGCTTTAGCTGTGTAAAATTACTTAACAGTCTAGCTGACTAATAACACTAACTTTTCCATGAGCTAACAATGGCATCTATAGTTTTTAACAATGCCACACTATTTTTAACCCTTTTCACTTTGGTTTTACAACATGAAATGAACAGACTTATAAACTCACTTAGTAGGAAGAAACATGAAATACATACAAACGATGCATCTGCTGGGGAATCAACAAGTAAGAAGAATAATTTCCTCTGGTGTAATGTTGACCAGCCTGCTGTTCTTCTAACATGTCTCAACACGATTCTAATGTGGTCCATAACATTTTTTTCCCTACTTCCTGTTTAGCTCAAAAATCAAGTGTCAAAATAAGAGTCTGCATAAAACTGAAAATGTATCAAAATAACAGCATGAAAATTACACTTAAATGCGCAAAGGGCAGAACAGGCATTAAGCATTGGTGTGGCATTTGATATATACCCGTACCTATGCCATGGCATGCTCTGTGGACAGCGCTTGATTGGGGGGGATAGGAAATGGATGAAACTGGCCCTAGTCAAGTGCTGTCCACAGAGTAAAGGATGACATGGGTATTTTAGGCTTCTTTCTTCATGACCCCTTCTCACTTTATACAAATTCCCTATTTTACCACCTCAAATGCCAGACCAATGTTTAATGCCATCTGTCAAACATGGTGGAGCTAGCGTGACAGTCTGGGTGACCATCAGATTACCAAGAAAAACTGACAGTGAGAATGCAAAAGGTCTGCTAGGCTGCAACTGCTGCAAAATGTGATTATTTTGATGAAGGCAATGTTGGAAGCACAAAGTCGTAATTTCAATTAAAATCATTATTTCTTACTTTGACAGTGTCATCATGTCCTGTTTATAGCTTTGTTTGCTTTACTTCCTATGCAGGATAATCTTGCGTGTGTTTCCACTGAATACAAGATAATTCAAAGTGATCCCAAACTTTTGACTGGTAGTGTATGTGACCCCCCCAACGTTAAATTTCAAATTAGGAATGATTGTAATCAAATTGCTGAATTAATCTCAATGGACGGGACAGAATCACAACTGTTGGATCGTCTTTAACAGATCGGTTGCTATCGGCAGGAGCAACTTCCGTGTTCCTGTCAGCTAAGTTATTTGATCAGAAAAACAAGGATTAAATAATAATTATCTATAACATGAACTCTGAGTCAAGAGTTCTGTCTCCTCACCTCTGAATTGCCTTTCTTTGTTTAAATTCAATATCAACAAGCGGCTGAAAGAAAAACAGTCCATCAACCATTAATTACCACATGTATTCTATTCACAAAATGAATAAAATTTTTATGTGTGTGCGTGCGTGCCAGGCAAAAATATATTGTAGAAATAGATATGACAAAATGTGGAAATATTTGCTTTCTAAGTGATTTGACATAAGGAGGGAATTAGCTAAGAGCTGTCTGACACAATACATTCATTGAGCGTTATCGCTGTCCAGCCGAATAAACAAATGAATGAATGAATAAATAAATAAATCCTTGTAGTTCAGTTGTTCATGTTTGCGCCAGTTGTAGGATAGCATTATGTCTGTGCCACTGGCACACAGCATAACCAGCCTTTAAAGGGATTCTCCGATTGGTTCATGCATTTTTGGCAGGATTCCTCTGCTGCTCCTGGAACAAGGTGGCAAAGGTTGACCTGGAAATTCCCCTGAATAAATTAAAACTTTCCCTACCCAATGCGCCTCCGGTGCACAGCGAAAAGTGTACGGTAGGGCCCCGTGTGGTAAAATATTTTATTCAGTCTTGTGATTCACAAATGTTGAGCCTCACCCTCACTGTTTTTTTTGACTAACTAAGACGTTTGAGGAAGCTCCTTTCTTTACCAGCAACAATATACTACCACCCATTAACCTTCAGATCTCTGCAAACAAATTTTTATTTGGAACTCTGTAACACACGTGTTTTTTATTTCTGTAAAACACGTGTGTTACATCGTGGTGGCAGGTGAGATATGATGTTTAATAGTGCTATAATAAACCCTAGTGTTAAAGATGCCAGGTGGTGGGTTCAAGTTAAAGCTAAAGCTTTAACCTACACCTTTTCAGTCATCTACTACTTCTAGCGAATAAGCACCGTTTTAGCACAAAAAACTACAGTAAAATTCCTTATTGTAACTCTTGTGTTGATTTTCAAATGTGATTGAAAAATATTTGAAAAATATAGTGCAAATCAGTTCAATCATTGATAGGTTACATTTAAAGTGCAGTGTTTTGTAAAGCACAGGTCACTCATGATGTAGTTACTAGGAGTTTTGTTTTTCACCTTGGTAGCCAAGATTCCACTCCAGTATGGGAACAGTTTCATGGTTTTTACTCAGTAATTCAGTATATTCAGTAAATTGACTAGTATATTAAAATTGTAATGTAATTGATACCAAAATTTTACATAGAGCACCACTTACTTGTGCTGCAGTTATTGATGTAATATTTGAAAAATGTCAAAAGCTTTGGTAGTCCAGACTCCAGGGTTTTTGTATTTGTCTTATATGGTTTGTGCAGCATCCTCTCCCATCTCACCTCTAACAGCTTTCTCTGTTCAGATAAGAAATCCTCATGCAGATTGCATGTAATTGACAGGTGAAAATGAGACTCTGAGGATTCTCAGCCTCAGCTTCATTAATTTTGACCTTACTTTTTACATGCCTTTTTTTAGATGTCTTCTAACTTTTTGGAAGAACTTCACTTACTCTCTGGAGTACCCCTTTAATCAGCTTTTTTTTTTTTTTTTTTAGAAGATTCTCAGCAGGTTTGCAATAGCATATTACTAAAAGGAGCATGGTGCAAGGCCAACTTTACAAGCTTGAAATAAAGTTTCAAGTTTTAACTTTAAATATAGCACATTTCCACCTTCTTCTATATGGGTAGTACAATCAATATGTATTAAAGCCTGCCGTGCTTTTTTATTGGTATTAAGAATGTTGGACCTTTATTTTTAAGCATGTGGCCCACCAAACCCAACAGCTTACATTGTTATGCAATCCATACAGCATTGATGTTTTGTCTAAAGCCAGCCTTCCAGTGGATGGTCATGCATAACTGCCGTGAGGGGCTCAGCTGACGCCAGAGTCATGGATTACATGAATCAGAATGGCTTCCTCATATTTTTGTTTTTTACTGAAGTGGAATAACAAAAAGTGGAGTCTGTGAAGCTCAATGGACAGAACAGTGTGTCTGTACAAGAGTTAGAGTTAGTGTTCTTTTACATGCATTGTGTTGGATGCTCATTCTCCACTGTTTGCATGCAGGTAACACATATTGTGAGTCTTAGCTTGATGCTCTCTTTGGGACATCCAACAAATTTGAAGTTCTAGATTTTACCTACATTAATGTATAAAGTAGGGACTGTGAACTTTGAGTGGAGTCACTATGAATGAATAATTAAAGTTCTTGCTGACTGAATATATATTTATGTCATTCAAATTTAGCCGGATGTAGCAATAGAGGTCAGATATCAATAATTTTTTCTTTGGCTGTTATGTGGTTTGAATACAGCCTTAAATTTTTGTATCCATATTTTGTAAAGGTGTAAATGTGTAAGTGTGACATTCCTGTTGAGGACTCAGTTGGATCTTGTTGACACACCAGGTAAAGTAAATGTTCCTGGGGATTATCTTTCTGCCCTGCTGGGAGTCGGACAAAGAGTCCTTTTGCTCTATTGCTCTTTCTGTTTTTTGGATGAGCTTGAATTGCTGCGGTATCATGGTTGTTTATCTGAGTCTCTTAGCATCATCTGTCTGACTTGGGCCTTAGTTGTATCATCTGTATTGGATAGGGCAATCTTTACTAACTTGCTGAACTGTACAGATTGTGGCTTATTACAGTAAATAAACAACATACAGTTTGAGCTGCAATGACTTTGGCACATCAAAGTTGACCCAAGAAATTGGAAGGCAAATAAGGGCTTCAAAGAAAAGTTGACTTTAAAAACAACGAGTTAACACAGTGTAATGACAGACTATTCATCTGTGTTTTAGCACAGGAGTAATGAAGCAGTGGCAGTGTATCTGAAAATAGAAATGCAGGGAGGGGGCACTGTGAGTAGTTGTTTTTGACAAGTCAAAGTTGTCATGAGTGACTTGAACACTGTGCTGTGTGTGGCGCTAAAGCAGCAGACATGCAGCAAGAGCCAGACATGGACAGATACTCAGCGTTTTGAAAGTACTTTCCAAGAACTGCCATACATTTGTAGAAGCAATCATTTTCTATGTCCTGCCATGTGTTTATTAACTGAATTTAAAGTATTTTGAGTAGGCTAGACTGCTGCTATCCCTGCAACAAAGCAGTTGTTTTTTTTTGTTAACAGCCTCTCAGAGCCAATCATGGACTTGGCTCACCTTCCCTCAGGTTGGTCCCCCCTGTGTCATTTACACTTTACTGGTTGTATTTGACACCTTTTTGATAAGAATTGACAATTGTCGTTAGGTGAAAAACATACTACGTATCTCCTTGTTTGATGGATTAGTCAACGGTTTTGGGAGTTGTCAGTAACTTTTAAAATGCAGCAATTCTGCTCTTCCAAACTATAGTTGAAACATGTACTCCATATGATGCATTTCAGCTTTCAAACCCTAACCCTACTTTATACATTTGTTTAAAAATAAGTTTAGTCCATTAAACCCATGAACTTATAAATATTCTTGCTCTGTTGTACACTGAAGTCATGTCATTAGGATTCTAGGGGAGTTTCTCAAACATTTACATAAAAATAGGGCAATTAGTCACTTTATATAAAATGTGTATGATGAGATACCATAAATCAATGGTTTCTACTTAGATTTTTTTGCAAACCAGGTAAAACAAGATTTATCTATATGATCCTTATGACCTTAGTATTTCTTATACTTAAGTAGTGCTATATCACTGAGTGGCTGAAGGGCCTCTCACCTGAAAATAGCCGCCTTGTGTGAATGTCAGAAGAAATTGTTACAATTTCTTAAGATATTTCAGTACTTAAAATGTTTAATTAGTATTCAGTGATAAAAGCTCAATGGAGTTATCACCATTTTTTATGTACTAAGATCAGTTCACATGTCATTGGCAATGCTGCCTGTGATAACAGTTGTATAATATATACTGTTGTCTGTGGACAAGATTTGTCAGCTAAAAGAAAGTCAAATTCAAATATAGAGTAATGACAGACAGCCAAATCTAGGAGTTCAAAGATGCAGCCTTTACCTTTTAGAGAAAGTTCATCATACTAAGGACCAGACATCTGGATATCTTAGTCTCTGGTGTTTTGCTTTTGGTCATTCTTTTAGAAATATGTCCCTTAAGTGTCTCCCTGCTTAATGGAAATGTATGACTAAATCACTTGATGACCCTTAAATGAGAGAGGCAATTATCTATCTGTTTCTTAATTGATCATGAGACAAGATAAGTCAGAATCTTTGTAACACAGCTCATGTGAGTGACAAATCACAGCGTACATTTGCTTCACTGCTTCACATTAATAAGAGCAGCATGTTGCAATGTCAGAAAGACAGAGAAAATGTGGTCTGAGGTTGAAGAGGTTGAGAAAATTTCGGCGCATGAACAGAAGGGGAAACAAACAGTAGCATTAAACACCCCGCTGAACCAGGCTTAGTTTAAAGTTTTATAATCACAGTTAAATACAGTTTTACCCAGCATCAATCTGTTTAAAAGATTTTGACCTGATAATGTCAGACTGTCCACATTAAATGCAGTAATTAGATTGGTGTATTATTAACAAAACAAAAAAACATATTTTCCTGCTCCTTACAACAACCTCCACTAATCAACTGTTGAACCTTGAAACACTCACCTTGGTTATTTTAGCCAGCGCACTTTCATCTTTTTCATTCCTTTGGTTGTTCTATGACTCACTTCTCACTGTTTCCCTGTCTTTCTTACAGGCCTTCATGTGAATACTCAAATAAAAAGTTCCCTTTTTTCATTTCAGGGCCTTTTTTTTAAAATCAAACCTTCATGCAAGAGATGAAAAGTGAAGGACCGGTAAAAAATTTCAATCCCCCACACCTTTGTAAATGTTTCTTTGGGATCTGCCACGAGCTGTAATTGGAAATACACAAGAAATATTTTTTTTAAGCTAAACTGATAAGCAATAATGACCTGCATCTCACCAAAAAGACAAGCCATAGTTTCTAATTTTTAAGTTTAAAAGAAGTACATTTAAATAATAGAAGTATATATAAATAAATGTACTTTATTCATACTGTAGGGCTAAGAAAAGCTGTAATGAACAAGGGTGGATGATTTTGATTTTCTGACCTGCCAAATCTTAAATGAGATCTCCACTCTGAATGAGATCACTGCTTCCTCTGTGTTTCACTTAGTTCCTTTCAGAACTTTGCGGAACATGAAACAGTCATGTTGTTTTCACCTAAAAAATATGCACACAACATGGTGACAACATGTTTGGCTCTCTGGTACATGTTCCTGGACATGTTTAGATCTACCCCGGAGAAGCATTTTGATTTCATGTGTATGTCAACAACATGCCAATCTTTTTCTTCCTGTTCCGCTTCTCTCTCTTTGTGTTTACTGACAGATCATTCAGCCAACTATGAACCTGCATCTGACTGTATTGAAATGTTTGGATGCTGTGCTTGTTAATAATAAGTCAACAAATGTAATTTAGTGGCATATTATCATTTTGTTTAAATGCTAATAACAATACATATCCAGTAATATAAACTCTCTGTTATTTGCCAGTCATTAACAGGCCCAATAAATCCTACATCTTTTGCTATACTAATCAATATCTTGCATGAACACACTAGGCATGTGCAGTGGAGTTTTTGATGGTATTCATTTGTGATCACATTTACTTCCTAGTCTCCTTACAACCAGAAACCCATACATTTTAGTGATTCAGACAGGAGACAGAAACCGCTTATAGGCCTTGGTGTGATTGTTAGGTGTAGAATGAGCTTGAATGGGCAATATTTGACTTACAGGAAATTACTTTTCCTTCTGCTCAGTATCTGCTGGGATAGGTTTTAGTCTACCATGAGCAGAGAGACGGTTCCAAAACTGATTACTTTGACTATAGGAAGCTGAAGTCCCACTCCTTCTGCTGGACCACCCTGGGACCTTATTTTTGAACAAACGTGGGCACTGTAAGATTGGAGGCAGATACCCTGATTGCTTGGTCAAATGACCATATGTAGGAGTTTTTCTCAACTTAAATGTCTGCCAAAATTAAAGAATAAAGCAATTTACGATAAATACATCCCAACAACCAAAGCCTGAAGTACATTTTTTACAAAACTGCTTTTTTATTTGATAGTTTTTTGGCTAAACTGCCAGCATGGATGTAGCGCAGGCTTCTGGCCCAAACTGTATATACTTTGCAACATGATGAGGAACAAGTAGTTATTCAGGCACTGCTGAGGTACTCGTGCTACTTGGCAGGCATGCTAAATTGCTTTTTGGGAGTGCCAAGTAATCCCTACAGAAAACCATGCTGAAGCATTCAAGGTGACTTGAGTATCAGGGTCATTTCAACTGCTTTCTCTCAGCCATTAAACTTTTCTTCTCAAGTGGGAGTTTAGGGCACTTGTAGTTCAGCCTGATAAAAATGGACAGGTTAAGTGGCAGAGTAAGTCACTTGCAAATATTCTATATCTTTTCACCAGTAGAATGGCTTTGAATAAAGGGATGTGGTGCCAAATATTCCCGCTGTTGCTCATTTGGAATACATGGAGGAGATTCAAGACTTGTACAGCCTAAAATGTCACATGAAAAGGTGTCTGAGACAACCGTTTACCAGACTTCACAAGTAAGTCTGTGACAAAAACATGGCTATTTCTGCTACACAGAACAACACAATGCATGAAATATGAACAATATATGAAAGCTGATCGAGCAGGGTTGTGAGTGAAATGGGGATTAAGATATTTTCCACCATCAACACACATTTCTCCATCTCTTACACATGGAGATTAAACTGTTTTCCATATCCGTGGCTCTACAGAAGAACAAATGGGTTACCCAATGAGACATAACAGAAATCGTAATTGCTATTCGTATCAGGATAGCAAATGGCTTTGGTGTTTGTTTGGTTCATTGCACCGCGCGTGCCTTCTTTGCGAGAACTGACGTGCATGTTGAATTAAGTCAACATGGAGATGACTGCATTACAGGAGAGCATCGGTCCTGTTTGAATGGCTGCTTCGTTAATCTCATTCCACATGGAAGCAACACTTGAATTTGTACTGGTTGATGTAGTGGTTCTTTGTTCAGAGAGGAAGAGGACATATTTTCCATTTACAATTCAAAGGTGTTTTATTGTGTCATTTGGAGCCTCATTTTTGACTACATAATGTTGCAGAAATGTTCGAGTGAGAGCTCATGACTGTGCGTATAAAGCTCTGTCTGAGAGATAGGTGCCTCTATTCAAATACAATGGAGGCAAATAGAATTATATGCGTGGTGTTCACAGGACTGAACAATTACATTTTAAAAATTCAACATCTCTTTTCATAAAAGGCGTTCCTCTATTATCCATCCAACTCACAACATTAGCCATCATCTGGCATGTCATACCTGTAAATCAAGTTGATGCAGCTCAACAGTTACCTCATGGCTCATGTGAATTGTTTTAGTAGTTTAAGCCTCAAAGTCAAGCTAAATTAATTAAATTAATTGACACAACTTGAGTACAAAGTACAAAATGCCTTGACTTGATCAAAACAATGCAAATCAAATAGTTACATAAAGGAAAAAGCAATTGACAAATGGAAGTGGGACTGAGAAAGTAAACTTGCCTTTTTAAAGAGCCTATTAGAAATCTGTAGCCTTTATTTAACACATTAATCCTTGTTATGTCTTTTTTTAACTGCATTTTAGAGTTTAAAAATCCATTGTTTATTTTGATTTTTTTTTAAATCTTTACCTATTGAATGGTTATATGTTGTTTCTGTAAACCTCTGTTAAATGAGAATATTTTATTCATGGGTTCATTCATTAATTTCATTCATTTGAATTTTTTTTTAATTTGTCTTTTCATTGTACTTTTGAATTCATCTGAAAGTATTTAGATTAATTAAATACTTGCTAAATTAGTTCCCTTATTGGTGGATAAATACATTAAATTGCAAACATTTTTTGATGCCTATTTTTATTTTACAGTCAATTTAACTGTAAAATTCTTTATTATTACTTCCATGACAACCTGTCCCTAATAGCTAGATTTGTTTCTGTAGCTCTAACAACATGCATGTTGACTATCTTGACAGGAGTTAGACTGGAGAGTAAAGGACAGTTTCATGTCAGGGTTTTAAGGCCTTAAATGTGTTGCCATTTGGCATATGTATGAGAAAACAGCAAGTTCAGAGTGAGAAGGTGTGTAAACTGTGTTGCCTCTTACATAACATCTGTTGCGCAGTATACTTGATTCCAAGAAACAAATACAAAATCCTTTTTACTGAGCTAGCTTAATATTTGATGACCCAGATCATAAACAAAAAATAAAACAAGCAAGGCTGAATTAAAGCACACTTAATCTCATCATCATCTGGTTGTCACGTACTAAAAAGTGTCTGACATTAACATTTTTCTGGCTGTCTTTTTGATCCCCAAATGTTGTTGATACCTACAGTGCTTGGTTTTTTGCAGGATGAATTAGTTTTAGTTTAGTTTCTGCAGCTGATGTTGAACTACAGCATTTTTTCAGTAATTTATTTACTCTACAACACCTTGCACAAGTCAAGAGAATCATTTATTAGTTAAGCTGCAGTTCTTAAACACTGGAGGCGGACTAGCCCAAAAAGACCCACTATAAATGGACTTAAGCAAGCTTGCTAGCCTCTGTTAAAAGCCATTCAGATATACAGGGGACAGATTATTGGAGTGCTGCTTTTCTTTCAGTTTCTTGCCACACTCTTGGGATTTTATGGGAGACATACTGAGCTATGCTGTTCATATATACTTGTACAATAGAGCAGAGCCATTGGTAATGTTATTAGAAACACCTGTGCTGTGAAAAAGCCTTATGGCAACTGGGCTAAAACAAGAGGAAGACATATCATGCCTACTGGTGTAATGTAATCAAAGCAAATACTCCCCCCTAAAAGCATCATTTGCTAGATATATCAGAGGCAAGATGCGTTATGTAAGCTAAGTGTCTTCAAAGCAAGCATCTGTGATTCTACCTGCACACTTCAGTGTGTGCTGGACTGCCAACTCTGCAGTTGTAAGTAGCTACTTATTCCACTCTGTATCTTAAGCATGTAAGAATCAAACAACGCTGGAGCTGCAGAGTTAGCAGTCCAAGATTTATTTTGTTTGCCTCCGCATACACTGATGCATTACGCCTCGGCGCCTTCCATTTAAACAGCTTAGCAACCTGTCAAAGTCATTTTTGAAACTTCCAATCTTGGCAACAATATGATCCATCTGCTCTGCCTCACTTTTAATGGGATTCATCAGATCCCATGATCTCATTCACAGAGACTGAGCAGGATGTGTGACTCTTCAACAGTGGAATTTCTAATCACACCCAAGTGTGGTCAGCCTTGTTGAATCTCATCAAACAGAGCGCTACATGTATTTTACAGGAGCTGCTGGCAGAATCTCCTGTGATCTCGGCTCACCTTGAAGTGGACCGTTCCCCTTGTCCCCTACACTCTGTATC
>JAQNCA010000004.1:3090930-3117423 GCA_029783725.1 Acanthurus tractus
TAAATTTCAAATTGGGAATGACTGTATTCATAATGCCAAATTAATCTAAATGAATGGGACAGGATTGCAACAGTGTGATCGTCTTTTGACGATCCGACAGATTGGTCACTGACAGCGGGAGCAAACTTCCTTGTTCGTGTTTATTTTATCAGAGAAACAAGGATTAAATAGTAAGAGAAACACCTATGAAACACCTATGAATTGATGAGATGATTCTACACAGTTGATTGGACTACTGGCTGTGCGCCAGTGGTGCATTAGGCAGGGCAGAGCAGGATTCCTCTGCTGATCCAGGACCAAGGTGGCAAAGGTTTACCTGGAAACTGCCCTGAATTAATTTTCAAATTTCCCCACCCAATGCGCCACTGGTGCACAGCGCAAAGTGTACGATAGGGCCCACAGTCTTAATTGGACATTGCCACGCCCTGTACTGGCTGAAGAAAGGACTTAGGGGTGTCAAACCACCACAGACGGGATCCTTCGAGAAAGCAGAGCAACATATAAAATTTCAACTTCCTTGGTTAAAAAGGAAAAATTTTACCCCCTTGTGAAACTGGGGAAAATCAAGGTCTGTGACTTGTGCACTCTTCGAGGCTTTGTGAGCAGTATTGAAGATCAAATCCTTTGTGAGCAGTATTGAGAATCAAATCCAGGTTCTGATATTTCTACTTGGGCTACATACACTAGATTTTACATACATAATCTAAGGCCCAAGAAGAGCATGTACTGTGAACTTCCGCTTTATTGGTGCCAAGTGGCCTGAGCACTGTCCCAGAGAAACCACTAACCCTAACCCTAATGAGTCGCTCCTTAAAGCCTGGCCCTGGTTTCCTGGTTTCCATTTGAGCTAGAGCCACCAAAAGTTACACCAATGATCGGTTTCAGTAGGAGGACTGATTCATACAGTGTAGTAAGGCCAGTTTTACACAAGTCTAAAAAAGTAAAGTGACTTCAACACAGGTGCAAGCACTGTTAAATGTTTTGGGTGAGCTTATGTGAAAAGCCCTATTTAAGTAACCACCTATGCACCAACATAATTTCAAATAGTGACTCTCATAATTTACATCGACAGCATCAGCATCTGATGGGCCAAATCCATTCAATGTATCAATTTAAAATACTGTAGTGCAGAAAAAAGCCATAGAATTTCAATTGCAAGAAATTTATTTGTCATATTGCGCAATAATCAAAGTGCAATTTCAATATTAATTTTTCCATACAGGCCTCAGTATTGCCGTCTTAGCCATTTAAAAACATAAATTACGTAACCTTTTTTTTCAAAAACTTTATTTACATTTCATCATTACAAGGTTTTAAACACATGAACAATACTGTAGGCTCGAGATGTAGAAATACATTTAAATGTAAAGGAATACAACTACTACTACTACTACTACCACTGCAACTTGCACACTTGGTCCGTGATGCGACATCATTCGTTCATTGTTAATAGTCTCTGTAGCTACCACAATCGCAACCACAATTTCATTGAGAGACCTGAAAGAATGTACATCGAAACAAAAAACTTTGAAACGTATACGTTAACCGAATGGATACTATGAAAAGAAAGTGTACATTTGTCGCTAAAAAAGTTATCGAAACAAAGCTAAAGCCACGTTTCTTAAAATAGAGCAATTTCCGCCTTAAATAGAAGGGATGTCCGACATGTTTTCTGTTCACGCTGGGGAGAAACTCGGCAGTCACGTGACCTAAGGCATGCCCGCAGAAAAGACTAGGCAGATGAAACCTACTGACGTCACAATTTCAAAGCCATTATTGAGAGAGCACTACGTTTTGCACTGTGGACAAACGTAGGTATTACACAATTTGGAGTGACACTGGGTTGGTTTGGCTAATGCAGGAAAGTATAAAGTAGATAATGGCTCTAAAATATATGCAAGTAAGCCTAATCCAAACCATGGCCATACATGATATAATTTGAAACTTCCGTCCTTAGCTCCTCAGATTACTGACAACTGAAATAGTCAGTGGGTCTGACAGCAGTTTATTAAGCTGAGATGGAAGATGGAAAGGTGCATTTTGCAGAAACAAGAAACCAGTCAAAAAAATGTATCCAAAAAAAAGACTGTAAATGTTCCACACAACTAACTAACCATTTCATATTTGACAATTTTGTTAAGTTGAAAAGTTAGGTTGAAAGTTATAAACTAGATTTTTTGCAAATTATTTAATATATCTGTAGATTATCTATGCTAACTGGTATACTTTACCAAAAAATCTTAAATTGCATTCCATGCAATAACTGCAACAGGACTTGTTTGGGAGACAAAAGACAAAGTATTGGGCTTTGATTTAAATTGAGACTTGTTTTTAAACCTTGGGCTCTAAACCAAATGCATAAAACTTCAGAGTTTTGTGACTTGCAGAACAATGACTTTTCCACTGCATCTCAAGAATTATTCCAGTGAAGCTGTAGACATTTGAATGTAAATAAATTACTTGATTGTTTTGTTTTATTAAATCTAAGTGATGTCTGGATGCATGAAGCAGAAAATGATTTATCTCAGGAAATGGATAGTTAACCCTGGCTTTATATTGAGAGAGGAAGAGAGATTAAAAACCCTCAAAGAAAGATTGCATTGAGTTGCAGCAGTTAGTGTAGCCTCAGCTAACCCAAAGGTGACGTCAGGACTCTGCCTTCTATTGTACTGGTGCATCAGGAGAAAACTGCCAGACAGAAGTCTCATAACCTACACAAATAGAGTGCAAACTATTTGCATGGTTAGATACCACAAGATGAAAATTATTAGATGTTTTTTTGTGAAAAAGATGAACTGACCATTTCATATTTCTTTGTCAATAGCAAGCTCTAGTCTCAGAGGTCCCAGAGGGCCTGAATGAATCTGTTGAAACTCCAGTGTTACACTCAGCCCCTCATCTTATCCAGAAGTGCTCTCCAATAAGATGTATAATTTTATTCCACCACTGACTCTTCACTGTGATGTTATTGCCTGGAACAGAACAAAATGTCCCCACTGGGTGCTAAAATCTGACAGTGTTATACTGCTGAATTCTGAAAAAATATGCCGTTATGTCCCTAAAACTGCACAAGACAGACTATTTCACTATAATTTGTTTATTCCTACCATGCTGAATTAATCTTGCCATCCCATTTTATAATTCTAAAACCTCCCTTGTGACTTTTCTAAAGATATCAGTTGTGGTTGGATATGCAAAGTTGTTTTTAATCATGTGACTTGGTTAAAAATAGTCATCTTATTTTAATGTTAGTATAATTTACCGACCGCACAACAGATATGTAAACAAACATTTTGCCAGGATCATGTGTTGTGGTTCTGCCTATTTGTTTTCACTTGGACAAAAAAATGGGCTATCAGAATTTCTAAGATAGATTCTCTGTCAAATTAATTCAAAAGGAATTTAAACTCTTTTAAACTAAATGGTTCAACAAATCTGCATTCAGAGGCTGTACACTAACAATGTGGTGCAATCACATTACTTTGATCCATTTTAATGCTGGTAGGTGGCCACATCTCTCTCTTAATCTCTCCCTCTCAACCAATTCCCTGAATCCCTCTGCATTTTTCTCTGTCTTCCTCCTCATTTCTCTTTTTTTCTTTGTACCTCATTTTCCTTCATCTTTTTCTGTCTTTCATTCTTATTGTCTTTCTTCCTTTTACCTCCCTGCTGGATGGTACTGTACATGGTCCCGTGCAGGAAGGCAGCAGTCTCATTAATCCCGCTCTCATGGCAAACTAGTCCCCAGGGGGAGAGAGAGCACACTTTGTAAAAAGTGTCCTGTCACACTCTGGCACATCATTTGCATTTAGGTTAAAACCAGCTGGGACTCTTAAATCTTTTCTATGGGCAGAGGGAACTCCCTAACTGTGGCATTGGAGCATCAATTATTGTCAGGCCAAACCTTGTTATACAAACAAATTCACCAGATGAATTGAGACGCATATTTTGCAGGTGCAAAGGTTATGTAACTCTGTGTATGTTCCTGAAGTTTTGCACGCTGTGTAAAAGCCTGTGATCAGCAGTAAAATCTTGCTTGCAACTACATCTTAGGCAGTAATGAGTGTAATGGTGTGGGGTATGTCTGTGGTTTATATATAGATATCTACACAAGGTCCTTACAATGATAAGTAGGTTTTGTGATGTGAGAGCTGGATGTCTTGAGCATTTCATGCCCACAGCGCTATGTCGCCTTCCCCTGGCTTTCCAGTCCTTGTTGTTTCCGTCCTAATTCTCATCTCCCATGCTGACACAAGTGCCTTAACTTGCTGCTTGAGTCACTCAGTTCTGGGCTTTTTTCTTTTGATCAGGCGTAATCCTCATTATTATTTACAGGCCGTGATTCCTCCCTGCAACCATTGCTTCACGGCTGCACGAATAAACCAGCACATAGTATGGACTTTGATCAATTATGGACTATTCACTAATGGCCTGTGTCCCTTTAGTGCACCCCCACCATCCTTTTCTGCTCTCTTTTGCACTTGCACAGCTTCTCTGTTTAGCTCACTTTGACATCTGTGTATAAAATGAGCTTTAAATTATTTGATAGCCTGTATACCAGTAGAGCTGGTGTAATATATTCAGATAATAAATTTGTGTACAGCACTGGGTCATGCTAGCAATTAGTGTAATAGTGTTTTTCATGGCAGAATGTCCAAAGTAATCAATAAACAGTATAGGAATGTGCACTCTACACCATCTTGGAAACGGTGGCATTAAACAAGGTTACTAATTGGAAATGAGAACCTCAGCTGCCAAAACGAAAATTGTACACAAGTATTTAAAGAATGTAAGTACACTGAATAGCTTTCACGATAAATGTGCACAGGAAAAAAATTTGTATATGCAGTATTTTTATTAGCGAAACCATTTAATGATTGGTTAAATTGTCTGAACAAAAATCAAGTGATGCTGATTGTTGTATTTTCAGTTCATCTGATGACTTTTAAAATTTTGATTCTAGACGTTTGCTAACCCAGAGAAGGAAAATGAATCTTTTTAATTGAAAATTCTCAATTATCAATCACCAGGTGTGGTTTCAGTAGATAGATGATTTTTGCTTGCATCTTCTTGCAATTTTTTTAATATAAATTTGCATCTGTAGTCTGATGCCTTTCAGTTGATGCAAAGAAAATGTTCTTATGTTCTCAGCTGACCCTGTCTCTAAATGCGATAACAAATCTGCACCAATGGCCTTGACTTGCACCCCTCTGTAGGTGCCATAGTTTAATAAATAGCAAAGCCATACTCTATTTATTATATGTATGTAATATCATAGCGGTAGGTGACATCACTCAATGGTTTATGGACTGCTGTTTTGAAGCCTTGATTTTGGCTTTATGGCTGTCAACATCTTGTTTTCTGGAGACAGAAGTGCCGATATCTTTTTGGCCAAGTAGAAGGATATGCATTTCTACCAAGGACTGCAAGACCCCTAGCACATTACTGGTTGCTGCTGTCACTCAGAATGGCAACATCCTTAAATATACATAAGTGCAATCCTTACAAAAATTCCACTGAAATTTCAGTTACTACATTCAAATGTATGGATAAAATCTGGGAGTATTGAAAATGATATACAGAGCTACTCAGTCTACAAGTCTTTCACTTTTTGACCAGATTTAGCCCAGTTTTAGTCTACATGTTGAGACATATTTTGATGCGTGGCTAGTCAAATCATTGTTTCTTTATTGCAGCAGCTACAGTAAAACTTTCAAATTTGTTCAAGAACATGCAGTCAGCTCTAGCAGCAGCCTTTTGGAGCAGTTTGTAAAGACAGGATTCAGTTTGGAGTTGCACTTTGTGTGATCCCTGTTTCAGTTTATGTCTTCCAGTCAATGCTTTAACGTCTCATGACTTATGAGTGTGATGCATCTTTGCTACTCTTCATACTTACATAACAGAATATCACCCATAAAGTTCTGTCATGCATTTATAATGTTTTTCATTTCAGCACTGTGTGTGCTTTGGCGTACATAACTAATACTTCAAACAGCGAGGAGTGGAATATATTGTTTGAGGTGCTGAGGTACGACACAAAGCATAGTGTTTCTTACACTCCACTGCTTCCACAAAATCACTGTTTACTCATTTTTATCTTTTTAGTTTAATCATCACTTGTGATTTCTGTTCCTGCCACCATGGACAGAAACTCCGTTGACAGAGGGGTTTCAGGTTTCAGGGGTAATGGCTGGCGCTGACAACCCATGAAATGCAATTGTTCACCATTTTCTCATACTCCCTACCACCTTAAGGTTCTTTTTTTCAAAAAAGTGAAAATGATATTGATGTGCATTTTATCATTTTAACTGACATTTTTGCATTACTGTTTACAATAACAGAAACTGTCATACCTTTAAGCTCAACGCCAACAGCATTGCACTGACATTATGGGGATATATAACATGCTGATAATTAGCAGGTACGATGGAAACCATGTGTCATTGCTTTACATATGCTAATCAGCACTAAACACTGATGCATACATGCATTAAAACACCATCTGGGAATCAAAAACGAGTACCAATTATTTTCCAACTCATCCAGTAGATGTTGAGATATTTTACTGGATAACTGGAAACTTTGTCTCCATGGTAACATGAGAGAAAATGTCAGGAGATCACCAAAGTCATCAGAATTCTTCGTCTGGGGAGCAGAAATACTGTATCTGTGCTAAATCCCATAACAGAAAATCCAATTCTTAAAATGCTATTTCAATAGGAACCTCAAGGGGGCACAAGAGGAACTGTGACGGATTACCAAAAGAGGCTTTCATCCTCTGGGGACTATGACTGTTTGTGCAAAATGTTATGGCAATCAATAAAGAAATACGGTTGTTGCTGACGCAAAACAGCAAACTACCTTTCATTTAGCTCCTTTGCTGTCTGTTGTCTCTGGCAGAAATCTCTGGTAATTCAGAGGACATCCCTCTAGTGCGTTGGAGGCAGCAGTGGCTTGAGAATGGCACTCTGCTTTTCCACATCCACCACCAGGACGGCCGCCAGAACCTCCCTGAACCGACAGAAGATCCTGCCAAAGATTCTGCAAAAGAGGAGCTCCGCATCCTGCACATCTCTGTCATGGTAAAACTCTCTGCTCTGTATTTAAATGTTCACAAAGCAACTAAAAATGGAAAGAGTTTTGAAGACTTATAATACAATTCTATTTTTTCTGACATGCAATCAAAAGAACTTTTAATCGGCCAAAAATCTTTCATTTGCGAAATTAAAATGACAAAGGAAAGAGATTGCTTTTCTCATTCAGTGTTGCATTACAGTGGATATGGGTCTAAAAGAAATACAGTTTTTTGGTATGGTTGAGTTACTATCCCTGAAGCTGAAACATCTCAGAGATATCATCTCAGAGATGAGAGAACATGTCCCTCCTTCTTCTGTGTTTGTTTGTCAGTGTATTCCATACGAGACAGCTGACTGCGCACATATTTCAGAGTAAAGGTTTTAGGGAGCAGATAAATCCCGCAGATGTCTGTCATGGTACAATGGCCGTTTCAGAGGCAAAAATGTTCTATTTACTGTCAGATTTGTTTATACTGGACTCATATCGAGTGTCTGGCCTGCTGTTGTGCAGCCTGCCAAAGGGCATGGATATGTTCAACATGCCATATGGGTGTGTTACAACTGTAAGCACTCAGAGGGAGACAGGGTGAACTCCTGATGGTTAAAACACAAAATTAAATCTTTACTTTTACCTTTTTTTCTTTCAGAGAGTCATCTTTGCATAAAGATTATAAGCAGCAAAGGATTTCGTATTTCTGTGGGGAACATATAAATTTATAAAGTAGCGCATTTCAGTTGCAGACTTTTGCATGCCTGCACTGCATCAAACCTTATCTGCTATGTCGGCAAAGTAGGAAATGAATCGTTAGATCTTGCAGCTTCCTCCTCTTGCCTGAGGAAATGTATATTTATTAGATCTTAGATATGCCATACCTACTCCCAGTGCCCTTTTTCAGCCCAAAGACATTACAATCGTACTTTGATGGATGATATGTATTTTCAGACATTGAAAGCATATTATAGCTGCATACACAAATGATTAGTCAGCTTGAGAAGACTTTTGCCAGCAGCTACATCTGCTGAATGGAGGCAGGGAACCGTGCTCCAGCACCCGCTGAATGTCACTGAGATTGAGACCTTGAAAGAAATAACTGACCTTGACTATCCCCTGCATGTTATGCATGTATTAGCAAGCATGAGGCTGATCCACCAGGCTCATAGGCTTGAGTGGTGACAACATTTTTATGTGGAAATGAGATAGCCAGTGTGAAGGTTCTGCTTCTTACCTCTTTGATTTTCCTTTAATCTTACATTTCTACTCCCCGCTATATCTGCATTTCACATCCCATCAACCTCAGGTCCGTGTCTTTGTGCTCTCTGCTCTGCTAATTCCTCATCCTGAAAGGGCTGCGGCAGCAGCGCTGCCACAAGGGTGTTTTCACGAAGGTGTGGGTAGAGAAGGATTAGCATGCAGATATGAGCAGACCGTGACAACAGATGGAAGCGGTGTTGCCGCTGTGCTGCCCAGGCCCCTTTGCAGCTTGCCACCCGGCTGGAGGCCCCGACCTATAAATTCAAAGCAGTGTCACTTGTTCAGCTCCTTGTGGATACAAAAAGGGTCCTGTGAGGGCTGCTTTACAGGCTTTTTAACTGAAGCACACACCTGTCACTGGACTATTTTCCATTGTATGTATTAGCAGCAGCAGTCAGCACTGGATGCAGTCTGGGGAACATGAAAAAAAGCACAGGGATACACCTGAATGTCTTAATCGTCCTAGGCCTCATGAAAATTGTTGGAAACCTTCTCACTTGGCCATGCAGCAAGCAGAAGGGAGGAGACATGATAAAACAGAAGGAGGGTTTCTGTTCAGTGTAATGTAAGTTTTTCTGTCATAATAGCATTGTTCTCACCAAAGTAAATACGCAGATCAGGCAGCATCACTAATATTTCAATGTTGCAATGTTAAAATCTGTGTCTCTCATTGTAGACTGTGCAAGAACAGTAATCAGGTATGTTTGTTGCAGGTAATACTGTGAGAGATGATTCTAATAAACTCTTGGTCACATGTCAGATGGATACATTTTTGGCCCATACATTATTCAGAAATTATGTTTGTTGTAACAGCAGTCACATTGTTAGGTTTTTGTTTTTTTTTAATTTTTGACATTGCCTGATTTTTTGTTTTCCTGTTTTTGGTTGCCAGCACTCCAAATTGACTTTTGCTGGACAAGTCTCGACTACGATCTTAGATCATAATTTTTCAACTGATGACCATATATGACTACAATCGTAAATTGGTCCAATATCACTTAATACAAAGGGAAACCAATGCAGACACTTAGACAACAATGCCAGTAATGCAAAGTTAACAACCCACTTGTGATTTGCTTAAAAATAATCTTAAAGGGAAATGTGAAACATATGTTTAAAGTGAAATAATGAGGATTTTATTATTCATATCATGAATGCTAAAACTCTAGATTGCATTATGGCCTGAATTTAGTTTCAAAACATTTAAAAAATCATTATCTATAGAGTGTGAAGATGTAACCGTTTGAACAATATCTCCATATTCTCAATATATTTATTATAAAGCAAAAATGTCTACTAAAGCTTAAATACTAACTAGTTAGCTAGTTAACCCTGACCTGTCGTGTCTTGAGCCTAAATGCCCTGCTCATCATAAAACACGCTTCAATCAAACCCAGCAGAGAAAAGAGAAAATAAAACTCACTTAAATAAATTGGTCCGTCTTCCACTGAGTCAGCAACTCTATTAGTAAGTTAAAAGTGAAAAACCCTGCTGGTGATGCCAGACCATCCTCCAACTCATCTTCTGCTTTAAATCTGTCTTCTCCAAGCTTGTCTTCATGTTCTTGGTGTCAGGGTCCTGATCAGAGCTGTTACACTATAAACTATAAACCCTGTCTTTAAACTGGCTTCAGTCTCAGTGTGGCTTTGTTCACTTAACACATTCTTCTGCCCACTCCCCCACTTCTCTGAGTTGCAGTTCCAGGCAGACTGACCAGCTACAAGGGCCACCAGCTGCATGACTAACTAAACTAACACCTCAACAGCAGCCACTAGCTACAAAGAAGGAAAACAGCATAGAGTCTAGTGGTGTTTGCTCTGGATGTGGGTGATGTGCTGACCTGTATCAGTTTTGAAACATAAGCATTTTTGAAAAGCTGTTTAAATCTACATTTCACAAACAGCAACCAGAAGTTACTAGTCTTCTTTTTGTTAAAATGAAATCCTTGCTTTCTATTCACAGTCCCAAGAGCTGTGTTTTATAGCACTCTTGCCATGTTCTATCAAACACATGAAATGGACATAGAATGGTCCCAGGTCTGCACATCTCAGCCAGGTCAGCCCAGCCATTAAGCAGAGTGTCTAATCTGCCACACTTCATTGCCTGGCCACTGTGCCCTCCACAAGGCTGTGTGTGCCTAATGTGAAAATGGGTGCTCTAGCATTTTTAAGGTTGAAGACAAGCAGGCTTATTGTGAGCCAGATGCTAAGTGGGAGTCAGGATCAATGGACTGCACCAGAGTTAAGATCTGAGGCCGAAAAAATGATTTTCAAACAGGTTATAATATTACAAGAAAAACAGTTTTCCCATTTAGTTTGAAGAATTTTTTTCAGGCTTGATATTGAAGGTGTTTTTAAATTTTAAAGCAAGAAGGGTGAGAAATCCTCCTGTATTTTTAAAGCTCAATGTTTAAAGTTTAAGGCTTCCCCGTGCAGGGTTCAAAGCTTTTCCCTATACATTCACATCCAACAAGGTGACCACAGTGTCCTCCACTGGTCGTTCCTGGCCATCCATAATAGATGACTAACCTTGTGTATATCTGTACCAACACCAGGTGAGGCCCTGGCAGTTCAAACACACGCCCCCAGCTTTAGCTAGAGCCTTACAGCCAGACAGCTACAAAGTAAACCCCGACACTCTGACCAAAGACATAAAAAAAACTGTTAAAACTAAAATGGCATCAGATATATGGCATGGTTGGCTTAGACACTTAAGCTCCAGTATATTATTGCTTTACCCAATTCTCGCTTTTTAATTTCCAAAATTTAATCAGCTGCTGTTTTGCCACAGGGCCTCAGTGGATCAATCCAGTCATCACATACATCACTAAGGTATCAAGACCAAACCGAGTCGATTGCATTCTGTGAAACACTAATATGGTTTTTCAAGCTCAAGTGTTAGCTTTGATTTTTTTTTTCCCACTTGCGAATCTCTTTTAGCTCTTTTTTGTTCCTCAGAGGCCATAAAGATACTTGTTAATTTCAGCCAGCATCATAGTGACACTAAAAAGGGGACATCCAATAACAATGAGGGAACAGAAGAAGAGATAAAATGAAATGAAGCCGTCTTGTTTTAAACAGAGGGACACAAATCTCTGTAGTCATCAGAAATACTGCAGATCTGGCCCACATAACCACTCACACTGTCCATTTTGCTGGATGTTGTTTGGTTTGGACAATATGGCCAGATTTGGTTTACCTCAGCTGTGTGGAAGCCCTTGGGATACAAGTTTGTTGTGGATCAGTAGTGTGAAAAAAGCCCCTCACTGTGCCCACTCAACCTAAAAGGTGGGGAGCAGCGGAGTCTGTCGGAGCCGTATGGTGTCTGGTGTTAACGGCAGCAAATACTGCCAGGCTGCTCCTTTGTCTTAGTCAGCTATGAGCTTTTTTAAATAGGTACTTCAACAGACATTGTGTAGATTTCAAGATGAACAAAACACTAGAAACACTTCTTTAAGTAAGGTAATTACATGTAAACTTACTTAATTACGCTTTCTTTTAATTGTGGTCTCATAAAATAGCCTTTATTACAACAGAAGTTTCCTTTTTTCCCTAGAAAAACCAGTAATTTTGTCGCTTACTATAAAACAAACATCTGTGAAAAAGCTGTGCCTGGCAAGGACTCATGCACTCCACCACCCACAGCAGTCACTTGTCAGCACAGTCAACAGTATGGAGGATAACAGACTGTGGGCATCCAGCTGATACAGTAGTATTACAAATACTTCAGTGGTTTACTGCTTAAACTGTCCACTGCTTGTAAGCCTATAGCTGAAAGTGTTTAACAGTAAGGACAATATTCATAGCAAATTTACATTTCCCTACTATTTATTATTAACGTTCACATCTGTGAGCGAGTGGAAGTGAAAGTTACATGTGTGGCTACAGTTCATGAATTATCAGTGACATCCGATGTTGTATGCTGCAATTGAAATGTCTGGAAAGTGTTGTTTGTACAGAGAAAGACAGAGGAACACTGAAGTAGGGATCCACCAGAGCTGTGAGGATCAGTCGTTTGGTTTTATTTATGGTTGGGAGGTGTGGGGTCTGGGTTTAGCTGTCGTGTGTGTGAAGGTCCAAAACCTTTAAGTGAATTTAGGAGAGGGAAGAGTTCAAGCTTAAACGCTGTTTAGATTTACTCTTTAAAGATTTGTGGAACTTGTATTTAACCAGAAAAATGTCTATTAGGATTAAAAGACTCCTTTCTCAAAGGAATCCTGACATGTTTCCTGTCTTCTAATATATGATGACTATTAAATAGGTTGGCTGTTTTTTTGAAAGCAAAGTCATTTTGGAAAAAAAAAGACAAATAACTTAGGCTATATTCTGTATTGAAATAATAATGAAAAATATCTAATAAAGGTATCTGCGTACTACAAAAACTGACCCCTTGGAGTATTTACCATTTAGAGTTTGAGATCTTCAGTATGTATTTTAGAAATATGTGGTTTTGTCAACCTCTTAAATATTCATTTTTTTTCATACTGAAGAGAGGATTTGTACAAAATTAATACATGTTCTGTATGAGCTAACAATGAAAGCTGAATATCTCAAATGTCATAAAAGAACAGATGTATTCTTGACGTCTAAGGAAGTGAATGTATTTTTTGCACACTGCCAATTTATACCTATTTCATCACTTTATTGTATTTTGTTCCATTGTAGAAATATGGAATGCAGATTGAATTAAAAACATTGTTTGCCTTACAGCACAGAGGGCAGGATGTACCTTCTCCACAAATACTTTAAAGCTTTAAAAGACAGATGGAGGCAGAAATGAATGTCAGATATAGAAAAAAAACAACACCTCCAGCATGACATGAACCAACAGTGTTCATATTCTGAAAACCTTCCTCTGGGCCTTTCTAGATCTGAGACAGTGTGTGTGGATTAAAAAAAACAAATAAATAAATGCCCTTTATTTTGATAAACAATAGTTTTCAGATTTGTATTAACATTCGTCAGTCGATCCATACAACATTATTTGTGTTTAAGAAGCAGGATCTCTTTTATTTTACAGGTGTCCATGACTTTAACATGCAGGAGTCATAGCAGGATTTTTAAAAAGGCATAGTGCCTCCTGGTGCAACTCCAACTTCCTTCTGTTTGCTAACTATGTTCTCTGCCAATTTACCAGTGCAGATTCATAAAACTTCTTAGGAAAAAAATTCTGATCAAGAAAAACATCAAAAAACCATGTTGTATTTGACTTTTACCAGAAGCAGCCTCATTGAATTCTTTTGAGCCTCAAAAATCGATCATGTGTCATTTCAACATGATTTGTAAACCCTTACAACCTTTTCAGTCAACACGGCTGTGAATCTTCAGGAACTGAAAGAGTTTGAGTTTTGATTCAAAAAGTCAGGATTTGATACAAAATGACTTTTTTATTTCCAAACTATTCTAGACTCATAACTGTCTCCTGATTGTATGATGAGATCGGGCACTTTTTCCAGTCTCTTGCTCTGGTACACTGTGTGCCAAGCCATTCAAGTGTGCTTTTAGTCCACTGACATATTATATGACTCATGACTGGGAGTTAAGATAAATGATGTGCAGCCTTTTCATTTTGAAAAGTTAACAACATTAGTTAATTACTTTACTAATCTGCCATAATCCAACAGTCCCCTGACTGTGTGAGAATAACTGAACAAGACTGAGTGCTCTGCTGTGGTATTAATGTTTTGTCCCCTGCAGTGAAGAGCAGCCTCTTTTGTTTTTGAGGACAAAAAGACAGAGCCAAGAGTTATTTTCTTTCAACTCTCAAAACTGGAAATCTTTAATTCTGCGTCCTGTGTTGGTTAGCTGGGCTTGTATATGATAGCTGATAATGGCATGACTACGTAAATGTTTATCTGTAATGGTGAGCATGTAAATTTAGTTAATATACTTCACATTTGTCTTGCAAGAAAATTTCCATCCAGTAATTAAATGAAAATGATTGTGTTTTTGAATACATAAATGTTGAGAGATACAAGATAAACTGAATGTGAGTGCACTCTTTGGGTCGTGCCTTGCTTTTAAAATTAAGTCCTTCTCTTTTCAGTTCCTTAACATCAAACTGTTAACTAGCATTTATAAAATCATTATTTCAACCCATCTTAATTGATTCAGAACCATAAGTGATAAGAAAATAGAATCTGCTCCATTTTGATCACCTTCTCATATTACTTAGTTCAGGTTCTTAATGACTGTCTACAACAGTTAAAGTAGTAACATTTTCTGTTTAATCACAGTTTTTTTACAACCCATGCTAATACAAAAATAATATTCTAGCGACTTTCAACAAATATGAAAATTCTATTAAGGAAAGGTGTCAAACACTCACATCAAAAAACACAGATGCAACAATGTCATGTGCTATTTTATGGGAGAGGATGGTCATTCTGACACTGCTAAGCTTTTGGAGTATTGACATTCATGTGGTGACCCTTCTAAAACCTGTGTTGATAGCATTGATCGTATAAACCTTAAATCAATGCAACCCTGACCATTTGTAAAGCAGAAGCCTCGGCTGAATCTCAGCCCCCAGAGATGCTCTCTGAGCATCACAGCTTGTCATGTTTTTGAAAAGCCTGCCGAGTGAGACAGACCAATCTATAGCTTCCCTATGGGCTGTGAGGAAGGTACACAGCCCAAGTGCCTGACCTGTTTGTTGTGCTGCAAAATCTCTGATGCAGACAACAGAGCACTACTGTCTGGTTTTTCAACACAAAAACAAAACAAAACACAAATTGAAAATAGCTTTTAATGCAGGAAAAAGGGCATACTTTTTTACATCCAGCTGAAAAAGTCAAAAGCTATTTTTGATAACAAATCAAATAACAAAATGATGCATGAAAGTTTTTCATAACTTGGTATGACTTCATCTGACCAAAGTTGCATTCAAAGTTTCTGAAAGCATTTTCTGTTTTTCAAGAAGTTAACAAGTTTTTTCTTGAAGTCGATATAACATTGTGCGTACTGCATCACTGTCATCCACACTTGTCAACATTTGTGTGGCTATTTTTTCTCATGTTGTTTTTTTTTCAAATGAATGGTGCAAGGTAGTTAGTTCACTATGTATAATTAATCACATACCCACTTTGAAAGTAACCTTTCAGTAAAAAAAGTAACCGTCACTTGCTCACAGCGCACCCTTCTCTTATTATCTTCACGCTTAGTCCAATCTCTAGTAATGGAGCTGAAATAAGACAAATGTAGTCAACTGCTAAACAACAAAAGTTGTTTTTAAAGCTTGGAGACACTCAGAAACACTATCAAATCAAGCTGTCTGATGTCCAATATAATTCTTAATGTTTCTTTTTGCTCTTTTCTCAGTGTTGTGCCTCAAGCTTTGCCTCAGTGAGCACACAGAGAAAAGTCAGTTGGGTTTGATTTGATATCAGCACCAAATCAAATATGGGTTCTAAAGAAAAAAAAAACATTCACGTTTTCAGATTGAAGATATGAATTAAAAAGGTAAAACCCTGTAAAAACACAAAAAATCAAACCTGAAGCTAATAAACCAAATGTGTGTGAAAATGGTTCATTTTAAGTGAGTCCAGATGTATCAAAGAGTGTGATTATCTCCTGCTTTTGCGTGACACTCTGGTCCTCGGGACAAGATGTTCTGTTTTATCTGAACCCAACTACTCAATTATCATCAAAATTGTCCAACACTAGTAACAATTGAATATCGAAAGGCTTTATGCAGAGCGCCTAAGCAATTATTCTCCTCGGATTCTACTTTATATTTCTAATTTTCTGAGTATTTGTAGGAACATGGTGAATTGCTAACCCTCAATCTCTGCCACCAAATGAATTAGTCACACCTGAACAAGTGTAAAAATGAGTTTTGGATTCAGGCAGATGAAGCTTTGGGAGTGATAGTTGCTTGAAACAGTTTGTGCCAAGTGAGATTTAGAATACAAAAAACATGCAAACATATGCAGCAACCAGCCAGATTAAAGGAGAGATTGTAATAAAGGTTATTTTAAAAGGATATATAGAAGATAAAAGAACAATCACTCACTAAAATTGGTATAAAGAAGTGTAACAAAAATGTCATTTTAATTAGGTTTAAGTGTGTAGGTCATGATGTCATCGAAAAAGAGCTCAAGTGTTACCGGGTGATACTTTATTGTAAATTAAATAAGGGGAAGATTCTACATTTGATTGGATACACTGGATGCTTCTGCGCTGTTGTAGTTGATAATACTTTTAATAATGCAACAATGCACAGTTACACAAATATGATTGCATTTATCCAGCGACGTGACCATGACATTTTCAGTTTGGCTCCAATGGAGATGGATTCTGTACAACAACACAAACAGAGAGTTTGGTTTTATAACACACTTATTCACATTTTTTAATTCCATGTACTTTTTTCATGCGTTGGTTTGCTGGCCTTGTGTCATCATTGATGCAAGAGCTCAGTGTCATCAGTGTCATAGATGTAAGCTTTGTACACCTTTATGCAATTAAATTACAGAGAATTTCTTGGTAAATGTTAAGTTTTTGTTGTTATTGCTGCCTGCTTGTTGTTATTTTTGTTTTTTTTTTGTATAATTTATTTGCTAATGACGATTTTTTTTCAGTTTGATAGGTTGGCACTAAATCATAAGTTTCCTCTTGTCTGTTGATGCGCTTTGCACTTTTTAAAATAATTTTCTTTTGCTAATTGGAGATTATTACTATTCTGTTTCAGTAACATGACCAAGATGAACTTAGATACTAAAGCCCTCAAATGTGTTATAGACCCTGTATACTCTTATGGCCATTTCTGATGTCTGTAAAATTGTCTCTATTACAGCAGGAGTATTATTTTTCCCCTGTTAAAGTAGCTTCTCTTGGTCAGTGAAAGTCAAAGAAAGCAGCTGAGTAGTGAAACCTTTTTGGACAAATTTTCCATCCAAGTTGTTCTACTGCTATGTGGGCACAGTATCATGGCTTCACAGTAGAATTGATAAAAGGCAGCTTCACCACTCAATTTTAAGGCCCTAATGACGGTGTGGCCAAAAGCTGTGTCTATGCTAATATGTGACCCTACAGCTTTGTACAGGACTACTGTGAAAAGTGATATTTTCAGTTATGAAATAGTAAATACTAAATGCTATACAGCATTTGATTAAACTAGTCAGATATGGATTTCTGCGAAATAAATGTTTGCATCAATAGGACAAGCAGGGTTCCCATTGGTCCTGTACAACTATGAAAAAGGTTGATACGATTTGATACGAAACACATTAGAATTGAGAGAAAAATGAAAATGTCCTGGAAAAAAAACAAAAACAAGATGCATTGTATAGTGGCTTCAAAGACAGCGCAACCTCTGATGATTCACCACACTTAGTAATAACTGGTTCATGTTTCAAAAAAGTCTTTTCGGCATCTGGCTCGGGTGTACAACCATTACTTGAATTAACTGCAAGTGAATAACTGTTTACATGACGAATGTCATTTTTGGGTTTTACATAAATGTCTTTTCACCACACTGACTAAACCACGATCATGGTTTCATGCTATATTAGCTTCTATGAAATACACCAAATTGAATCTAATGATCCAAACCATTTCTGTCATTAATATTCATTTTCAGTGGAGAAATCCTTGTGTGACGTGTAAAATGAGGTTGTGACTTTCACATTTGTTCAATGTCGAAATCAACGGCGGATCATGGAGCCTATTGTTAATTATTCTCACAACTAAACTTTCATTTCATTAAATTGTAGGTATTGTATTTTGTCAGTATTTAATGTGGTTTTTAAGCAGTGACAAATAAATGAGAGGATCCATTGCATGAAAACTGCCAAATTCCATCCTTTATATTTTAACTAGATATCAAATCCAAACAGTGGCCCTTAAGTAATGATTAACTTTACGATATTCAGACAGGCAGGAAACTTCCTTTTGCTATCTTGTAACTGTCATATTGTCTAGATCTTTCTGTCTTTCTGCTTCTTAATGCCTAGCATCCCAACGCTAAGTGGCAGATTGATAGCTTAGCTCTAATACCATGCCTGCTCTGTCAGACTGTCAAAGGCCATGTCTTCTCCCTTCCATTCAGGACCTACATGACAGGAGTGTAAGTCATAAGGAGTACTGGTGCCATTATAACATCATCCTCATCCGTTAGTAAGTAGATTATGGGACTGGAGCACTGGCATGCTCTGATGTGTGGTTTGGTTTTATTGGCTCTATAAGAGGACACAGTCCACTTAGTCCCCACTTTGATTCCAAGTAATGGCTGACACTGAACAGCTTTTTTTTCCATATCACCCATATTACCCCCTCCTCACGGGTGGGTGCTAATGGAGGTTGATGGGGTTTTATTACATTTGTCAATGAAGTAGATTTGATTGACAACCATTTTCGAGTACTTGACATTTGACATTTTATTTTAGTTTACTCAAGAGTGAGTGAAACAGTTGCAGTACTTAACATTTAATTGGTGCCATAATAGTTACATATATGCTCAGTTATCAAAATTAAAAATGTTACTCTTCTAATAATTTTTTTGGTTTGTTTTTTATTTATTCATCAAAAAAATTAATTCAAACCAGTGAAGGTATATTACAAAGTTATTCCTGTGAAAGTATTGGAAAAATGTGTCAAAATGCTAAAGCTAAAGAATCCTCCCAACAGCTCTGATAGATTGCTGCTCCAGCATACCTCCCTCTGACTGTCCTCTGTAATGAAAGCTTGTCAGAAACACTTTTCAGTTATTTGTCTCACTTTCAATCAATACAGCTGTCTCTAGACATGTGGCATTGTGTTTCACTCACACATAACTGTGACCCAGCTTCTCTTGGTTTCATGCTTTGAGTCTCTAATAATCACATGTAAGGGCAGTTACATATAATGTTTTGTGAGACAGTGATACCTGGATTTGCATGATTTGGGGCATTCAGTCACTGTTTTTTAAAAAAGCATAAAAAAAATCCTAATAGGAGGGGCATTGCCTTGGTTTTAAGGAACTTGACATTAGCTTGTACTTTAAGGTCACAAGGTCTTATTAACTCTGTGGACTGGTGCCAAATTCATTTGATTGTATTTAAAAGTAATATTCAATTATGAAACCAAAAAGTATTAAGTTAGTCTCTGAAGCTGCATTCATGCAATTGCATTTAAATCCAATATTTGCTCTATATTATAGCTCTTTTAGTCCTCATCAACACCTCAGAGGAAAAGTAAATACTGACGTAACTGCTGAAAGTTTACCTCATTGTCTGGTTGGCTAACAGTAAGGAGCACAGAGTGGGTTTATTGGAGACTTTTTACTGAAAATAGCTTTCGCAGCTGGAAATGAGATTAAAGAGACCACCGAACCAAAACCATATTTTTTTTTCATCATAAAACCCAAGCAACAAGGTATGAGTAATTAATTTATTCTTGTGCAACACAGGGTTGCACAACAAAATGAAAGGTTACATATTTCATGCATATGGCATTTGGTGCAGCTTTAAGCATATGCAACACACAGGAAACAACCCCAGCTTCAAATTGTTTGATATGACCTAACAAGGTGATGCGAGATCATATGAATGTATACACCACAAATACATTTTCATCTTTTAAACTATTAAAGTCTTGCAGGTAACATACAATTGTGTTTCTTACATAGTCACTGTTGTACTTGAGTTTAAGCAAGGGACTTTATCAGTGACTTTCAAAGTGCTGGAAATTTAATAATTACAAACCAAATGACTCTGCTCTCCTTTCTGACCACTGTGCATGCAGATTTACTGCATAAGTGGCCCATATCATGGTGTCATTTGTTAACGTCCTTGACTATGCAGATTAAGCAAACAACTTATGCAAATAGGCCTCTACTTTTGCCAGTTTTAAATTAATATGATCAACTGAAACCCTCTTTTATTCAGCCCGAGAACTCCAAATTTGTTTGAGAAGGGATTTTTTATGTAAATGACTGAATAAAATCTATTTTTTATGTCATCATTTTTGCTTATCTTTTCATAACTCTGCTTGTTTGACTGAACTGACAAACAATTTGATTTTAATTGTTGTTGTTTTTAATTCCTTTTTACATGTTTTTCCACCTTGTTATTATTCTTGCATTGTCCAGCAGATCGTTGCAGATCACTTTATTCCATATTAACGTGCACTGAATTTGTGTGTCCCAAATGACAATAAAAAAGTAAAAGGAATAATTTTTCTAATCACCTTGTGTCAGGGGAAGTGTAGTACAGCCAGTAAAGACAGAAACATCTGTATATGTGTGGCTGGAGGGAGAACCTTCAAAGTTTGTTTTGTTCTTATTTAAATTAGCATTTAATATTCTGACTTAGAGGGATATGCTCTTTTTCAAAACCCAACCTCAGTAGCAGTTTCCGCTGTTTTGTGTCTTTGTACAGTAACCTTGACATTTTCTTTTTTTCGACTTTTGTCATATTTGACATTAAATCTGATTTTGAATTTGGTGCTCCACCGGGTGGCATCAGATTAGACTTGAGGATTCTGTAAAATGCTTATGTTATGCATGTAACGCTACGGGACGAAATTCTAATCAGCATATTATCTCATCTTTCCTGTCAGTTTCACCAAATTATCCTTTTCAGTAACCTTTAAAAGGAAATAATGAAATATGATAAATATAATGAATAATAATAATAAAAAAAATATTCCCAGAAATCTGCTCTCATTGCATTTATTCATGGAAGAGATTTGGTCTGATATTCAGACTGACAATCACTGTCTCTCACATCCATTTCCAAAGGCTGTGTGCTTTTGACTGGCCTCAACTTTGATCCATATCCTGCTTCTTGGCAAGATTCTCTGACTCCGCTCCCCCCTTTTCTGCTCTCTCTTTGACTCGCTCCCTCTCACTGTGTCTCTTTCTCTCTGGATTCTGTCAGATTCTGTCTCTGTGGCGCCTGCTAACCTGTCCTCAGGGCAGTTCAACACCCTTCATCTGTCCATCTTGTGCCTGCACCCAAACCCCTACGCTCACAGATGCTGGTGTGGATGCTGCCATATCCCTCGACCCCACACACCAGCTCACAAGTCATTAAAATCAGAGAGGAAATGAGTAAAATGAAAGTGGTCATGGGACCTGACCCAGTCATCTGATATCAGCGCTGAGTTTGTGTATGAACTGATGTTCAAAGTCACAGTTGACTATATTTCCATCGGCTTTGCAGAGATTTTTTCCTCATGACTTTTCCTTGAGTCAAAAGCACACCAACAGTAGACTATTAAACAGGTCCTATTCAAAAATGTTTCTTAAAGTGAAAATAAAAGAAACAAGTAATGAAGATTCAAATCCCCATATTCAAAGTTTTGATTTTAATTTTAATATTCAGTTATGCAACAGCTGAAACAGGTCATGGTAACCGAAAGAAATGCATCACATTGTCTAGCAAGCAAGTTCTCCAGTAAAAAAATATCCTCCATCACAACAAGCAATGAAAATAGTCGTCACTATTATCAACGTCTAAGAAAGACAATTGATAATTAATTGGTAATTAATCTAAGCTGGACAAAAGACCAGTTTTCCGACTGTATAAAGACTTAATGGATAGGTTAAAGCATCATGTGGGGCATGAAAATCCATCAATGCCTGATACAACAGTCATCTTGTACATGTCAGGTGGTTTTGTCATGAAATACATGCAAAACAAGAACACCATAATGCTGCCAAACAACTGAAAGAGAATCTGGAAAGTTACAACACCTGGCCAAAAAATTGTTTGGCACATTGCATGCCCATTAAACCAAAATCAAACAGAAGTCTGAGATTTTATGACATTTTAATTTACGGCTATTTTCTGTCACCTTTGCACTGAGGCAGACTTCCCAGTTTTTGTGCTAAGCTAAGCTGACCGGCTGTTGTTCTAGCTACACACAGTATTTATGACTGTATTACACAGTATTCATACTGATATGAAGTGAAGTATTGATCCTTTCATCTTAACTTAAGAAAACCATTGCATGTGTTCCTCAAATTTTCACACTTTTTCTTTTAAAAAAAGTGGGAACAACTGCTTTACTAGTCTAAACATAAGCCTAAGTGCTGTTATGGGGATATGGTTAAAGCTGCTAACACTTGCTCATATCCCACATGGCCTTAAATGACTAACAATCTGCCAATGAACCTTCTTGTGCAGTGCTCTCAAGGTGAAGTAAATGCACATTAGCATGAGTGCTACAGTCATTTGAAAGCACTGTAGATATTATTCACGAAGTTACATCTGCAGCCTTTTTCATTTTGTGCTTTTAGCATCATGGTTTCTCCTTTGATCTGTATTCAACATGGCAGTATTCTCTGAATCTGTCCTCCACTTTGAAACTCACTCTCTGTCTTTCTCTCTCTCTGCGTTTTTTCCTTCTCTGCCCTTTTTTTTCTGTCCAAATGCCACTCTCCTCCCTCCAGGGTGGGATGATTGCCCTTCTGCTGTCCATCCTGTGCCTGGTCCTGATCCTGTACACCCGCAGGCGCTGGTGTAAACGCCGCCGCATCCCGCAGCCCCAGAAGAGCGCCAGTGCTGAGGCAGCTAATGAAATTCACTACATCCCCTCAGTGCTGATGGGGGGCCAGGCCCGGGAGAGCTTGAGGAACTCACGGGGACAGGGGCCGAACTCCAGCGGTACCCTCAGCATCAGAGAGACACCAATTCTGGATGGGTACAAGCAGGGTTTGGTTGGATGGGAATGAATGTAGTTTAAAAAGGAAAAGATTGTGTTATCTAAATTAATTAAATGTCAATTTGGTTTGTAGCTTCACATTTTACATTGGCAACAAATTCAGAATTTAAAATCCACTTTCAAGAGAGTAGCTGATAGAATGCAACCTCCACATGGCATGCTTTTTTCAAAGTGTGGTAATCTGCAATGAGTTTTGAGGCTTAAGATTAGAAAACTCTTTACCTTATCAGTCGTTCTGTCCCACTTTGAAATCTTGGCTGCTTCATCAAGCATGTTAGCTGCTTGAGATATTTTTTTCTAATTTAGATAAGTCAAGATAATGTGACATTAATTGATTACTACCTCATCCCCAGGTATGAGTATGATATTACCGACCTGCGCCACCATCTGCAAAGGGAGTGCATGAATGGTGGTGAGGAGTTTGCAAGCCAGGTCACCCGTACCCTGGACTCCCTCCAGGGCTGTAATGACAAGAATAATATGGACCTCACACCTGGTAAGTTCACTGACACACAATCAGCTAGGTTAGAAAAGAGAGTGTTGATACTGTGCATCAGCAGCAAACAACATTTAAGGTCAAATAATCAATATTTTGTCTGTTAAATATGAATCAAGCAGCATAGATGTAAAGTGAAAGGATCAGCGTAAGCTCCGGATAACTACCAAACTGCTGAATACAACACAAAGTTGGCAAGGTGGTTATAAATTCAGGTTCCACAATATTCCCTTCTAGAGTTGGTGAGGAGGAAAGTAGAGCTGTGGGATGTGAGTGATCAGGCAGCCGAATCCACAACGAAAGCCAATGCCATTGCCCGAACTGAACCACAGACATACAAAATTAGCAACAACTACAACATTTAATGGCTAAAAAGTAAGACTTTTTCACTGCATTTTGATTTGTCAGAGCAAGATAAGAACAGTTGAACAATTTTGTAGTATGTAGCTAGCATGCACAATACCAGACTCTGAAACCAGCTAGCTTGAAACCAGCTAGAACACACAGAGAACTCTCCCTTGACTTTGCAGCTTCACTCAGCTATGGAAAATTTTAATGTCTTTTAGTCAGTTGTTTTGGTTTCACTTCAACCTTTTTTCATTTTCTCAATGCTCTTTATAAAATTGTTTCCAGCAGCATCAGACAGCTACAAGTTGACCCAAAACACAGGCCAAAAGGGGCTCTTAATTTTCTGTGGGTCTCCTGGATGTGCAGATATGAAACTTGTTGTTTGCCATAGCAACTTCATAAGTCAGTGTTGTGTTAAATTATTCTGCTGCCATCAAGTGGGCAAGGCAATTAACTATTACTGCTTTAACTCTTTATGGTTTATGTTTTTTCACATTTTCACCACATACTTGTTTTCAGCGTGAGATAGCTGACATACTAATATACTTAAATAATGCATCATCATCAAAAAACATCTTTAATTAAGGTCAATGATGTACAAGGCTGGGATATCAATGGAGTTAAGTGCTTCCTTGTTTGTCCCTATAAAACTTTCCCAATCATTTTGAATTACATTCTAACGAGACTTTGTTGCATAGGCCTTTAATTATATTATTAATCGGCTTTTATCCCTCTGCAGAGCCAAATATTTTTAATACGAAGTACAAAATGTTAAAAAGGTTACACTGCGAGTCTCAGGCAGGATACAAGTGCAGAAGATAAATTGTTTTCCAAGCAGGGAACAGCACAATTACATTATCACAGTTGTAATAATTGAAATAGTCAGTGTGAAATAAACAAAATCTAATTGGTGTTTTAATTAAAAAACATTGCATGTGTTTTTTCCTTCAAATGAGTGGAGAGTAATGTTCAAAATAAATGAAAAGCAAAAGACAGAGGACAAAAGTTTCACAAAAATAAGGGCCTCAAACACTTTGTTAAAGTAAAAAAACCTTTTATATCAGTATTGGATCTGTTCTTCATTTTTTTAAACAATGTGGGAACATTGGTTGTGTGGCTGATGCAGAACGCCAGACATAACTATCAAGCTTCAGGTATTCTTTCAAAGACTTTAATTCTTACACTTGAAATAACAAAAAGACTTATGTGCCTGCAAAGAATTTGTTTTAGAAGATCTATTTTTCATAATCAGTGGATGGTGGAGTTGAGCAACACTCCCAAGAATAGTGCTCTATGAAGTAGAGAAGTTTTCATGCAGGTATACCCTCTGAATTTTAATAAGCAGCAGATTCCCTTCTTGGATGCATCAAGAGATTGCTTGATGGTGATGGTACTCTCAAAAAATGTTTTTCTATTAAATCCAAACAACCCAAACCCAGAGGTGATGTAATCCTGTGCATTATGCATTTAAGATGGTAAATGTGATGGACTAGAGAAATAGAAAAAGCCGGCAGAAGGACATGCATGGAATACTGAACATTATAAACAAGTGGACAGGTCGGTCAGAAAAAAGCAGTAGGAATCTGGACTGAAATGACAACAGCTTAAGTAAATATCTTAAGGCTGCCCTGACCTTTTGTCTTAGAGTAACATAATTTCCATGAATGCATAAACAAGTGGAAAAAATATACCAGTATGAACACATAGTAATAATGCAGTATTTGTTTGAGTTGTTTTGTCCATTAAAATACAAAAAATGTAAGATAGAAAAAGCGTGTGGAACACCAAAAACATTCAAGAAGTTCCAACTGCAGACTTCAGACAAGGAAGAAACAAACTTCCCAAGCAGAAGCTATGTACAGTGATTCAATAACTTTTTAAGTTTTTCCAACTTATTTTAAAAAACGTTTCTTCATTAAAAATCGCCATATCAATATCAAAAGAAACTTTGCACATCAGCTGACTATTTGATATTTTTGCTAAGTTCTATTGTTCCCAAGTCTTACTCTTGCTATTACAACTGCTATGCCAAAGAACACAATTAAATTTTGTCAAATGTAATAATTCATTTCTTTAAATACAGAGAAATGACTTCCCTGTATATAGGTAATCCAAGTCAGTGTTGTGTGCAAGGACACTGACAGTTGAATGAAACATTTTTTCCCAGTGGTGGTGTTGGAATGTTTTAGATGCTGTTAGCATCCCATTCTGAACCAAAAGGATTTAAAGCACCAGTATGTGATTGTTCCACTTTCAGTTAACAGCTAGAAAAAAATTTGTCGGTGAACAGATTTAGTGGGGTTATTGCATCAAGGGCCCTTGGGCTAGAGGGCACTGCTGTGCAGAAGATGATTATAGGCTTCTCTGTGTCATACAGAATAATGTCATTAAGCTTAAGTTCATATGAAGCAAACTTATCTTTGTCTGCTTCATGATATGTTTGCAGTTTTAACATGCAACTTCTTATCTAGAAAAAAACTGTAATAGTGTATTAGTGTTTGTATTTGTCTTTGTACCTGACTCTGCTCGCCTGTTTCGGGGTTGGTGGGGCACAGCAGAGCTGGCCCTGCACCTGCAGTGTTATGGACTTGACAAACTGCAGTGCAAGTGAGCTCATGCTCAACACGCACTTCGGCTTGATGGCCAGGGCCCCAGAGGCATTCCCATTGGTTG
>JAQNCA010000004.1:3123278-3153135 GCA_029783725.1 Acanthurus tractus
ATCTGTGAGAGTCTGTGAGACCCTCAATCTGCTTTGTTCTCCTTGAGCCAGCGTAGCTACTGACAGTACAGCTCCTTGCTCAGATTAAGAAAAATAAGGGAAAGTTCTCTCCTAATCTATTCAGCTAAATTGCTTTTATTTTGCAAGAATTTGGAATAAGAAGCCAGAAAGCAGCTGGAAGAAAACATTGCATATATTATAATTGTTGTATCAGTTGTAATAGCTTGGTATATGAAAAAAGAAGAATTTGCCTCCAAATGCACTTAACACACACGCACACACACACACACACACACACACAAAAACACAACACTTTTATAATGTCAGTGCTTCCAGGTACAGTTTAGTGTTCTCCAAAGTCAGCTGCATAGGAATGAGGCTCTCTAAGCAGGCAATTAGATTAACGCCATGCAGTTCTGAGTCACTGTTGTTGGTGTTTCCAGTTCACTATTTTCATCTTTGTCATAAAATATGCACAGATACAGCTATTGTTGTCCTCAGTGGACAACTTATGTGCATGTGTAAGGAGGAGGCAGGTAAGGTAATGACTCCTTCTCTTTTTGCTGAAGATGCCCAAGTGCCTCACTTCACCTCATATGCACATTTAATAGACTCCAGAGTTTCTTCTTTAGCAACTCAAAGTATCAAAGTTGTCAAATGGGAGAAAACAGTGTCAGAGGGACTGAAGGGAGCAACACCAGGCTTCTGGGCCCAAAACACTATTTCATGATTACTATTGCTGAGCAAGTGTATGATATATTTCCAATTAGTTGTGGCCCATACAAAATAATGACTGTAATAACATCTAAATCAGTGGACAAGGTTAATGTTATGGTAGAGTTATTGTACTTCTGCACACATAAGAAAAGGTTGTCGTCATCACTTATTGTGACTGGTGATGACCTCATAGGGGACTGTTGCAGGGGAAGTGAAAGGGGAAAATTATGAATCGAGGATTATGTTGCAGAGCGAGATTTTAATCCTGTCTGGAACATGCTCGTGGTTAACTCTTCACCTCAACCCAGTAATACTAATTACAGCTGAAATTACCTATTGTGTTTCTGTTAACTTGTGGGTCCTCCTCTAAATTAAAGCCTGTCCAAAGCAATGTCCTTGTAATTTAAAGTGCATCCTTGAGGTTTTTTTTTGGGGGGGGGTGCTGTTTTTTTTTTTATTTTTAACAAGAAAGCTACCTCGGATGTTTTTAATCAGCTCAGTGTGAAATTTGACCTTTGTGTAAGAAAAAGGGTAAAAAGTTTTTGTAAGTCTAATAGATATACGCATGCTTACACCAGCATGTAGGCCCTCATGTAAACCCTTATGATACACATGCTTCTCCTACTTAAATTTTGTTTATTGATCAGTCATTTAGAACAGCCATCTATTTATTTTCAAAAACATAAATCATAACTTTGTTGTTGAGAAAATGTAGCCAAATATCTTAAATAACTAGCTTTCTGATTTTTATAGTGATGAAAGCCAAAGAGATAGCATAAAAGAAAGTCATTGGTTAGTCATGGCTACATTTGTTACTCTGGTATAATGAGCTCCATGTTTGCATTTTCACAAATTTTTTGTTGCTTGTGAGAAGTTATTTTCCTTTTTTCAGATGGAGGTAAAAACAAAAACAATTAGTTTTACTTGTCACAAATGGTTGTTTTCTTTTATTGTGTTGCCATTACCCTCTCTTATATTCAAGCACCATTCCATATTTATAGAGCTGTGGAGCACCAGACCCAATAAGATTTTGGTTTATAAGAGACACTTGTGCCTGCTGTGCATGCTGAGATGCGGTCGAAAACCCTGCAGTGAATATTTAGTGGGGCCTGTCTTGTGCTCATAGCACCTTTTGGCTGCTGCTTAATAGCGAAAGCTGACTAATGCCTGCTGTGTGAGATTCAGTCTTAATTCCTCAGGAGACACTTATTCTCCACTGTAAGTCAAGAAGGGACACACCATTATATTTCAAGTGCCATCGTGGTGAAGGTGTTTAATGTAATAGTAGACAATCCTGCATTCCTGTGATACAACCGAGCTGCATGTTACCTGTGGGTCCTGTGTTACTATGAACCTGTTTTAGGGAAGGCATTTGAAAGGACACTTGGGCTAATTAGAAATTGTCAAACTTTGTTGTAAAACTTTAAAGTCAAGAACTTATTTAACTTATTGATATTGATCCTTTTGCTTTAATATTCATTTCAATAAATTTAAGCTACAGCCTTTTGATAGATCAGCTTGCACTCACCTTGAAAGCTGTGAGCCACATTTTCTCGAATCTGCCCCCTGAAAATACTTTTCTTTTTGTACATCACAGAGGGAGACCTGCTGATTGCACTTAGAACCACTCCAAGTTATTTTAGTGTAGTACGATAACAATTTACCAAACACTTCTTTTCTGTTCCCTTTTTCAGAAGCTCATTCAGCCTTAAAGCTGTCCCTGACAACTCTGCACCGTTCAGGTGCTTGGAGAGCCATTTAAAAGGTTCATTTCCCGTTGATGCAAGCATGAAAATTTTAATTAAATATTTCCGAAATATCTGGTGGTTGATTTTTGAAATTCTTGGCCTGAGGTTAGCATTTTATTCTTGGTGAAATGATGAATCGATTGATAGAATTTGTACCGACAGCTACTTTGATAATTAATTACAAGTAATTTCACAAGCATTTCACAAGCTCAAACAAAAGTGTAGTGGGTATACATGTTGGTTGTTGGTGAAAGACAGAAATGATCATAAAACCTCTGCATCAATTTTGATGCTGGAAGCCAAAGTGCGTACAACTCTGCCAGCTGTCTGACAATGAACTTTGGGATCATCAAAGTTCCAAGGTTTCATCCTATGAGATACATTAAGGCTTCCACCAAATTTTATGGAAATCCCTCCAAAAGTTACTATGATATGTTCTGGCGGACTAAAAGTGGTGGACAAGACCTAGGGACCAACATAACCATCCATACTGACTTGTGACTAGTATAGTAAAGAAATATCAGGCATTACTAGTTCCAGGTCTAAAAAATGTGGCTTTTCATAGTTCCTTAGCTTTCACTGTGAGTTTTCAAAGCTTATTTCCCACAGACTGGGCACAGTGTCCATGATATGTATATCATGGACTCATCATGGACACAAGAAGCCTGGACCCAAAAATGCAAAATAGGTCTGTTTTCATTAAATCTTGGCCAAAATATTGTTTAAGGTCTGTTGTCACAGAGACTTTTATTTAAAGATAATTATAGGATATAGTCACTAACCTTATTGAAATGAAAAATCATTGTCTGTGTTTTGCTTGCCTATAGACAACACAAAACTATTTCAATCTCAAAAGTAGTCTTTTTGAGCTCCTATAATCTATTCTCTCTGAATATAATAGTTTTCTAATACTGGTCTAATATTTTAGCCTCAGTGTTCTCTAATTTGGTTAATGCCTTCAACTGAGTCTTCACTCTCAATGGGCCCACTCAGTCTAAAGGACACAGTCCTACATGATCTGTATCTTAAATCAGAACCGCATACTTTAAAGTTTGCATTTCATCTTTTGTTCTCTGTGAACCCAGAGTGTCTGATTTGCTAAAGAGCAGAAGGTTTAGCCCACTAACTTTCCCTCCCCTAAAGGCCACATCTTCATAGGCTACATTCTTTAAGGCGATGAACCTTGAATTTGAACTTTTTTTCAATGACATATCATCAAATGTAAAATGCTCAGTACATCCATATCTGGATCACATAGACTAATAATAATCTCAATGCATTAAATAAATAAACCAAGGCCTTGCAGAAAAGCAGAGCATCTCTGAAAGGCCTCAGTTCTTATTTCCCAACCGAGTACTGTCAGAATGAAATCTTTTTAAAGCAGAGGATGAAATGTCTACGTCTCTGAATGCAATGCCAGTCTCCTTATGGAAAACCATGCACGCTGTCACTTTCTACAGTGGTAAGAAGAAGTGGATATTATGTTTAATGCAAAACAGAGACAGTAGAACATTCAGACTTACGCTTGTGCTAACACTACTGACTTTTATTTTTGTGGGCACCAGGCCTGTATAGTGTAAAGAAAATACCTTAACATGTGCTTTACAGGACTTTGGCTGGTCTTTAAGTACCTCTTATTTTTTTTCTAGCCATATTAGGAATCAGTAGTTTGCCTGTTCAGCTTGCACTGATATTATTCAGAGTATGGCCATTTAGTTTATAACAAGATGAACTGTATTTTATTTGAGACAATTTTTTATATAAAAAATATAGGGTACCTTTAAGGGAATTTTGAGCATTTATGCATTTTTAACATTAGCACTGGCTTTGGCTGCCATTGTAGGTCTATTGATCAGATAGCACACCACTTTGGTCCGGACTGAAATCTCTTCACGATGGAATTCTTAAACAGATTGTGCATTTTGGATTGATTTTAGATTTTCTCTTTTTGCATAGGTCTGGGTCTCAGCTTCAAATGAAAGATGGGTCAAGGGTGAAGGTATAAAATTTTTGGGTGTGGTCACACAATTTTTTTCTAAGCCTGTGCATCAAATTTTCGAATCTCACTTAATATTTGATGAGACTCACATCAGCAGTGGCACGGCTTATGAGTTAGCTTTGGAGCCTATGTTTGTGGCCACTATGACTTCTTAAAGCACAACCATAAATACAATTTTGATAAAAGATTGGAACATTTAGATAAAACATTTTTTATTGTCTTGAAATTTTACCCAATCATGTATCTTTCTTTTATTTCTTTAGTCAGTGCTAATAGTTAAGTAAAGTTAACAGTTAGGCCAACATACTGGCTTAGCAGACAAAAGCACACAAACAGAAATGACAAAAGGAAAGACAAAAAAACACAAAACATTAAGCTGATTTCAAAGTAAATAAATTGTATTTTTCAAATACAGTACAGAGCAGAGCATTTCTAAAAGCTTAATGTTTTGTGTCACATACAATTAAAATGTTTTTAAATGATGGATGTTTCACTAAAGTCAAAATATTTATTCTTATTTTGAAATCATTTAAACATTTTTTAGGTTTGAGCAAGAGTAGCCCTGTTTCCTAACTCACTACATGGAGATTGTAATTGTCTTCATTTCACCACAGAGTTTTAATAATACAATGAATACTGTTCCGGAGGACTTTGTTCCCTGCCAGTACACATTTCTGGGGGGAAATTGTGCAGTGAATATTACTTCATTATTAAATCAGTCATGTGAAATGCTGAAACAATAGTGTCATCAAAAAAGCCTTCCCAATTGTGAAGTAAAGCAACGCCAACATCTGTGCTGTCAGATAGTCATGGCTGCCAACAGTATTTACCCTATGCATTCATATCTTCAGCGCATATTGTTCTCAAACCAACAGTATGAAAAGCTGATGAAGCTGCTGTCATGAAAAAGTCCTTTCCTCAGTTTGTCACATTGGCATTGCTGCCAACAGTGTTTTCTCTTTTTTCATAGGGATCTTCTCCAGTCTAATCAAACACTGAGTCTTGGTTGGGGATTTTTAAAGCTCTTGTCACTGAGCAACGTTAGCATGAATTTGATTGTGGTTCATATATATCCCGCTGAGGCGGCAAATCTTTTTCCTGCTTTGATGGATTTTTCCCCCTCACTTTGTGGCGCACAATCCGCTAACACTTGTAAGACAAGCTTCAATACATGCCCTCTAAATATAACAAATGCCTCAGTTAAATTGCATTCTAGACACATTTTATAATGAGAACAGTTTGTTTCTAGAAAACTGTTAATTACCTACTGTATCATCAGCCCTCATCCCTCAGATCACAAACCAGTCAGGCTTTGTTCAATGTTGATTTTTGCAATTTTCTACTTTAAAGCAGTTAAAATAAACACTATAGAGAGATTAAATAATAAGGGATATATGGGATTGTCTCTAAAACAAAACCGTGAAAATGTCCCTGATATTTTCTATTAGGGCCTGGATAATGGCATTATACATTAAATGCATCACTAGGAAGGAAGGAAGGAAGGAAGAAAGGTAGGTAGGTAGGTAGCAAAAAAGGTACGAACAAAAAAAAACAAAAGTCAAGTTATCTTAAAAAAGACCACAACTATATCCTCATTACCCTTGTTTAGCTGTTAATTTTGTGTTTATGTTTTCCATTTCACATATTGTATGAATGTCATACACTTTTAATCATTCATATCTATTAAAGAATTCTTGTTTGCAGCCTTCTCAATCTTGCTGACTGCATTTCTTTCTAAATATTCCTCTAAGTAACAAAAAATCAGAACAGACCTGCAGGACTACCACTTGTTCCCAGTAGAAAGCTGTCAGGCTGTCACACACAGAGAGATTTTTTGTAACTACGAGAGGAAATGTTTACGTTAGTTCTACCCAGGACATGATAGAATTGAGCTTTGTTCATCCTGGAAACTGTCCGTACCCAATATGCTCATTGTACATGGTAAAATATAAACAGCTATACCAATCAGCACACTGATTTCAAAATTGTTTATGTAATGCAAGCATTTTTTACCATTTTTCAATTGAAATTTATCAAACACGCTCAATCCTTGAGTTAAGTAACCTAGATATTGACCAGACAAAGAAGCAATACGCAGACATCATCTTGTTGCTTTTCTGATTTCCTAATTTTTATATTTACATATTAGACATTTTTTAAGTAAAAAAATAATTGAAAAATCTATATGAATGTAGAAAAATAAATGGAATAAAACTGAACAAGATAAATAAATCTTTTGTTTGTTTGATTTGAACAAAAATAAACAACTGGTGGCATAAGAGCCTTAAAACACATACATATACATGGTAATATTAATACAATCAAAGTAAAGCATAACTTGATAGCATGAAAGTAATTTAAAATAAACACCGATGTCAAGGTACAGTAAACTCATATGTCTATGACATTCAATACAGACAAGGCAAACATCGCTGTACTCTACAAGTGTAAACTAATATGTTTTGAACATTTTCCTGACATGTGCATTGCAACAAACCTGAGTAAAAACATTAACAAGATCATAAATCTGGCTGAGAAAGTGAAAATTTGCAAGTGACAAAAACACTCTTACTTAAGTTGATGGTTCGCTTTTAACCCAACCCATTATTACTGACCACTAAAAGTGAACTTTTAGTGGTGTATAAATGGCTAGAAATAAAATTGGTAACTTTATATTACTTTATAATTGCAAAAAAACAGCATTTTGACTGTTTTGGTTGAGTGAAAGACAAGAACAGTATCTACATGAACATTTCTAAGTAATCTTATTTTTCTCAGGCAACTTAGATGTCAGTTCTCTACATTTAAAGCTGGAATAGGAAAAAGCATTGGGTCAGTAGGACACCAACAAACAAAAACTTAGATTGATGAGTCCTGTTATGCCAACTATTACTGAACACTTTTCTTTCTGGATGCAAAAATGTTTTAAATTATTTGTGTGAACTTTCCAGATAAACCCAAAAATGTAAAAAAAGTTTTAGATGGATACTTTTAAATTAAAAATATTTTCATATAAAAGATAACAATTATTACCTTGTTAATAAGCTAAGTGCCAATGCACAGTAGCTTTGTGTCAATGAGTGCATTTTCATTGAAGTACTGTATTGGAAAATACTTCAAATAACAACTATCTCAATTTAGCAATTTGTTTTTAACCTGATACCATTTTAAAAATATGCAGTTGCGTCCATTCCAACCTAAACATTGTCAAGAAGTTTTACTTGGCCTGTAGAAATAATTTTGAGTGTAAAAATTCATTCAAGTGAACTCTGCCTTTGTAAGCAAATCACTAATATAAGAGATTCCACTGAAATTTTCACATACTGATCCATCAGGTAGCATCAATAAGCTGTTTGAACTGTTATTGTGACCGAATCCTGAACGACGTAGTTTGCTATCATACTTAACTATTCATGCCACACTGCTGCATTTTTCAATAAAAAATAGGGAGAAAACTGGATAAGCACTAGACTTTTGCACTATCATTCAAATCTGAACCACTCATTCATGCAAATTCACAAAACATCTGATATTTTCACTTTCAGAGGAGCTATTTTATTTGTGTATCATAAATGCCATGGTTTTTGTAAAGTACCTAATGGAAAGCTTTTTCTCTCCAAACTTGTGTTTTTGTAGGAGGGAAGTTTTTTAAACGTTATATTCATTTCTGCATTTGCATTAATAGCTCAGTCCCCCCCCGCTGTGTATACTGAGATAATCCACTGGGAAAGATACACACTACAAGGCTACATAAAAAAAATTTTCATGAAACTGCTTAAGGTGAGGTACAGTTTGTTAAAAGTGCATTCCCCGAGAGAATACCTTAGCAGAACCTCATTCAGTTAAAAACGCAGCTCAAACTCAAGAATTACATCAGTCTGCACCCACTTCTGATGGGAGGTTTTGTCAGGCTTCATTTTCTATGAGGATGTCATGCCTGCTTTTAGTCCATTCGGGGCTTTGTATTTTATTACTGTAAATATAAATTAAGAGTGTTGATAGTGTCAGACCAGTATTCTCACTGAGAAAAAAAAGTCTTTAACGTGATACCATTTACTTTCTGCTTGGCTTTGATGTCCATTAGCCTACATTCCAGTTACCGATTGAAGAAAACTTTCATGCTCTAATTTGTTTTCACACCAAGTCCAGCCGTGGCCCTCATCTTCCATTCTGGCTTTTCTCTGCCATCTCTGTAAGGCCAAGTTCCTCTCTCTGGGACCAGAGCTTTTTTTTCCTCATTGTAGGGGTATTTTTTTTATTTCTTTATGTGTGAATCCAACAGCGGGTTCAACTTTCTTGAACCCAGACGGGGACTCTGGGACCGAGGCAGACAGCGAGCCTCAGCTGGCCTTTTACACCGACCCAAACCGCAGTCGCCGCCGGAGTCGAGGTATGAGAAATGGTAACGCCAACAGCGCGTGGGGCTCAGGGGGTAAGGAGGACTCATACACCTACAGACAGTTTATCCCGCCGTCTGATTGTATTACCATCGCCACGACGCATGACAAGTAACCTTTGCAGTGCATATAGCAGATGGATTGCTCCAGTCTCGTGTGTGCTCATTTTTGAGACTTCTAAAGGACTGTGCACAGAATTTGTACACGCAGTTTGCTGTGTATACGTATACGTTAGTGTGTAGAATGTCTTAACAGTGGTTGTGAGCATGTAACACAGATCTCAGTGCATCTGCATACAATCTTGTTGACTGAAATCAAACAAGACAATGAGATCAAAGGTTTTTTAGTAGAGTATATTTTGAAATGAATGGCTTTTCAAGAAATGAAGGGCACTATTTTTTGAAATAATATTACACTTAAATATTATTTCTGAGGAGGATAATGTGCAAATGCTGTCAAAATGAAATGGTGCAGCATGCTTTATCTGTCCGCATGCCATGTCCTTGGAGCTTTGATGTACAGTAATGGTGAGTGGAAAAGAGACGTAGGGAAGATCTAAAAAAATAAAATAAATAAGAGACAATGCTCTCAAAATAATAGCTGCTGTCAGAAGGTGTCACAAGCCTTTACAACGCCTCCTAGCCAATTATTCCTCCGTCGTGTGCACAGGTGTCACAAACTCAGCAAAGCCTCTAGAAGTGTAGCTAACACCTTTAATTAGAGCGAAGCTTAAGAATAGAACAAAGCAGCTGCATCACTGCTCTAACTCTGTTGTTTAGATCCAGAGAAAAGGATGATTCATGAGAGAAGTATTTTTTCAAGTCAAGAGAATGATAAAAGGAAGAGGAGAATATCAAAATATGTCACTTCGATAGCCAGATATATAAAAAAAAATATGAAATATATTTTAAAGGGTATTTTAAAAGGTGAAATTATGCCCTCAGTCCAGTTTCTGGGTAAGTTGATTAAATAAACTCGCTTTATACATAATGCAATAGGTCAGCTTTCTACTCTGGCTTTTGTTTAGAGGATTGCCTTGGGCCTCATTTGAATGAGAAAGTTCTGCCAGAGCCATTTTAAAGTGACAATGTAATCTAGAGTTATTCGGCTGGTGAAAAAAAATTACCACTTTAAACAAAGTGTGAGAGACTTAATTCTCCTTCATTGTGTTTTTGTGTGTGTGTGTGCGTGTGCATGTATGCATGCCCCTGTGGGTGTGAGGTCACGTTTAACACTTGCTGTGTTGCACTCTGAAATGAAAAGAGATAAGCAAAGCAGAAAACGGGGAGCAGAGTAAAGAGGGGGAGGCTGCAAAACAACCTCTGAACCAGTTTTATTTTGGCCCATCTCTTTTTTTCTCTCCCACATCCTGGCGTGGTAGTTAATACCTTTTTTCTGTGCCACTGAGCTACACCTCGTCCAAACCTCAGAAGCTTGAGGTTTTTGATCCAAAGTTCCTTTTCATGGGCACAAATCCATCACTTTTTGGCCTGTTTGTAAAGTGACTCCCTGTGTAGGCAGTGTGTTTATGTTTGTGTGGCTGTGTATGTGTATGTTTATGATATAGAGGGGTTTTGGGGAATGAAACGTGTCACTTCCTCACATATCTCTACTGCTTGTTGTTCCCACGACTCCCCTCCCTCCTTCTGCCCTGTGCCTTTGTTTCCAGCAGCAGGTTCCCCGCGAAGCCCCATCAATAAGACCACCCTGACTCTGATCAGTGTCATCAGCTGCGTGATCAGCCTGGTTTACTCCTCTCACCTCTCCTGCAGCCTCTCAGTTCGAGTAATCCTACATGTGCCGGAGCACCTCATCGCTGACGGTAAGGACCAACCTCACACCAGCCTTCAGACTGTGGATATACAGCCCCTCTACATCCACCTCCATGGCGCTGAAAGCCCCTAGGGGTCTGAGCTGGCATTTTTCTGCTGCTCTCGAGGGAGTTTAGCTCACTGCGTCTCTCAAACCAAGTTCCTGCATTTTGCAGTTGAGTTGCTGATTTGCTTTGCTCTCTCAAAGACAAAGGTAAATGTCGACCACCCCCCCTGCACAGCTTTCCCTTGTGGGGCCGCACAGCAAATGTGCCCTCAAAGCATCAGAGCACATTGAGGCCAGGTCGCAGTGACCACCCGCAGCAAACCCCCCATCACTCTTCCCCTTGTACTTTCTGATAGGTTGAACCACCTCACTAATGAATTTCAATGTAGCACCTGTAGAAAAAAAAAAGGAACCCCAAGGGACAAGCACTGTCTCCAGCTGGCTCATTGGCATTTTTCAGCTGTCACAAGAGTGAGCTGGCAGTCCAGATATATTATAGACTGTGACTGGTCTCACTCATCTATCATCTGGAGGTCTGATTTGATTCGGAGCGCCGCTGCTTTCCGGTGGTATACACCGGCCTGCCAGGGAGATATTAAAATTCCAGGGAGGCGTCCAGGGTGGGAACTTTGGAAGGAGAGATGAAAGATGGAGAATCTGCCCGTTGAATCACAAAACCGGGATCGATTTAGAATGTTTCTATAAATGTCTCCACAATCTCATCAGACTTGATTTGATGTCATGGTGAATCAGATGAAAATCTGGATTCTACCACTGGGGAAAGAAGCTATTAATGCCAACAGCTGCGCATGTGTCTGCCTTCAAATACAGTGAGGAAAGGACAGAAATGTAGAGTCACGCCTTTCTCCTTGCCTCACAGATCAAAGAAAGTAATCATTTGGAGTTGCTTGTCTGTTAACTCAAAATAACAATATCTACTGCTATTCAAGATATAACAAAGGACCTCACAACTTTTCCATATGACTTACTTGCAGTCTAAAATAGAATAAATACGTCTTCGGCTCTCTATCTGTAATTGTATTTTGTTCAAATAGGTTTTCTAGTACACTCTGCATCTCTTTTATCACTAAGACTGTCAGTGTGATCCAGTGGTCGGTGTTTCATAACATGCCCATAACAGAAGTGACTGGCTACCTTGATTGCTTCCCCCTGACCCTGGTCTGAGACTATCATACGGGCGTTTTGGATGGCCATCTAACAAAACCTGTACATTTCAGTCTTTTACTGGCTCATGAAATTTGAAGAATGTTGAATACACACCAAATAGTAAGCAATGTTTGCTACTTATGCAAAAGAAAAAGAAAAAAAAAAGGCCTTCAGGCTGGCACCATGGACTGTATAAAACACGGGACAAACCCTCTGTGACGTCACCCATTGGTTTCTGCATAAGTGAAAGTGAAAACACAGAAATCTTGTCCTGGGCGCAGCCATTAGCCTGCGCCTGACTCGACCAAGGGCCCTTCCTAAATGCTGAAAAGCCGAACGGACAGCGCACCCACTCAGCTGACAGCCCCTGGCTATTCGTCAATAGGCTGTCAATCAACAGCCGAATAGCCGAATTTTAAGCTTAAATATAAAATAATCAAATTTGTTCGAAACCCCCCCCCCCCCGCCGTTTTTTGAACCAGGCTGTAAATATGTTTATTGCTGCTCTAAAGGTGGCTATTTTAACTTGGGCCCCAATGGGAATTTGCTCACCTACCTCAAGCGGTCAGTCGAGGAATTGCAAGTTTTTGTACTTCCTGGTTGGCTTCAATGCGGAAGTAGGGAGTTTGCCCCTTGGCTGGCACAAAGTGATGCAAATGCCAGGAGTCCACTGCCATGCTAATAGCTAGTGCTAACATCAGCATTAAAAACATGCTTATGGTGCCTGTACATTCAGTGCTGATACTTAGCAGGTTTAGCCAGTTAACAAGCTAAAATATGGTAACCTTCTGCAAACACAAGCTGCAGCCGAAGCTGATTGAAGGGTATTTTTGTTGCTGAGACTAGTTACAAAGCTCAGCAAGCTGGACGTTGACCTGAGGAACCCAGAAGTCAGATGATCACCAAAGTAATTACGGTGCATGGCTCACAATGATGTAGAAAAGTCTCTCTCATTAAATTATTTTAGTAGTGCCACTGAGCTCACTGCTGCTAGACAGCACTTTTGTTGGGGGTCAGTGTTTATTTTACATGGTTAATGTTTTTCTTAATGGACAAGACTTTGCGTGATCAAACTAAATCATGCTTTGTTGTTACTGATCACCTCTCTGTTGCTGTTTTCTCCCACAAGATAAGTTACTAAGAGAAATATCTACCAACCAATGAATCTGTATTTTGAACATTCTTCCTGTTGAAACTTCATGAGCCAGAAATCAAGTAATAATGAGAGGACCACCAAGGACGGTAACACCATGAAGTCAGAAAAAATAAAAAAGAAAGAAAAATAATAATAAAAAGATTTCTTTTCAGGCACCTAATATGAATTATTCTCACATTTACTGCTCATAAGTGTCCAAAGTGATATTGCTAAATTACATTTGGGCATATTCACACTTGAGTTTTTTCCAGTTTTATATTCTGATAAATTGTTTTTATCATCAAAACTTAAATGGTGCTTTTTGGCTTACATCCATAATGTCTTTGTTTATTATTTCAGTCCATTTAATAACAAAAAAGCAAAGAGTTTAACACCCACAACTGCCAAAGACATCAAAAAAGTGCTATACATGTGTAATAAAAATAGACAATCTTACTGATTAGTGGCTGCAAGTTTTTCCCAACAATTTTATGACTCTACACAATAAAGCAAACAAGATGTGTCTGGCCATTTGGAGTGTGTGCTCTAGTTTTTAAAGGGATCATCAAAGGGGATGGCACTAACTAGGGCACAGAGAGCCTGCCAAGAAGTCATTAAATATGCTTGGGTTAACAAATGCCCAGTGCATCCAATGTTTGCTAATGGACAGGGCTTTGTTCACTCAGTGTTTCCCCTAATTTACCATGATCACACAGCGGATAACTCTCAGTATCAGGTAGTACAGTGACACCCGCTGTGTCAGGTGTCCAGGGCCCTCTGTTGGCCCCCATTAACAGACTAGTGATTTTTTTTTTTTTTTTTTGAAAGGCTGAACTGTTATCATTTTCAAATTCTTGTAGGTGTGCAAAAGTATGTCGAGACAGTTTTAGGCCATCTTTAATATACATTTCACAGATTTAGCTACCTATTTTAATGAGAAACTACTACATTTTGATTTCCCATTAAATTATTTTAAGTTTTTATAACATTGTTGACATAGTTTCTCCAATACAAAACAACAGTGTAACCTGAACAGGTACAGAGTTTAAAGAGTGAATTATTTTACAGACCTTCAAAATAAACGAAGTTATTATCCAGTCACAGTCACCAGGGCTTGTAGCCAATCAAATCTGTGTGCACCATCAACCTAAGCTTAACTAAATTAAATGCACACTGTATGTAAAGATGTTTGCTCAGCAAGAAATACATGGAAAGTAGTGAGCTCCTTAATGCAATTTCCCTCTGCGCTGATAGGAAGGACAGAGAAGACAAGGTTCATGAGTAAAGCTGCAGCCAAACAAAGGCACACTCAGATCCTCACAGTGCTTATATTAAACAGCCCAAACCACATCAAAATGTGATTAATTTTTTTATACTATTTAAACTTTAACCATTTTAATATTTGTAAATAGCTGTACACACCACAATACATATATACAAGACTGTATTATCTTCACTTTTACCTTCCTCTTCCTGGTGCCTGTGTTTGGCTGCAGGGCAGCACAGTGGATACCTAAGGTGGCTGCCTGTGGTTACTGATAATAATAAGTGTTGGTGATGTTATGTTACAGGTGTTGTTTTATTAGAATGTATTTGAATAATTTTTCTACTGGCTCTGCTGTTGTCGGGGTTCGCTGTCTTGGTGGGATTTCAGCTCCAGCTTTAATGACTCCAATTAATCAGCATTCTTTTTGAAATATCACAGCAGTAGATGGGAAGGTTGTTTGAGTCTTTTAATGCAGTATTTGTAGGGTCAGGTTCATCTTGAAGCCAAATAAATCCTCAGCTTGTGCTTTTAAAAAAAAAAAAAAATATATATATATATATATATATCTTTTGTTCCTATCAAACCGTTTTGAAGGTTTTCTGTCACTGAGAAATGGAGTCTTTTTCTTACCTGAGAAGGTTCTTGTGCCTTATTACACTTTACCAAGATCACACAGCGGATTACTCTCAGTATCAGGTATTACAGTGACACCCGCTGTGTCAGGTGTCCAGAGTTTTTTTTTAAATAAGATTTGATGAACATTTTAAAATAGTGTGAATTTTTTAACACAGTATTTTTTTTATTTTTGTACTCATTTTACTTTTTATTCCCTTTTTATTCCTTTCTGCCTCTCCAACATCCTGTTACGCGCCATGTATTCATACATTCTCCACGTCTGTTCTCCTTCGACATGCGTCTTTTTCTAAACCCCCTATCTCTCCCTTTTTCTGTCTGAATCTGAATACCGCCACCCTGTGATTTCTCACCACGTTTCCCTGTGTCCTCCCCAGGATCAAGGTTCATCTTGCTGCAGGGGAGCCAGTTGGATGCGTCAGACTGGCTGAACCCAGCCCAGATCTTGTTGTATTACCAGCAGAATGCCAGCGGGCCCTGGGTCAGCGAGCTGTGTGGACGACGCCTGCTGGACCCCTGTGAGCACCAGTGTGACCCAGAGACAGGTGAGTGAAAAAAAACACAGCACAAACAAGTGAAAGATTTGTACTGGACTGAGATTTTTTGTCATAGAAGCCTCATTAAATATTAGTTGAAAAGAACACTTTTTCAACATGAGAGATGTATTACATCACTGAAAAGGGCTTCCTATGCAGTAAAAGATACATCTTTTTTAATTAGTGCTAAACCTACAAAACCCAGGATGCCAAAACTTTCCTCTTCTACAGCCAAACAGTCAACTAAAGCAAGTTTTCTGAAAAACACTCGAGGCAAGAAACAGGCAATGCAGTAACAGTGTCGATTCATATGAGATCAGAACTGCAGAGTTTTATCCGAGGTTCTGAGCCATCCTCTCTCCATCAGACAGAGAGAGAGAGAGAGAGAGAGAGAGAGAGAGGACTCACTCTGTCGATATGACTTCTATACTCTTTGGGCCTGCGGAGGCATGAAAAAAGAATTGCTGAAAAGTCAAAACAATCTGTAGTTCAATCAACAGCACAAGGGCCGGAGAAAAGTCAGCTGGGAGTTTTCAGTGCAAGAAACATGGAGGGAAGTCAACAAATTGTTCATTTGCAAATAAAACTCATATTGTGATGATACCAAGTTGGTTAAATATCAGTGAGGCCAAGCATAGTTTATCAATACTAGTTTATTTTTACAGTTTTTCAGTTTTTACTAGAGTTTCGTCAGAGGTTATTTATTGTATTCTGTCATTTGGAATGCCACTGACAAAAAACAAAATCTTATCATTTGATATGAGCAAAAGGTGAGGACAGAAATGGCAAAAAAATGAACCATTGGACTTTTTCAAGAGTCCAGCAGTTTTCCATTTGTTGGTCTGTGGGGAGAAAAGGCTAAATGTTGTTTGCAGTAACTCTTTGCAAAAGACAAAGAATCATAATGAAAAAAGTTAGAACCAACTTTGGGAAAAAGGGAAAAAATATCATAACCGCTGCAGTTAAATTTCAGGTGGATATTTTTAAAATGAGAATATACAGTCACTGCAATGCTGATTTTTTTCATTAAAGACTGACATGCTTGACTGCACCAATCAGTGTCTCAGACTAACTTTTCCACTGGTTGCACTGGAATGATTGTATCATCCTCAGTCTGTCTCATCACCACATGACTTTGTGGCACCCCATCCTTTTTAGATCTTGGTGGTTTTATCTTTTAGCCATATGAGAGATTTAAGTCACTGGGTGTATAAAGTTTAGGTTATCAGAAAAACAAGATACAGCCTTTTGTATGAGTGCTGCTGATAACTTTTTACTCTTTAATTTATATCCTCTGTACTCATGCAGATGAACGGGAGGCAGTTTTTATTGGAAAAATGTTCATTTTAACAAAAAAGCATTGCAATTGTGTCTGTAACATATTAAGATAATGTTAAACTTCACTTCATCTGTTCCTCCCTCATGTGCCCGCATGATGGGGAGCAGCAAAGAGACAGGTGAAGTGAATGTAATGTCAGTAACAGTTGCAAACTGGCAGTGGTGAAAGACACACTAACATGTTGACAGATTAAGTGGTTTGGGCTTTTATTTGAGCTGTCCTATTCTTTTTTTTTTTTCAAAAGCTGTGTGGTAAGAACTATACCTGCCCTTATCAAAACTGGTGAGTGTGAAACTGAAATAAAATCACTTCATCTGCAGTGAACGGTTGGAACAATGTAAAATATGTTTGAAGTTTGTCTGCGTGAAAGTCATTGAAGAAAAAGTGCATAATGTATCTTCATCATCGTGTCTTGTTTTTTCTGTGCTGCAGCAGCCAGAGGTTTATGACCTGTTCAGTTCTTCTAATGCAATTGCTCTAAATGGAGAGACTCAGTAACACTTTCTGTCAACATTTTGCCCATTAAGTTTAGAATTGTATTAAAGGAGCGAAAATGGGAAGCTCCATCTCGATGCACGTGAAACTAAATCGACAACTAAAGAAAGTAATTGCTTGAGCAAAGCAGGATTGAGTAGAGTACTATAGAGCTCAGGTTGTGTTGTTTATTCACTCTCTGTTAATGGCTTGTGAATCCAATGTGGCAGGAGACAAAAGGGGGCATTCCAGGTTTGTTGTCTGTGTGAAGCTCCAGTCTTCTAATATGCCTCCAGAATCTGCTGTTTTTATCACCAGCTTCCTCACTAGTGATTGTTATTCTAGCTACCAAACCACAGTCAGAAAGTCAGTCTTTAATTGTTTACATGTGCAGTCTTGACTGTGGTCCATCAAACTGGGCTACCTGAAATGAAAAAAAAAAATGCGTGAAGCACTCAGCCTGGTTTTCTCCTGGGAAGCCGTCTGTACAGCTCATCAGTTAGTTTTCATATCTAGACTGTCAGCATTTGCACAAAACAGCAAGTTGGTAAACACTTTGTTGTTTAAACTTGATTGATGAGCAAAATAAAAATAAAAGGTACTTAATTGAAAATTGTAGCAGAAAAACTGTAATAGAAATTAAAGCCGTTTAGCGGGAAAATATAATTCAAGGCCAGGATTTTGTAAAAAATAAGGAGAAAGCACCTGCCCCCTGAAATCTGATATGCTTGTGGAAGATCTTTGTTTCAGCCACCTGGGTAATTGTTTTGCCTGAGTAGGTATGACATTGAATCCCAGCCTGTAAATTGTTCACTGTGGTACTTCACTTTTACCATTTTGCCATCAAAAAAGAAACAAAGAGGTCCCAACAACAGTCTTACTGCCATGAAGAAGAAGAAGAACAGGTAGATTTAATCTAAAACTACATCAATAATAAGCAACCAGTAACACAGGAAAAAGACGTATGTTAAAGTGTCTGTTACTTAATATCATTGATAGATCATTCTGTAAAATTATACTATTATTGCATTGTAACTTGAAGCTGGTGCCAAAGTCCAGGATTGTTTTTATTTTGTCCTGATGAACACTGCTGCCGTGCTGCATCTGGATTTCACTTTAATAACTCAAATTTAATGTAACTAGTATAAGTTAGTGTAAGCTATCTGCTCCCTTCCATTTCTGTATGTCATTACCTTTGTGCACAGAAATGGCTCCTGCTACAGCAGCCATTTCCCGTCAAAACTCTCTGCTCACTGCTGTAAGAAACTGATGGAATATGACTGTGAAGTCACGTTGTGGTAAGGGGGTGGCCAACTGAGCCGAAAAACATGATGAGTGTGTTGTTAAATCAGTTCAAACCACTCCCCTTCTTGATTTAGTTTGCTTTAATCAAATGTGACAAGTGTGTCACATGTGATCTCAAACTGTATAAATGCATTTAGTTTTTCCAACTAAAAGTCCTTTACTAAGTGCATTATTTATGTTATGGTTGTTGAAAAAATTGTGTTACTTAGTGTGGATGGACAAATGCTGATCTATTGATTTTAGTTTGCAACTTTATGATCCAATCATCCTATCCCAGGCTGCCAGGCTCCCGTTTCCCAGTTTCCTACACCATAAAGATTTTATTGAATTGGACTGAATATCACATAGTTTTGTTCGTTTGCTGTCACAAGCTGAAAGAGACTTGGAAATGTGATGAGACCACCCTGACTGTTAAAGCAAAGTTGTTCTTGTAGCTTTAATTGAATCTGAGTTGCAAATAGAATTAATGTTATGAAGAGCATAAAAAAATATTTAACCAATTAAACTTATGCAACCATATAGAACCCAAGCTGCAGCTAACATTAGTGTCTCTTTAAACATAATGTGGGACGTTTTCGCTCATTTTTTCTCTCTGAATCTGCACTAAGATGTTCACAGCCGCATATGAGATCTCATTTTACATGTATAGTATATAAAACATGTTTTTTTATCTTTTGACTCTTATTTGAGGACAAACACAAGGATTCTGAGATATTATAAGTTTTTGGGTTTTTTTTTTCCTTTTTTAAATATTTTTTTCTATGTTCACTGGACCCTGTCTGTTTTCTTCAACACTAGAATGTTCCCAGTAAAGCACCACCCCACTGTGTCTGGATGAATGATGGATCGGAGGGAAGGATAGATGTACTGTAAGCTCGATGGCGTGCCTAAAATGACTGATAAATTATATTGTAGGCATACTGAGGAAAAGCAGCACACCCATAACTTTTGATTGATGGTACATCATAAAACTTTATCTTCTTGACCTAAAAAACTGAAAATAGAGGAAGTTCAGTTTGAAAAGTAAACATCATCTTAACAATGATTAATCTTTATTTGTTCCCTGTAACCATGTGACTCATCACTGCTTGCAATTAATACTGAATCTTTACATTTCATTATTTGTAGTTTTTCATTTACATAAAATTGCTTACAGTTACTGTCAGCTGAATGACTGAATAAGACAGCCATATAATAAGCAGATGGGAGTTTAAAAGCAAAAACTTGGCTCTGTTGGTTTGACTGACAACTGCTCACCAACAGATGTGATACAGAATCCATAAAGGGTTTTAAAGTTGAATCAGACAACTAATATATGGACAATTAGTTTGAACTAGTTTTAAGTATGGGACATATAACTGTTATAAAAACCAAAACCAACAAGCAAAAGACATAAAAATGAAAAAAAAAATGTAGAGTACATAAAATATGAAATACTTCGAGCAGAGTACACAAACACTTGAAACTGGAGCCATATACAGCTACTGTAAGTTATGTTTTATTCAAGCCACAGACCACATTCAGATTCCAAAGGATGATAACAGTGCTGATAAAACAGAATTGTAGAGCATTTTGTTGTTTAACAAGCTCTTTATCACTCCCTCTACCAGTGAACACATTTGATACTCCCTCCATCCAAAATTTACTGGGAAGAAAGTGGCAGGCTGTAAAACAGAATGATATAAAAGATCTTGTTGTTTTAAGAAGTGAGGAACAATTAAGCCTGGGAAAAAAAATGTATCGCTGTGAATAAATGCACTTTATATTAAAAACCAGTCAACACGGTTTAATTATTCACATAATCAAGTGAATATTCTAGAGGATATTAATGTGATCATTTAAATGATTTAACATTGAGGTAAGATGCTAAATACAGTTTGACACAATATCTTTCCCCACAGAGGTGTTGACAGAAGCCTTACACTACCTGAAAAAGATTTTTCAAACAAAAATAGTCATTGTTTGAAGACAAAAAAATGAGGTTGTACGGTAAATAACAAAGGCTAACAAACAACAAAACTTTAAAAGGGTTCTTTTTTTGAAAAAAGCCTTGAACTTCTTCACATTAGATGAGCCTCTTCAGCAGCCACGCTATAAAAACACAAGTATCAGTTTTACACACAATGAATAAATATCTCTTTTGTTACTTTGTCCAGACTAATAATGGAGACACGCAAATACAGTCTATGCACCATCACCAAAGTAGAAGAGAATTAAACAATATTTTGACTATTTTTTTGTGTGTAAAGCTGTTGGTAATTCTCCACACATGTGTATGCATGAGTGTAGCTGCTCACTAATTATGAAATATTGTGCATTTTTTAACTTTTTACCCACTGATAATCGCGTACCATAACATCAAGTGATTAATGATGTAAACCTCAATCCTAACATAAAAAAATAAATTATAAGCTTTAAATTCACATCTGGTAAATCTGAATTAGAAACAGCAATCTGCAGTCCTAAAGATCATCAGTTTTCACAGAGCATCTAAGATATTTCCACAACTGTAATGAGAAAGTTTTAACCATTTCAGAGGGCGGGTTTGATGCCAGTGTATTTTTGTTAGGGAAGGGACTCTGAGTCTGTTGGGTAACAGGTGAGTAGGAAGAAAGGGCCAGGAACATTACTGTAAAAAAATACAGATGATGTTCTTATCTGTTAAGAGTGCACTATGAATACATGTCAGAAAAATGTAATCATTTTTCTTCATGTATCCCCAATGGAGACGTGAAAAATAGCGGCCTGAATGACTCATTTTAGTTTTACCTGGTTTCTTGGAAAGTTCCTGCCAGTGCGTCACTCAAATTTTGAATGCAGGAAGAAATCTCACATTTAAAGAGGAGGAAGTGTCTTTCGTGTTTTGCATCCATTATTCAGCAGCATAACTCTCCCCTGGGCAATACAGAGTGAGTTCTGAGACCTTTAAATGGATCAAAAAGCTGGGCCGGCCTGCCTTTCTTGGAAAATTTTGTGAGACTCACCCACACACCCTAATCCACACCGTGCACACTCCTTCAAATGATATATGGACCAGCAGGTCTGGCAGCAAGGCTTCTGTAGCATTGCATTGTATTTTTCATACGATGCATTCATAATGAAACTGCATATGTTGCATGTGTGTGTGAGTGTGTGACAGCGTGTGCACATGAGAGTGAGTGAGCGGAAGTGTGTGGGCTGCAGGGAGATTGCAGAGGTGCTATAGATAGCTTAAATCCAATCCTCATTTCTGCTGGAGGAGATACTGATGAAAACTGGAATGGGCTGTGACAATATCTGTGCTGCTCCTGCAGGACACTAAAAGAGATGTGGATGTTGTGACGTGTGGTCCTTCCCTAAACCTGGGCGATTGGGATGCTGACGTTTACGGGTGATTTTTACCACCCTCTTGACTAGAATGTATGTGGCACATGTGTGGGATAGATATGTGCCTCCAGAGACACAGGTTTCCCTATCATAACATAACATGCTGGCTTAATTATTGTGACTGCATTATGGATCAAGGTGTGAAAAACTGCCTGATGAAATGAACAATTTTGCACACGAGTGACACAACAGTGCATGAAGAAAAACATACTCCCCCAGTGCAATCTCAGCTGCCCACACAATAAATCAAGAGTTCCAGGCTATTAAAGGGCGGTCTGTACATTTTGCTCAGCCATTTTGCTCTAACTGTAGTTCACTTCTTTGTGTTGTAAAAGGTGACACATTGCTGGGTGGGATGTGATAAAAAATTGGGTAAAGCTTAGAAACTGGATCATCACCTGTATATTGAGTAATAAGGCCATGTTGCACCTTGCAAGTGTAAAACAGGTTTGAGCTAAGTACTGTGCCGTGACCTTACCGTGCCACGAAACCACAATTAAAGCAGGATGAGGTGTTAGTATTGTTCCGCTGCTGGCCATAAATCTAAATGAAATGCTACAAGGCCTGTCATCTCTTTGCTGCTCTAGCGCTACTATTGTTTTGTTGTTTTTTTTCTGTACATAATTCAAACTGTTATTCAACATGTAAAATTGCCTTTCCAATACCAAACATTTCAGCTCTTTCACTGCATATTTAACAATGCAGCAAAGTAGCAATTATGTTCAGAGCTACAGTATCTGCATGTTGGGAGTGCTGCCAAGGGAAGTGTTGGAATAGCAGCCTAGTAATAGTAAGGAATAAATGAGGAGGCAGCTCCGCGTTCCTGCAGCACATCATTCAGATGGAGCATTTTACATAAATAATTGCATAAGGTCAGTGGGGCAAAGCATGTGTTTAAATAATGTAGCAATGACATAATGATTCCTTTGAACTCACCCACATCACTTAGAAGCAAGTGTAACACATCGTTTTAGGTGGTGGGTGAAGAAATTTGCATATTAATTAAGTTTTGGAATGTAGATTAAATGTTTATGTTCCAGCTTGATAAATATTTGTGTCAGCATGGATTTTTGAGAGATTGAACATCCAATATTGATATTTCAGCCAAAATTCTGTCATTATTTGTAGTTTTATACAAATAAAAAAAAGTTATCTGGTTGACAAACTAAATAATGGCCCTATCACGAAGTTACATCGTTCTTTACCATCTTTGTGCTGCAATGTCTTGTTACTTACCGGCAAACTCATGTGTTACAAAAGATCCTTACGTGGAACCTGTATGGCCAGTTGAGATCATGAGGTTTTTTTGTTCTTTGGGGGGGGTTCCATAAAATCTAGGTCTTATTTTCTGCTTTTGGACAGCCTTCCTGTTGGGAATAAAGATGTAGTGCTCACCAAATTCACTGCTGAGATCTGGATAAGCAACAGCTTTACTATAATATCTTACAAAGCAAGAAACATGAAAAGTCAGATAATTTCAATTCCAGAGTAGCCTACCTATCTGATAGCGGTGAATATCAGCATAGCAAATTAATATCAATCTCCCAGGCTAATATTTTGACTGTTTTTATTAAGAGAGAGCTATGTGAATTCATGCCAAAAGTCTAGAGAGCAATGGTCAAGAAACATAAATAATATAGTGAATTAAACTTCCGATCCAAGCCTGAAAATATAGCTGCCTGCTTTCTAACACTGCATGGTCTAGTACCAGGATGTTGTCCAGTAATTAAGAATTACTGGTTCAGATCACCTGGTCTAAAGAGCGGGACTGCATTGTTAAACTGCACTACTTAGGCCCAGACTGTGACATATCAGCTGCTACCAGCCAAACTGTTGATTAGACTTTTGAAATAAATAAATACATATCAGAAAATGAATTTTTCCTCATATCTCTTAACTGATTTCAGACTCAGCACCTCAAACAATTTAAACTCTGAAATTGAAATGCAAAAGATAATTGGGTGTTAAATATTTGTTGAACTTCTACAGTTGAATGTTCAGTCCTTGAGCAGAAATCGATTGTAAGGGTCACTATGCGCTCACTGTATCTTTCCATCTCTTGAGTGATGTTAAGTCTTTCTCTAATCTCTCATTAAGTTCCCCTTAAGATTGTGAGCTAAACTAGACCTAGTCTTAGAGGTGACATGGTCTGAGCTCTTTTAAGCTTATAAATGTAGACAGCTGCAAACTCACAAACTGCTTTAGTCAGTTCTTTTTCTATTTAGGTAACCAGTGCAGGAAAATCAGTGAATATGATTTCTTTTAGCCTGGCAGGTGCTTGCAATTGACCTTTTCCATTAACAGTGGTGTATAAAAACCCAGGGCCTGTCCCTTCACTTTCCTCCTTTTGAGCACGAGCCGAGCATGTTGTACATGCTACTCCTGAGTAACCCTCTAAACCAAAGGTGAGGCCCCATCAATCACAAAGAGCAAAGTCAAGGCCAACATCTCTCCTGGGAGCTGACAGCAGAACCAGAAGCTGATGCCTCGCTGTTCTTTGCTAAAAGGCTTCACTTAGCAGGATGATGCCAATGCAGAGCATTCGCTGAAATTAAAAACCCCTCACTCAAAAATTCCTGTCATGTTGGTGACAAGTTATGCAGTTGTTTTAGATTTTTCTCCTTTTTTTGTTTTCTTTAATTCTTAAAACATATAACAATAAATCTTAAAAATATCTCCACCCTTGCAATCCCACTTGGGGTCTTGAACCTGGGGTTTACTAACAGTATTAGATGATAACAGTGTTTTCATTTGTAAGCAGTACAGTTGAGCAATGTTGCATGTGATCCTATTAGCAATTGCCCCAAAATGTTGCCTCGGGCCTGAGCGCTAAGTTGATTTTGTGAATTTGCAGTCCTAGTCAAGCTTTACTTGAGTAAATAATGACAGTGTCAAGTGTGTATTCATTAGACTAATCACTGATCTAATCGCCTCCCATTTGGGTAAAGGATATTATGCAGCCAATGGGACCAGATAACTGTGTAAAACACTAATAAAGACTGAGTTAAATCGAAACATTTGGAGTAATGTTTCAAAGTTACCTGTAGCATTTACTCTGAGGATGTCTACCAGTCTTTTCCTATTTGCAATTTAAGCCCAGGAACGAAGAAACTTCCAATGAGCTCAAGGGGCCCTATTGTACACTTTGCGCCGTGCGCCCCTGGGAGGGGAAAGTTAAAAATTAATTCAGCAGAGTTTCTGCTAGCAAGTCATTTAGCTAAATGCATGAAGGCTAGTTTAAGTGAAAGAATATAAATTATATTGTTGTTGCTTTTTTTAAGGTGATTAGGGGGCTAGATAGGGACTTTTTACGTGGTTTATTTTTGCCGAATTATGTTTAATGTAGCCTATTATGAAAGCATGCATATGAAGACCATATTGATGATTATATTGAAAGCCGACTGTATTTTTGTAGGTCTTACTCAAGGAAGTTATATTTTGTGTTAAAATCATGGAGGGATATGAGAGGGATATTTTGCCAGAGCTCCTTTGTTAACATCAACAACAACTAAAAAATCTGTTAAAAAAAAGAAATAAATGTCTTCATGTCTGAACAGTGAGACAGTGTTTTAAACTTTTTGTTCTTATCAAACATGTCAGAAAACTATCCAGTGGTTGGATAAACAATAGGGAGCTCCACCACTTTTATTAATGCTATTTTTACAGCATTTGTATTGTACTGAGCTTTTGAAAAATGCCTTTGCTGTAAAACTCTGTAAGCCTTTGCTGACGAATTTGACAATAACAGAGCTTGCATACCGAGCTGAATAAAGAACTCTCTCATTGAAAATCTGAGATGATCCAGAGTTCTCTAAGTGCCTGAAGAGGATCATCTTTGTGATAAGTCTAATGGTGTTAAATTAAAGAATTCTCCTATTAATTTAATAAGGCTTGACTGTAATGAACACGATTGAATCCCTGCCTCTCTGTTTGCAGGAGAATGCCTTTGCCTTGACGGATACATGAAGGACCCAGTCCACAAGCACCTCTGCATCCGCAGTGAATGGGGGCCCAATCAGGGGTAGGTTATGATCACAACATCTTGATTGTTCATGATTGCTCACTATTAGGGGAAGAAATGGTGAAAAAATTGCTGACGAGGGAATCCGCCTACACTCCAAGTAAGTAACTTATTTGACTGAAGAGATATGTAGATCTAAATATTATAACTCAATATTTAAAAATAAAAAAGAGAACCTGAACTACAGAAATCTACACCCAGCTATATAGTTGTTTACATAATACAAAATTGTCTATTGCACACTGTGCTCAGAGAGTCTAATGAAAAAAAACCAAATCAAAAGTAGAATTGTCTCTTGCTAAAATTTATGATAATTTAAGTTTTCTTGTAGATGTCAAATTCCAGATATCCGTCAATTTTCTGACTGTAAAACAGTTAATTTTCTATGGCTTCCATCTCTGAATGAACATATTTAGTGACATTTCATATTTGACTCTGACATACTTTGTGGCAAATAAATTGCTTTTTTAATTAGTAGCAGCATTTTTGAGATTAAGTTCATGGTGTAAGTGGAACTTTTGACATATTGTTGGCATCAAGAAACCATCACATGTATTTTTTACTCATGATCAGGTCGTCTAGATGTCACTCACAGCTCACTTATACCAAGAAGAAGGGCTACTCCCCAGTCAAATCAAAATTGTCCTTCAGGTTTTAAGTTTGGGGGTAAACCAAAAATATTCAGTCATAAGCCTAAAAGAAACACTTATATATAATTTAGCTCTGTCAGTTAATCACATTTAGGCCAAAGGTGAGTCAGTAAAGTTGTAGGTCCTTTTTCATGTTTCCTGGTCTCTCATCTCGGGTGCTAGGCCAAAGTCTCTATATATTACAATAATGATTCTAAGTGATGACTTGATATCTTTTGGCATTGAAAAATGCTGTTTCAGAGCCTGTCCCAGGAAGTCACATAAAAACGCTTAATTGGGTTCATATCTGCCTGTTACAAAGTCCTTGACATCTGGCAAACATTGTAGCGACAGTGCCAACCAATGGGTGACAACTCAGGGTGTATGTCTGAGGATGCTATTGTTACAGAAAGTACTATGGGTGATTGACAAGTTTAAGGCTAGGTGTACAAGGGATTGCTTTCAGAAAAGCTAACTCCTTCAATTTTTTAAAAAATCTCCTGCTAAATTTACACAGTGTAGCTTTCATGGAGCATATAAATATTTGTAGATTTTAATGTTCTGGACCACCAGAAAGCAGTCCAGGGCAGCATTGTTGTAGTTATCACTGTCAAAGTTATGACCACTGAGCTCCTACTTTATTGTTGGTAGTAGATACATCTCTGAGGGTATCAAATCAGGTGAAAAGGTGGGTGTTGAATTCAAATCTGCGTTCCTGCATGGCCCCCCTCAGAATTTGTGGAGTAAAGTGTTGCTCTGATGGAAAAGCACCCATGTAGTCAGCTTCCCATACTGAATGTTTTTGGTTTTCTCTTGTAGCTGTCTCCAGAGATCAGCGTAGTAAGCCCCTGTAATAGTGTTTGCCTTTTCCAGGTATATTAGGTGGCAATCCCTTAGCAGTACCAAAAAACAGAGGTCATCAGTTCAAGCAGACCTCATCAGTTATACTTTCATAGGCCAGAGACTCTAGGTGTTTCAAATGCTTTCAGTATAATATAACTTTAATCTCTGTTTGGAAGTACTCAATCCAAGTAAAATCCTTTACATAATCTCTGGATCTGCTTGAAAAAATGAGAAAATAGTCCCTTGATATGTTTTCCCAAATCTGCTTCTCGACAAACCTGGCAGGTTTCAGGGCCAAGCCAGCTGACATTTATGTCAAGTGGAGTTTGTTGTGGATAACTGCCTGGACGCCTTCATGGGAAATACCCAGCTCTGTGGCACTGTATCTCTGTGTTTTTTATCCATCTGTGAAGATCATGTCATGGATTATGTCAAAGGTCTCCTGTGCGGTGACATCGACTGGCCCTTCAGGACGGAGGTCATCCTTCATTCTGCCATTTTGAATTCAGCACTCCACTTCAGTCATTATTTTCTGTTTGGAATTTTATGTGGACCTGAGTTCGACCCCTGGAATAATATTAGACATTTACAGTAGTTTGTGATTGGCCTGAACCAACACATTACTACTACAAGCACATAACAGCTCACTATTGCTTTTTGGTGGATCGGACAAATCACAAACAGAAATATAAAAAAGCAGGAAAAGCAGGACAAAAGTTAATAATAAAATGGTATTCCAAAGGCAACATGCATTAGTGATAAATGAAAAAGATATATCTACAAGTCTTAAAATTACATTTTGCACTTTAATTTAAATGAAACAGTTTATGTTTTATTTAAATGCTGAAATAATTGATCAGTAATTAATTCATAACTCAATTAATACATTGCTTAAAGTCAGTGCAGCAAAGAATAGAAGTACAGGTAAATTATGATTGACACACAAATCTTGTCTATACCATAACCATTGTGCCTGCAGCAGGCACAGCAGTCATTTCCTCTTTATTTTGACAGTAGCCCATGCCAGCCTCAGTGTGTGCTCAAAATGTAGAATTTTTTGGCCTACATTTTTGCGAGACTTATGAATTTTCCCCTAGAGTCCACCCAACTGAACCCCTGTATCTCATTTCCCTGGTGGTCTCCCTGTGTCCCTGTCACTGTGTGACAGAGTGGGCACCCTGAGGTGACTTAAATGTTTAATGACCACAGCCCGTGGCATGGAAGCCGCTCCTCTCCCGTCGATGTTCTTTTTGCTTACAGTAGTGTCGGAGTTTGCTCAGAATGACATCGGGCCGCTGTCACTTCTCCTCCTTACAGTCTCACTCTGCAGACTGTTAAGTCCCTGAGCTGCCACTCCCCATTAGTCTCCATCATTCTCTCTCTCTCACTTCTGCCTCTTGGCATCTGTCTCCTCCCGTCTCTCTCGGTCTCACTCTTTGTCTCTCTTTTTTCACTGTCTGCTCTCTCCATCGGCCTCTTTCCCTCCCTCCTTCTCTGTTTCTCTTTTTCTCCCATTCTGTCTCGTTCTTTCATCCTCTCTCATCCCTTCCCCTGGTAAGTAGATATGAGCCAAAGTCAGATTGCGTGTCAGCTGCTGGAGAATACATTTTTTCAATCAGCATGTTTGCACTCAGTACACAACGTAATGCTGCTTGTGACTCGATGGGCCCAGGAAGGCGGGAATGACTTGAAGTTGGACATGGTGATTTTAGGGGCTTAAAACAGGCAGGTAGGTTCATTGAAAAATTTAACACTGCTGTCTTTTTTTTTTTAACCCACAGTGTTATTCTCTCCTCTTCTTTTTTCTTCTCTTCTGATCTATCCTCTTTTTCATGCCAGTCCCTGGCCTTACACCATCTTCCAGCGCGGTTTTGATCTTGTGATGGGAGAGCAGCCCTCTGATCGCATTTTCAGGTAGGGGGAAACTTCACAGAACTTTGTTTTATCCAGCCAGTTTTCATGGTGCTACAAAACACATGCTCCACCAAAGATTTTATAGTCAAATAACTTGTTTTAATTATGGCACACCAGCTTGGGGTTTTCGTTCCCTCAGTAATTAAGAAGTGGTTTGTGAGCTCTGGTTGCAGAACACCTCCTGTACCTTTGTCTGACAGTTTAAAATGTGTTATGTAATGGAGTGAGACATTTTCGTTCCTCTCAGTTCAGATAATCAGTGTGTTCTGGTGTTCAGAGCAACAAGTTTGTTAAATGAATTGGAAATAAAATTTATTTGGCCATGAAAGGCAGAAATTAGTAATCTTGCAATAATAACTGATGTAAAAGTATAATCACAGAGATGTTGTCAGTGCCTACCAAAATAAGATGTTAAGTTGGGATTTATTTTTATTTGTATTAATTTTCAATAGTGTCCTCTTGAAAAGACTGTGGGCTCTAATTTCGTAGACCAGGCGCAGGCGCGGCGCAGGGCAGGTGCGCCGCGCCTACGCCGCGCCGAAGGGGTGT
>JAQNCA010000004.1:3157644-3190456 GCA_029783725.1 Acanthurus tractus
GACGCAATCGTCTCGCGACGAGGCCAGAGCATAGGCGGTTTAAGTAGTGCTGGTGATAGGAAATGCGATGCAGGTGTACCTTGTTACTCCGCTCCTGATTCCTCCTCCCCGCCTCTCTGCGCTGCCCTGCTGGAAAGGGGAGAGGGAGAGAGAGAGGTTGGCGCAAAAACAAATAATCCAAAACAGAACCATAACATAAAAACCAAAACTGGGCCTTATATCAAACTTAAAAAGAGTGAGGTAAAGTAAATCCCCTCCAGGCTTGCTTAATAAAGCACAGCACTACACATATAATGAATATCCCAAGGCCTACTTTAAAAACAAAACAATCTTTTTTGTTGAATCATAATGTGAATTTCTCTGATTATTCTGTTGTTTTACCTGCATCCCACTGACTTGACCTTGTTTCTGTAACCTTACTTGTCTTACGCCTTCTGTCTATTGCAGATTCACGTACACCTTAGGGGAAGGAATGTGGCTGCCACTGAGTAAAAGCTTTGTCATCCCCCCTGCAGAACTTGCCATCAACCCCTCAGCCAAGTGCAAAACAGACATGACAGTCATGGAAGACGCTGTGGACGTACGGTGAGATATGTCATACCTCTGTTGTTACTTTATAGCCATGACATTTCAGAGATGTGATTAGAAGATTAAACTAAAGTTTTTCTACTTTGTGGCACTGAAGTTTTCCTGGGAGTTTTTGTCTGCTTAATATTTTATGTTTTTTGATGAAGCTTCACATCACAAAAATACATACTGATCGCTCGATTACTATTTCTCATGACTATTTCTTGAATGTGAAAGAATGTGGCTTTTGGCTATTTTTACTGTTTTGTTGTCTTTTGAAGTAAGCATTTGTTATCTTTTTTTACTGTAGCTGTGGTGAGTCACATGTGAAGTTGATACAGAGGTCATAGAAGTCATGTGATGTCATGACATGATAAGGATAACAACACTGTAATATCTAATTCAAAGCCAATTATGAAAATGCTTTAACTGTTGTAAATAAAAGAATTAGATGAATTAGTTGGCAAGTTAAAGCCTTAAAAGACCTTCAGATTGTTAAATGGTTCATAAAGCCTTTTCCATAAAAAAAAAATCTGCTTTGTGTACGTCAGCAACGTTTGTGTCGGAGCTGCAAAAAAAGCCATCATTTGTACAACTTAATGTTGCAATGTTAACCTTGATTTTGCCAGTAGTGACATTAAAAGCTATTCTGCCATTTCATTTATTATAGAGGAACCCCGTGTAACATTTTCATGAGTCTATTTTTTGAACCTTCAAAAAAAGAAGAGTTCAGTTCTGACATTGTTTCAAAAAAACTATGTATTATTTTACATATATATCTACCAGAGTTAGCATGATAACCAGCTAGTCCAAGTGCATCCAAGCCAAATTATGTTGCAGTTTTATCCTAAAAACACACCTTTATCAAACTAAATGGATCTAAGTGATCTAAACCCATCGTTCAGTTCAAACCATAGCATTTACTCATTTTGCATGTACTAGTGCAGTGAAGCGTTGAATAAGGAGCAGTGAAGCAGCTTGATATTTGACAGCTGATGGTTTCATGATTTTATCATTTACCATGGTTACACAGCCTCTTAGCTGTGGTTGTGTAGATTTAAGGGATATGAAGCATTTGTTTAGGAAATTAAATCCCACTTAAAAAAATGACAACAACAACATAGGGACCGGGGAGGCTGCAGATAACCCCAACCCTAACCAACAAAAACCTGATAAAAGAAATAAAATGAAAAAAACAAAGCTAAATAATTACATGTTGAATTTTCACTGACTGTCCTATTTCACTTCTGTATCCAAACCTATTTACTTAAGGTGGTATGAAGGCCTTGTATGAAAGTTGCTGCAGTTATGTGAAAGTCTATGTCTGCAGTGCAGAGATGTGCTATCAACAATTGAACTCCAGTCGACCTGATAGCAACATCCCTGTCTACATGGTTTCTTCTGTCAATCCCAGCTGTTACTACACACACAGCCATCTCCTTTTAACCTTGAGAAAGACAGACCTATATACTTTATTGGTGAGCCAACTTAACTGAATGGTCAGCAGCATTATGAATCACAGAGAGAGTAAACTCGACTCCATCTGGTTTGACAGTATTACGTTAAGGCATAAAGTCTGTGTGTACAGTATTAGTTTAGGAAGGTTATTGCAATTAGCAGTGGGGATTGTCTTTTGGGGCTCTAATTTCATGGCACAGCGGAGTGTGGCGCACCCCATGCAGTGGTAATTTCGTCTGGTGCACCAGGGGGAGGTGTCCACAGATTCAGCTTGGCGCAGTGACAATTTTGTGCCAAAATACTGCGCAGAAGGTGCGCTGAAAGCTCGCCAGCTCCAACCTGGTCTATTCTCGGCGCAGGCGAGGCCCGCCTGGCGTAGTGTTAATTTGACTGACATGTGCACAGTGTGAACGCGTCACCAAAACCTCACAGGCAGGTTTCCAGAGTGTCAGGCACATTTCAATGCAATAAACAATCACATCAACCACTATTTAATGTAACCGTCTGGACCAGCTTATACATTTGTACCTATATTGATTGTCCCGTCACATCTGATGTCAGATCAAAGACGTTTGTCACACGTGATGGAAACTCAACCTCACGACAGCTGGAAGTGTGATGCAAACTAAGGAGTTCACATCTCTCAGCCAACGCAAACACAAAAATTACAAAATGCACTGGCCACACCCCGTTGGCGCGGTGCAGGCAAGGCACAGGGCAGGTGCGCCACGCCTGCCCCTGGTCTATGAAAATGGAGCCCATAATGTATTCTGGAACAGGCCCTGTCAACGCGTAAGTGTGCACAACCGTGTCAGATCCTGCACTAATGTTCCGATGGTTATTTGCCCTGTGAAAATTATGTCAGGTAAAATTAGTTTCGCTCAAATGAATACCCCCATCTTTTTTTTAATATTCCTTTGCATGTAAGCAAACAAGTTTTTTTTTCCTTTCCACGGTAGTGTGTAATTTCAAGCTCTCGGATGACTGTGAAACCCTGCTTCTAGAATATTATAAAATAAAACTGATTAGAGGAGCAGGAGTTAATGTGATTGTGTATGCCTAACGCCTCCAGTAGACTGTGTTCGTCATTTTTTAAAGCCAGTTATCAAAATGAGAGTGTAAGGTTTCTTGTAGGGTTGGCAGACAAATTTTCAGGGATGACACACAGATCTAACACTGCCATCATATCTCTTATCATGGCCCTCATTACACTTAAGTCTCAAGTAAGCACTTATATTGTATTCATAAAAACTAACCACATATTGTCTCACCGTACACATTTGACTTGTCTCGGTAATTGAACATTGAGCATGGAACATAAAAGTTTTCAGATATATTCATTACTTATGCGCTGTTTCTTTTGGTCATAATGGAAGAGTAGAAATATTAAAATACTGATATAGAGGATATGACTTGTACATATACTTGCAGTATAAGTATATAAAATAAATACACAAAAACAAATATTTTATGTGATCATAATAAATAGGACATATTCTTTTACATATTTTCTATTAAACATTTCCTTTATACCTTAAAGAGGTAGAGCAAGATTGAGTGAAGTGAGTGAGTGAAGAGTTTTTAATAGCAATTTATTTAATTTATGTATGTGGAGTGGATGTATCTATTGTGTTGTTCTTAAACTACAGCAAACATCTTAGTATGCCTCTTCACATTACATTTTGACTTTGGTGTCTGAAATAGGCTTGAGCTTAAGGTCTCTCTTTAGCTGTGATTGATAGTCAGTGAAACTTACAGTCATAGGAAATAGATGTAACCTTATGTTTTCTGCGTATTGTACTCGTAAACCAGAGGAGATTAGAAAGGACATCACAGGGACAGAAAAATTTATTTTAAGCAAAAGCTCTGCTAAAGAATGACACCTTAAATTCTATCATGGCCATACTTGTGTTCTGGTTAATGTGTCAATCAGAGCTATATATCTTTTCTCACTACACTGAACTGGTCTCCTGAAAGGGCCTGAGAAAAAATAATAGTGTCTTTGTGTTTGTTCATCAGATTTTGGCTTAATGCATAAAGCATCAGCACATCAACTAGAAAAAAGACATTGTCAGGCATCATAAGATAAAAATATTTTTGTGCTTGTTGCTAAGATTTTTTTTTTGTTGTTATTGTTATAAAGCACAAATATCTACTTTGTGGCCGATGACTTTTTAAGTCAAGATATGCTTGTGAATCTGGAGCTCCAGCCATGAAAGTGCGAATAATTAGAACTGCTATTCAACCCATCTGGTTAAAGCTCAGAACGGAGCAGAAATCGACTAATTCATATTTTACCCAGTGACCAACAAGGCTTTAGTCAACATGCAGATTTAAAATGTCTCCACTGTGTTTAAATTATTAGATAAGTTGTATGTCTTTGGGTCAAAAAAAATCCTTTTACAGTTAATACAGACTGAGTCACTGACTGTCCTTCACAGACCAAAAGTCCTGTGTCATTCACATAGTCCTGTGACTTTTACACAGTGAGAATGAGAGATTGATCAGTGTGTAGTGAATTAGGTTCAAGAAACCAAAGTTTTCTCAACATCAAAGACTAGGAATTAAAAGTTTGACAAAACTCTTTCTTTTGGAATGTGGATACCACAATTGTTGACTTTTTTCCAAACTCGAAACAAATTAAATAAACACTGCAAGGATCAGTCAGGGATTAACATTACAGACGAACAAAATGTTTTGCTCATGTAAAAAGCAACTTTTAGATTAATATGCAAAAACCTTGTACCATAATGAAAGCTGCAGAGAGATAAAGGAAGTTCCCTCAGGTTCACTCTTTCAGCTGCTGCCCTTTTCTCTGATTTGCTGCATTAGCATTTTGTTTCCAGCTGTATGGTGGTGGCTGTGTATAGATTGAGTGTATATTGCTAAACCCTTTCTCCTTAGAAAGTACGTTCATATATATTACTGAATTGTTTTCCCAATGACATTGTGCTTACACATAATTGCCGCACGGGTAATATTTAGAGGCAATATTTTTGTAAGTGAATAAAGTGTTATGTTTATGTGCTGCAAAAAAGGTTTGTATCTAGAGTTTCAGTTGTGGTTCTGTTTAGGTAGCTGAAGCACTTCTCTTGGGGATGAAAAATAAGAATCACCTCCTGCACTGCCCACTAATGCTGAGCTGGTTGGTGACAATGGCAAGCTGTCAAGTCCATGATTTTTCAAGTGGAGGTTCTGGCCCTCTCCAGGTCTGCCAGTGTTTACCGGAGAGACCCAAGCAAATTAGACTAAAGAAAAAAAAAAAGTTTTATCATGTATCATTTCTAATGATAAAATCTGCATTTTATGTTTCATGCCTGTATTTAAATAATTTGCCTGTAAAACTTCATTCATCAATTGCTGCTAAAATGTAGTATCTGAAGCTTTTGAACATCTAGCTAGCAAGTGCTAACCCCAACTAAAAACTTGAGAGGCAGTCTGTGAACTTCTGAACAAGTAAAACATGATGAGCAACATACCTATATTAATTTGATGTACAACTGCCATACTGTTGATGAGATTTTAAAGACATCCTATAAAAGGGAAGGAAGGTTTGACCATTAGCTTTTATTATTTGGGGGGCCTGGCATAGAAAAGCTTGGGTATCCTTGGCACAAAGTTTGTTTAAAAGATTTAGTCAAAAGCGTTGTGCACCAAAAGCAGTAACAAGTAACATGAAGTTAAATTAGTGGGGTTGTTTTTTGTTGTTTGTTTCAGTTGTTTGATAGCTTGCTGACTTGTTCTTGACAGTGGCTGACAAACTGTTAGCGGTTGGTCTCGAGCAATCACTCTCTGTACTGACAGGTGGTCTCTGCACTGAAGGTTGAAGGTTTCGTTACCTCAACTGGCTTTAAAATGTTTGGATTAATTTGAATATCAGATTTCAGGGAAGTGCACAGACATCTCTCTCTTCAGGAGAGGATAATTTTTGCTAACTGATGTCACCAGGACTGGAGTTCTTGTTTTTAGATGCACTTTTCAGTACACTCTTAACGTTGACTAGGAATGTATTCTGTTGTAGCATGCAGTTTTCTTCCCCCCATCTCTGTACTTACACATTTTTATTTCAACCTCCTTTGTATTAATGTTTGGTTTTCATTTGGTAGCTTTCTCTAAGATGCTGTGATAACAACTTAGTTCTTTATGATCTGTGAACTTTTGAACGCTCTCTTCAGCTTTCTCCAGGGGCCACAATGAAACACTACTGACACCTTCTTGAAGCTGATGATTTACTCTGTTCTTGGGCTGTGTTTCCCCTGACTGTCTCATGATAGCTTGTCACTCTGCCATGCTCTCTTGCAGATTGATAAATAGGGATGAGCCCTGATCTTTCTCCAGTTGATTATCTAGCTTCATGACACTTTTGACTGGGTGAAGAATAAGGTTTAGATTGTGTTAATGGATTTATTTCTGCTTTTATAGCATTGCCTTGAGCTTGCATTCTCAAGAAACTGATATCAACTTGCACATTTTTGAGGCTTTTCTTATATTTTGGAAGGCTATATTTGACATACAAGGTGGAGTCAAAGAAAACTCAATTAAAATTTCTCTCCTGGTTTTGAGTTTTATAAAAAGCTAAGGGAGTGGATCTTATTGGGGGAAAAAACTGTTATATCTCCTATAATTCCAAACACATCAAAGCAGTTATCTTTAGAAATATTCTTACATTAAAGTCTTTTTTTCCCGCTCATTGTTGACGGTAATTTCCCCTTCGCTCTGCACTGCATATCTAACGAAAGCAAGTAAATTACAGGGTATAACTTGGCATGTAGCCCTTCAGTGTACTTTTCACTAGTAAATGAAGTGAATGAATGGTTCTCTATACTGCTTGTTTTGAAGTACATTAACTTCTCACCCACCGATTGTTCAGCTATCCCTGTTAATGGTGCCCATAACTGAGGCTAAGATTAATTTCCCCTTTCAGCTGCAGACAGCTGTCTGGAACAAAATGTAAAATTTATTGCAGAGAGAACTTAATGCCCACTCATTTTAATAGGGCCCCAGTTTGTCAGAATTATTAGTGTTTAAATCAAGTGTGTTTGTAATATAATGAAAAACTTTTCTCTTGCTGGAAGTGCTTTTCCAGTTTACAGATAGATTTTGTCCAAGACAGTGTATTTAACAGCATTTTATCTTTTTAGATACATATTGCAAGTTGTTTTTTGTTTTTTTTTTGTTATTTTTAATTGGGGCATTAACTTGTTAAAAGGTTAAATGATGTAGCTCATTCTGATGTTTTAATGAAGCCTTTGTGTGGTCTGACACTGATTGCAGCATCAGTTTGGTTAGATAAACATTTGAGTTGACTGTCATTTTAATTAGATGAGTGCTTGTGGATGCAAAACCACAGCCAATTATTAGTTTTAAAAGAAACTTTTGGTGATTTAAAGTCCCTGAAAACTTTAAAATCTGACCAATTAATTTATGACTTTAGATGTTCATGAAAAAATAACATCAAAAAACACTTTCAGGGCATTTTAAGACCTGCAGACCAACAACAAAAGCTGATACTTTTTTGTTGCTGCTTTCTTCGTCACAGAGAGGTCAAGGTCACAACTGTCCTTCATCTCACACCTTGTTTGATATCCCTTGACCGTATTTAAAAGATTTTGTTATATTTGATCCAAGACTCTGATGATTTTATTTACCACATGACTTTAAGACCTCTTTTCTCAAATTAAGATGCAGTCAGCATCATAGACGTTCTTCCAGATACTTTATCAAAACGAAAGGAAAGCAGGCTAATGCCAAGTGCAACTCCTTGCATTAACATCTAACCACTAGACAGATTTGCTTCTCCAGGTTTTGTAGGCCTCTCATTCTATTTCCTCTCAAAATAAATAAAAATAAGAACCAAAAAGGCATAAAATGCCCAAAAACAGTTTGGATAAAATAATTATCTTTTTCAGTTGAAGTTTTGAAATAATTTTAATAAACCTATTCTATGAGATGAATATAACTTAAAAACATAGCATCCTGTGCAGAAAACCTTAAAACAAACTTTAAGGCACTGCAACTGGAGTCATATAAAAACAGGAGGTGTAAATGGTATAAATGTAGTCCATGTGTTTTGATTCTCCAAATGAATTAAACAAGTTGAAAGCTCACCTTTCTATTTCAGGCTAGCCCAGCAAAACGATGCCTTTCTTAGCAAAGGAAACTATAAGGAGAGCCCATATGTTCTTTGCTTGTTGAAAAGGCTGCCAGTCCTGCCTCCCTAATACATATTTTGAGATCCAAACAAGACATAAATGGAATCAAAATACTGAGAAGGCTTAATAATGCAGGTGTGAATACAAAAGGTCCTTGATCAGATGCCTCTCTCAAGATAACAGATTCCTTCTAGCCAGATTCCTTTAAACTTGTGTGTGTGTGTGAAAATTATGGAAATGCAAAAACTGTGGAAGTTTATTTTCTCCTGCTGATCAATGAAAATACTCTCCCCCTTCTTGGCCAATTCATTACAGTCACCATTTGTGGAGCATATATTCTTGTACCTAAGAAAAACATGCTCCTGGGTAATGGAGGTTTAAAATTTTGGTCACTGTTTTCTCATCCACTGGCCTCACTACAAATTTCTCTCTTAGCTAATTTCCATTAAATTGTTTTGGCACATCCATCCTTGACATGCAGTTAACCGTTTCGATTTTTCATTTCTTTCTCTTTAACGCCAAACTTATGAGCCTTAGACATTTTGGTCAGGCACTAAGAGCCAAATAGCCAGTTTTGTGAATCGACTTTCCAGCTCTCCCATTTTCTGGGATATAATGAATGATGTACTACTTTCAAAATCACCAAACCTGACTGTAAACCTTTGTTGGTCATGTGTGATATTCAGAGGTAAACTGTGTTGCACATTATCATTGGATGTGTCCTCTGTTCAATGGATCCCCTCTAAATAAATGACGACAAAGCAACAGGCAATTATAACGGGAAGATTGCTTTATAAGATGGCATCATGTTGACTGGGAAAGAGAAGGAAACACTTTCTTTTCTCACAGCGAAAGCAGGAGAGTACAGAGTGTTGGAAAAAACATATTTTTGTAAGTTCCTGATAGGTCTTTTTTTTCCCTTTGTTTTTTCATTTTTTTTTCAAGGCAAGGTTCACGGCAATGCTGTTACACAAATTCTTGTTTATCATCGACAGCACTATTCCTCGGCAGAAGTTCTGTGATTTAAATTCTGTGAGAAAACACTAAGATACTCTCCCCTTTGTTCTTCATGTCCCCCCATCTCAAATACTATTGTCCTTCTGTTGGCTGATCCGCTTATTGACCTTGCAAGGGTTACACAGGGAACAAAAAAATCACAGTTACGCAAAGTGACTGCTCATAGCAAGGTTATAGCACTGATTTCATGGTGTGTTTTATCTCAGAAGTCTACTACTTTGCATAGCAATTGTGTTGTGAAAACTCATAGCTTTTCTCCTGACGATAACACAGAATGAATTAAACATGCAGGTATTTGTTATTCATGAAATAGATATCTATTCATTAAGTTAACTAGAGAGCAGGGTGTCACATAATTTCTTCGTCCCCCTGACACATTGAAACATGATCTTAAGAAATGCAGACATCTTCATCAATTTTGATGAAAGCAAATTGCATATTGCTGACAGCACGGGGTACGTAATTGATAGCTGATTTTCATTCAGAATCATTAGCTTGTTCGAAGGTGATTTTTCTTTAACTGATCATTAAACAATATTAATAATTGCTAATTTTACTGACATTTAAAAAAAATTGATGACTTAATGGTGATTTATGGCTAACATTGCTAACTACACACAAGCTAAAACAATATGTGGTTTAAAGGAACAGTTGTGCTCAAAACATTTTCTTTTTTTTTATTTTCAGTGTTGGTTAAGCAACTTTAAACCCTTCCTCTTCTCCCCCTTTAAAATACCTGATTTTTATTGATGCAAGGTCAAGGCATTAAATCTCCACTGCTAGCATTTTTTTTATCTTTAACAGACATTTATTTTCATTTATATGTGTTACTTCTTTTACAATTTGTTCATTAAAAAAGGACAATAAACCTGCAGATTGTTATTTTTTAACTATAAGTGCCTTTGTCTGTTCATAACTCTACAGTTGTAACTTAATCAACAATCAATGGAAATATTTTTGTCAGAGTTGTGTAAATTTTATACACTAGGACAGCATAACAGTCACTGTCCCCAGAACTATACAGAACAAATCCCTACTTTCCCATACTTTCTATGTTAATCCCCTGGTCTTTGTATTTATTTGTAGCCCATAAACAAGCTTGTTTCTTGATTTATTTATTATGTGAGTTTGCTTTTTTGTTTGTTTGGAATTTTTCAGTTTATTGTTCTTTGTTTTGTTTTGTTCAGTCATAAAAAAACTTAAAAGATGACTAAAAATAAAAGTAAGTAGTCTGAATACCCAGTTAGACAAAAAAAAATACAGACTCCTTGCAGGACTAAATAGAGCTAACTAGAGCGGAAGCCACACACAGTCTAACTCTAACCCAAGAACACACTTGTACTTGCCAAACACAACAGTTAGCCAAGCTAACATTACCTGCTGTCAATAAGCATTTAACAAAAGACACATTGTTTCAGTCTCTTCCTGTTTCTTAATTCCATGCCATGGTGCATCTCTGTTGTGCAATTTATAAAGTAAAGCAAGGCTAAAGCATATTCTTAGTGGCTAATACCGCACTGCTTATATGAGTGAAAATAATCCTCCATTTGTTAAACAAATTAGATGTCTTCTTGATAAATCTGCTTGAATATCAATGCCTCTGTGAACACATTTTTCCTGTAACAAGGCTGACTTAAAAACTGCCCAGAGAGCTAAAAATACATCAACCAAAGTTTGCTGCAGTGATACAGAAGTGCACCTCACAGTATGTGAGTCCAGTTCAGTTCATGACATAATTGCTGATTTTGATTGAAGGTGTTACAGAGCACACCTCTGACCGTACCAGCCAGCTGACACTCCCTCAATTACCCAGCAAACCTCTAACTGAAGTCAGTCCTCAGATGCACACAGCTAAACAAGAATCCTCCCGTTTTATCGCTCATGTTTGCTTTCACAGAGAGGAGTTGATGATCAGTTCATCCTTTGACTCTTTGGAGGTTCTCCTGGACTCATTTGGGCCCGTAAGAGACTGCACAAAAGACAACGGAGGCTGCAGCCGCAACTTTCGCTGCATATCTGACCGAAAGCTGGACTCTACTGGATGTGTGGTGAGTCATCCTTCTTTCATAAATCTGTAGCTGGGGGCTGCCATGCATTAGATACAGTGATAGGACATGACCTTTTGCTTATATTACACATATTAATCAAATTACAAATATTTCAGTATACTATGCAGTCAATACACTTCCTTTTAGGATAGATACAAAATAAAAGCATGGTATTGTATGCCTTTACCTCCAACACTCTGCAAGGCATTAGGGATTTTTGATATGATGCACATTCATATGCTAGCTTCACTATTGGTTTATATTCTAATGCTATAAGAATTTCTGTTGTGGCCAGCAGCGTTTAAATCAGTGTACTTACATAAATATTCAGGAGCCTATCTGCAGGCCAAGATGACCAATATCAAGGACAAGCAACAGACCCAGCACTTTGTAATGTCTGAGTGGACAGTTTGACTTTCCCTCCTGCCTCATATGCCTAGGCCGACAACACATTCATTACCTCCAGGTGGTGCTTCGCAACCAGGAAATGTAGCAGCCAAGTTTGTTTTCTTCTCCATCTGTTTGGGACTCTAGCAATAGCATTCTTGTTATTTGCAGAATCTTACCACCGTCTGCTAGTGTTTTGCTTCCTCTAAATCCCCTCTTCTATTGATAGGCTGTCAGTCACCGCCCAATCTCCCAACAACTTAATTTCTTTTCAAGTACTTTGATGTACTCGAGTAGTGCTTTTCAGGTGGGCTAGGGACACACTATTTATGCAATCCAGTGTGCTTCATTTTTTCTCTTATGAAGCACCTCAAGGAGAAGAAAAACTGCCTATGAGATGTTTTCTAATGGGGGAATCTTTCACTCGGAGTGTGTCCCATTTACAAGCAATTAGATACATACGTGAAATTGTGGTAAACATTAACATAGATATGTATAATTATTTTGGGCAGTGGACAGGCATGCGAAGCACATCCTTAAGTACATTCATTAATTACTCCCTTGCTCTTTCAATGTCCGATTTAACCAGGAAGTTTGAGCCTAGAAGCTAAAAATAGGTATAATATTTAATAGACATTAAATTTATGGAACTTCTGTGGAAACAACTACCCTTTTCTCTTTACTTATTGTAACTTTACACCAAAAGGATTTTGAAACATTCTTGACTCAAAATGATTAGTTCAGTCAATGAACTACTAAGAGTTCACTCAACTCATTAAATTTAGTTTCTTAAGGAACCATACCATTATTTATCACAGCATGAATATTTAGAATTATAACACTTTCCAGTTTAGCCACTTTATTTTTTGTAGTTTGAATGGAAACCTTTTCTGTGTGTTAAGCACAACATGATTATTTCTTTAAATGACCATGAAAATAATGCTTGCCATGAAAGAAATTAATATGTAATTCAGAACATTTTTAAACCAACAAAGTCAGTGTGAGTAGTCTGGGGTTTTGTCTTTGTGCTTAAAAAAACTAAGCTATGAGTGTTAAAGAAAAGTAAATCTATGTAATCTTTGTAAAATCTTTGTAACAGTTGACAGTGTGACCAGACAGATTTTAATTCAATTTAACATCTCTTAGTTTTTTAACTGACTTTCTAAAGATGTCTGTAAAGGTAAGGCAATACATATTTTCAAGGTAAAAAGTTGTGATATTTATGTCAAACAATACTTCGGATGATTTGCAATGCATGTATCTGCATATGAGAAAAATTGGTTTTCAGATGTTTTTTCTGGCAAGTTCAGTTCAATACACCATTGCTTTTTCACTAGTTGATACCTTAAAGCTGACCACAAACATGCAAACTTTGATCAAGGAATTGAAAGATAAGAAAAGGCAAGACAACATCATCTATTCTGTATTATTTCTCTATTCTGCACCATTCAGAAAACAAGGCAACTCAGACTGTTTTACAGTGACATAGAAAAACTGAGAAATCACAAAATATTAAAATTGCATTTAAAAGTTGTTAAAATTTGCTAAAACTAAACGGACAAACTATACATATTTAAATAACGGCTACAGATTAAAAGGAACTTGTGTATCTAATTTGTTAGAATAAAAACACAGAAAACATTAATGTTTTAAGCCCTGATTGCTGTAACCCTCGCACCTCAGGTCTTCAGGAGGCTTATTTTTGGTGGAAAGCATGAAAACTAGGAGCTGTATTATGTTACTTGGCTTTAATTCCAGGAACAGTGAGTAGCCCTGCCCAAGAAGAGCGAAGAGATCTGGATTCTTCTAATGTACATGTAAATCAGAGATATACTTTAGCCCAAGAACATTTAGTGCTTTGCAGACAGTAAAAGGATATCAAAAATCCATCCTTTTGCTTACAAAAGTCAGTGCAGTGATTTAGCACAGGTGTAATATGCTCCACTGTTGCAGTGTTAGTGAGGGCTCTGTGGCAGCATTTTGGACAAGCTGCAGCTGTCTGATTTTTTTTTACAAGACATCATTACAATAGTCTAGCCTGCTAAAATAAACACAGGAATGAGTTTTTCTGCACTTGTTTAAATGAAGTTTTAGAATGGGATTATTATTATTATCATATGGTATGTGTAATGTTAATTTTAATGATTTTGTCCAGGTTGCTACATCAAGATCTTTGACCAAAGTGGTGGACCAACGCACAGCCCAAAGGACAATGCTATTACCTCAGTGAGCCACAGTGCTAGTGTTACAGGTCTAAAGGGCTTCATACTAAAGCTTCAAATCACACCAGAATGTTTCTTCTCAAATGATATGAAAGCTTCTTTTGACTTGTAGTTGTTTAGTTGCTGCTTTGGTCAGACCTCAAACTGTCCAGAGAAGATTCTTGAGTATTAGACATTAGTACTTAAAATTTTAAGCTTTTTAAAGGCTTAGCTGGGTCCTTCATTCAAAAAGAAATTCTCAGAAAATCAACTTGTTTATTTTCCTTGGACCTTTAAATGTAAATGCTTATAAATATATAATCACATGTCCAAGCCATCAGATTCCATCACAAAGGTATCATTGCTGCTCTACGGTGATGGCCATTCACATTTTTATCATAGTGTTGGTCAGACTACAATTGTTGTTGTTATAAGGTCCATAAACAAATGTCCTCTGTACTAGTTTCATCATGTCGGTACATATGAAACAGACCCTTTGAATAACAGAGTCCACTGAGTTACAAAATGTTGCAGTGGATGATAGAAGCCAAAATATCCTTCCAATTTCCATTTTGTACCAAGAGATGACAGAGTGGAGATTTTAAGCCAGGGCTTTGATGTCTCAAAGGCATTTGATTATGTTTTACTTCGTTTGCACATTCATTTTTTTCCCACTCTTCCCTTGTGTTGAAAAATTCTGCTATTTTTGAAGTGATATTCTTCCTCTACACATAATTAGTGGATGTTTAAAAAAAAAAAAAAGTTCATATTCTCCAGCATCTAGAGGGCAGCTTCTTTATATTGCAGTTTGTTGCAAATCCTTGCTAAAAGCACCACCACACACATACACACACAAAAAAACCTAATTTCTTCTTTTTGAAATTAGTCTCACTTGGATTAAAAAAAACTGTGTAAAGATTTCTTGCAATGCTTTGATGTGTCTTGAGACTCCCCTTTTGTATTCTATAAATTTTTTATTGTCTCGTTATATTTCGATCCCCTGAGCATATTAGTATGTTAAAAACACTGTGATGGTTTCCACATAAATGAAAGAGGTGTGTGTGTCTTAGCCAAACGCTACATACAAACGCTCCCATATGCTGTTTACTTCAAACTTCCTATTTTGTAATCAAAAATACTTTCAAAGAACACTTTACTAATTTCACTAAAAATGTCCAAAGCACACTTAAATATTTTACTCTGCTGAGAGGCAAAAACAGAAAAGAAAGGTGTGTGTAATTGTGGAGAAGTGTGTGAGCTAACTGCACCCGATCTTACGGTCCAGGCTGTTTTACGTTTAGACCAGGTTCTGGCTGGTCTAAACTCCTGGTGCATTTGACTTCATTCTGGTAGGTGTACGATAACAAATGCCAGGACACACCTCCATTCCGCCTTCATTCTCAGTCCTCCGCCCCTCGGCACACAGACCCAGCGCGAGTGGGTTTGCTATACTTGTGGCAAAAATGACATTTGCGCCGGGTGTATGATGGCCATGACACCTGCACCACTGGCGCACCGCATTTGCGCCAGGTGTATGATAGGGCCCTTAGTGTTGCTTCATTGAATAATGTATTTGAAATGAGATAGTTATAAAAACCTGTGTGACTGCACAATTTACTGACTTATTTTTAAAATTTAAAAAAAGGAGTCAATTAAATATTTAAATACAATCAGTATATTTTAAGCGATGCAGGGCTTATGTTGTTGAAGTTTGTGTGAAAACTCTGTTCTACTGAGCAGATGCAAAACATAAATGCCAAAGGAAGGCTTTTGGTTGGGATTGATCTTCTCTTGCTGAACAATGAATAACTGCAAAACACTCTGTCTATGAACATCAAAATAATTTATGTATTGTAATTTATCAATCTGATTATTATATACTGAGCCATAGTAACAGCAAACAGATGTAATAAGGAGTTGTTGCGTTACTTCATGTTTCCAAACAACAAACAAACTAAATGCTTCCTTTTGAATTTTTTTAAAGACCTCATTGTCTACCTTTACCTCACTGTTTTAGTGAGACATCAAAGTTATCCAGTCTCCTTTACCTGCTCCACCTGAAGCTCATGCTGGATCTCCTGTCTATTGCCTCTTTATTTTTTAAACATTTTTAAACATTCAAACATTACTCCTCATTTTTATTATTTGGCTATTAATTCTTGTTACGTTACTATACTAGCTTGTGCTCTTAACAAGTCGTAATTCCAAGATTAGCAAAATGTGACTGAACTGTCTCTTTCTAAATAATGTGTTAGACATGGTAGTTTGTTCAAATCTTCCCTTGATGCATGTCGTGTTCTCTATGTGGAGAAAAAGTGTGTGCATAACTCACCAGCTTAGCCAGGTCATGGTTTTTCTTCCTAATGAGCAGCTGTCTCTGCAGATGAGCTCTGTCAGCTTCTGTATGGCCGCATGCATCTGTCCAGTTGGCCAGCTTGTGCTTGAATGTTATTGTTTAATTTAAAAGAATCGATTTTTACAGTTTGTGGTAGTGGATGAAGCAAAACTCCTTTTATCAGCCTTTTTAGTCTCCAACAATGATTTAAAGTTTGGTATGTGTGTTTTTATTTGGGTTTATTTTTTGTCAGATTGTCCCCTTCTCAAACCCAGAAATCCTTTTCTCAACCTCTTTTCTGTCTCTTTTGCCCACAGGTTAAGGCTGTAAATCAATGTATCGGGGAAAGAGACAGTATTTCACAGATAGTCAGACAGTCAAACTGTGGGCTTGTTGTTTTCAATGGATTGTAATTGTTGCACTTCCTCAGTAATTGTTTCACCTTAGCATCTCTATTTCTTTCGTAAACTCGGTTATCTCATCCCAGCTGTGAATTCTTCTGAGCTCTCCTTTATTTGCAGAATCTACTCAGAAGTCAGACCGAGATGTTGCTGCTGCCTCAGTAAATCAGACAGTAATTACACACAGATTGCAAGCACAAATTAAATGAAAGAGGCAGCACAAATTTGCCTTGCACTTTTATTTATGTAGATCTGGCCCTGAATGTACAAAATTATCTATCACAAAGGAGATGAAGATCAAGAGAGGCAGGTAAATTTATCACTTTTCAAGTTTTTGGGACAACTTGAATACATTATTGCTCTGTGGCTGCACTTACTTGAAAGATGAGTTCCCTTGCTGAATATTTGCTGTCTTAAATAATTTTGATTTTCAATAATTTAAGTAAAGTTAATCACAGTAACTAGATGGAAGGGTATTTAGTTTGAATGAGACATGTCATTATTGTGCTGTTTATCTAACAACCACTTCTTTGCATCATTGCAAGTAAGCTAAGTCATTGATCTTCACCCCCACATACACACATCCCAGTCCTGTCCATCACCATGCAGCTCTGCTCCCAGCTGCTGTTGCATATATTACTGTGTGTTTTAGTAATTATCTTGTGACTGTCGAGCTTATAAATGAGCCTCTCATCCGTCTAATCAAGGTGGTAAACTGGCTGGACCCCAGCGCTCTGATTCCACCCTAATCAATTAACACCTTGTCTGAGTCTGCGCTGCCAGTAGCTGTCCTGTCTGCATTTAATATCATTCCTTGTGCGAGAGTCGACTGACGCTGGCGGTCTGCACTGACCGACCTGTTCCATCTCGTTGATATATTGCACTCCTGGGGAGAGGCAACACATGGCGCCTCTAGAAGTGAAAGCGTAATAATTACAGGATGATTGTGAGATTAATTGGCTTAGTCTTGTCACTTGTCTCCCTTGCAAAATGGTGGAAAACAAGGATGTTGGCAGAGCAGATTGCCACCAGGATGGAATGACGAGATTGTTGGGCCCTTTCCAAACAGCTCATACAGTGTGCAAGAGGCTTGATCTATAAAAGTCAGCACGCAAGAAATGGAGATCATTATTTTTGTTTTAGTACGTCTTTGTGTTGTATGTCTGGTTGTAGTATTTTTATATTTGGATTATTTCTTGTTTTCTCCATGATGGGTTGGAAAGGATACATAGGTGTAAGTTTAACTATCCTGGTTGCGTGTGTGTGTTATTATGGGTGTGTGTCTGAGTGCATGTGCATGAGCATGCCACTGATGTGTTGTACTTGTACTTATACTTACAGGTTAACTGACAGTTGGCTTATAACCTGCCTTTAGAATGTTTGTGTTTCATTTGGTGTCTTTGAATTTGAACTTAAAAGTAATAAATGTATTTCTGTTAGGTAAAACCCATCAGAGGGTGAGAAAAAGCAACCATTTTTTGGGGGGTTTTTTGATTGGAGACTATAGGAATTATGGATATGCATGAATGCTGCTGAAGAAAGTGTTGTAGCAAACAGATGGTTCATGTCAGCACTTTCTTGAATTGTAGTCTATAATGACAAGATAAGGTTGATGTTAATTTCCATCAACCTTCAACAATACAATAAAACTAGCTAGCAGCTAATTGCTCTATAAATTAAAATATGACAAAGTGCAGTCTATTAGACCCTGTCAGGGGCCCAGAAATACTACCTGTAATACCTGTAATACTAATACCTGTAGTCTTAGGAATGGGTAGAGCTCAGGAAAGATCCTTTCCCATAACATCTATGTCACAAAAAGTTAGCATTCAGCTACATAATCCGACAATACCCTCATGACTAGTCAAATTACTTTTACGTGTAAAATCCATGGGCTTTCTTTGTGTGACTTTGTGTTCCCGTGTGCAACATTACAAGCTATGTATTTTGTCACACAATTCTGCTGTCAGTCACAAACCACAAAATAGGGCAACACAAAAAAGTCCTCTTATGACAAAGTAGAGGTACTTGTTGCTACTCTTCAGTAAAAATCTGTAAAAGACAATAACACAGAGCCTGACTCATCAACCAAATAATAAATGTTTGCTCTACCACTTCGTGCTCTCAGCAATGCCTGTTTCATTAAAGCCCACACAGACCATCAGCAAGTTACTTGTTCCAATTACACACAAAATTGTGCAATCTGTAGTAGATGTTATTCACAACAACATAGCACACCTCTCAGTATAAACCTTTCTAACCAGCAAGGTGTTTTTAATAATAATTCTGGACAGCACCTTACTGTATGCTGCAGGCTAACGTGTTTCTTCTTACCGCTTTGTATTGGCGGAGTTCCCCTTAGGCAGCAAAAACCAATCTTGACTGGGATCACATTTAAGGACACTAAGCAGTGTTGAGTGGAGTCAATACCTGGCTGAGATATAGCTAGACCTCAGCCCTAAAGAGGAATAGGAGCACATTAGATTGTCACTACTGATGTTTTCTCTCCTCAGGTCATTGGGTTTTTGTGAGAGTGTGTGTCCAGACTCGCAGGGTTGATAAAAGCGTTACCTTAAGATTAGTTACTGTTGGGGTTCATCCCTATGATTTAATGTGTTTTTTGAACTTTGGAGGAGAAATGTTTGATATTCATAAACTAAGTATTTTATTTAATATACCAAGTCAGTATCCTCTTAAAAAGACGATAAACTCATCTTCTGAGATGCCAACAAAACTGAATTACTGAAAAGTGACTGTGAAGGACAAACAGTTCAAGCACATACATAAATGGAGCTTTTTCACTAATGAACAGGGTTAATGGAAAATATCTGAAAATGAAGGTATCAACACTGTTGAGTAGATTCTTTATCCTGCATATGAGTCTACACTGATACTACAATACTAAATACATAAGACTCCTGACTCAGTTATTTATATAACTCTGTATGTTTCCTTTGGAGATGGGAGGATTATGTCCTCTGTATTTTTTAAACCTCCAGTTTTTGTCTTGACTACATCTCCAATTTCAGTTTAATATACTTCATGAAATCCGTGTGAATAGTTTCCTCTGATTTTCCAGCTGGTAAAATCCCAATGAGAGAAGCAAGGAGGTCATTAAAAATGTTGACACTCATCTGAGTCACCTTCAGTTTTTACCACAACATTTAATTTAGTGACTGTTTTTTTTTTTTTTTGCCTTTTCTGGCTTCAGTTTGTGTTTCTGAAGCAAAATAGAAGTTGCTTTATATTGTTGTTTTTTTCAACCATGAGAAGTTGCGGGGGAGGGGCATAGAAGTGGAGATGAGAGACAAAAATACTATGATATATGAAGGATACAGAGTAATGCCAGTGCTTTATGAAATGGTAGGGTAGTATTTTTGCCTGCTGGCTCACTAAACAACACAGTTAACAGTTGTAGAGCAGCAGTGGCTCCAAAGCACAGCTCATGGGGGAGATTAGAGCACTTCAACAAGCAGAATAAGGTGATTCAAGAGCATTCCACTTTAAAATAACCGAAGCAGAACCAAAACATATGAACACATATGATGGGCGTCTTGAACTGTGTTTAATTGGATAAGCACCAGAGGCACTGTCTGTGAAATTTCTGTGAGATTGGCAAGTAAGCGATATTGATATTGCTATTTATATAATTAAAAAAAAACAGAAGACTAACACTGAGTTCTAATACATATTGCAAGGGCAGAAAAAAAAACTCACAATGGTGAGAATCATAGACATACGTAACGTAAGGAAAAAGATACAGTTAAAATGGTAGGCATTAGTGCAGCCTAAATTGTGAAGGAGGGCTACAGATGAAAGTATGTCTGCTCTGTTGCTACTAACTGAAATATTACCTTCTCACACTGCGTCCCATAAAGGTCTGTATTTACAAAAGAAAAATAGCATACAAAATATGTTGCAGTCTCTTTTCCCTTACTTCCATAACTGATACATACAAAATCAGTATCATTTAGTGTGTTTTATTGTTTGATCAATATAATTTTTGATGAAAAATACTATTATTCATTTTTTTTTTTTTTTTTTTTGGTTTTTTATATTTATTTGGTGATAAAAAAAAAGAGTACATCAGCCCCAACAGTCAGTAAATGAAAAGACCTTGGGTCAGAAAATACGATCTTTCCTTTTAAGAAAGGTCTTTGTTGAAATGTGCCCATTCGACCTTAAGCACCCTCTCAGTTAGCTTCTTGCACTTAGCAGTGAAGGAGGTGAAGGGGGTTACTAAATGTCCAGTATCTACACTGGATCTACTCACCATACCATCCAGAGAAGGCCAGAATAAGGAGCCAAGAACTCTAGGATAAGCTGACCTTTGACACACTGCTTATCTTCTCTCACTGGCCTGAGGAAAACATTCTCTATACAAGTTTGTTTATTAGAAAACATGAAAGGAAAGTTGAAATGTTGGAATCATATTTTAGGCTGTAAATGTGATTTCTTTAATAGACCTCCTCACAATCGAAAAGTTTCTCTGTGAACTTGACATAAATGTTCCTGTGGGTTTTTCTCTCTGTAGTGCAAGAAACCTTTTAAGTTTCAGAGGAATGCATTCCAGTTTTCTATTTGGTGTATCAGTCGATATGCTTCTTAATGCTAAGCATAGACCTATAATAGACTGTTTCATTATAGCTTGAAGTTATACTTGGCCTTAATATATTGTACATGGTTACACAAGCGTAGCCCAGGAAATATTCTCTCCTTAGCCATAGAACATAACACAGCATTTGAAGAGACACCAGTTAACCTGCACTAGATAGGCAGATATCTGAAACAAAGGTAAAGCTGTCTTTCTGATTCAGTTTCAAAGCAGTTAAAAAGAACATGCAATGTTCAAAAGTATTTCTAAATATTTTTAAGTCAGTTTTTAATGTTATTCAATACTAAAGAGAAAAACAAGTCTCACAACAATGTAGGTCCAATATCAGATTTGTAGATAAGAGGAGGGAGTAAATATGCTAATAACCCAATCCAAAATTCAAATAACAGGCAATCAAGATATTCTACCCTGGATCATTAAAAATCAAATAATAATAATGATATTTTAAGCTAAAAAAGAAGAGAGAAACCACTACCCTACCACCACCCTGCCATTGTACCCCACCCAAAGGACCACATGGATGGATGCATTTGAGCCATTAAATTTTGTTAAATTACATAGCAACTGACATGAGTATTTTGTGACCTGTCGACTATAATCTGGGCCACATAGTTATTGCTTTCCTTAAAAAAAAAAACACCACATATAATACTTATGAAGGTGTTAGGGTCATGTGTTAACGTGGGACAGACAAGTAAAATTTTCATTTCTCCACTTGACAGTGCCAGCTAAACATATTTTGAGAAGAAGGCAAGGTGTGCCTTTCTCTTAATAAAAAAGAGAGTGAAAGGAAAAAAAAGTGTTGGAAACCATACATAAACTGCTGTGTGAAGCTGGCATAAGATAACCCTTCCAGTAAGCTACCAGTACCTAATTTGACTGTATGACCTTTAATTTAATTTAATAATTTAATTACATTTATGAAAGTCAACTTTTTGATAACTGTTATTCAGTGGCCACAGTTAAAAGAGACCATTTGCTGACAGGAATTTGAACCAAACCTAAAGGCAGGGCAGTGCTTGTCAGATGGTTGAAGAGGTTTTTAAACCTCCTCTCATACCTGTCCGACACACACCACTTTCACACAGCAGTTTGCCAGGTGTGCAGAGGTAAAAAAATAGGGTCTGACCATCCAGCTAAAGCAACCTTTTGTTTTGTCGCACAACAATTTCTGTCGCTTAACATAGAACAAATGTGAATAAATAAGAATAAATTAAATGTGAGGAATTTTTTTTTGACCATTTGTTCATTTTGTTGTGATTTTAAAACCATTTCATACTATCATTAGTATCCTTTCACCTTTGTAAATTTCCTGATGAAAACCCTTGAGACGTAAATACTATAAATACTTTTCTAGCTTTTGCGTCACCTTGCTGTTTCGCTTCTCAGTAATTCTTGTTTTACTAAAAATCTACCTATCAGACAAATTTTGAAAAGTGCATAGCTTATCTAGCTGCTCTTGTGGGGCTTTGTTGCTGTTTGGCAGTGGCACAGTACTGATTCCCTTAAGCCTCAAAAGCACTGCAAGAATTTATCTCCATTAAGAAACAGGATTAAAAGGCATGAGGGTTTAAGGGGTTTTCCAAAGCAGGCTTTGTACTGCCTGCTTCTTAGCTGCAGAGTAGACGGTGCTCCTACTCACTGTCCAGTTACTAAATGATTTAAGATAAATAATGATGACTTTCCCATAAAGAGGCCTCCTGTCAGCTTAACTAAATGGCATTTTTCTGGGCAATATTTGAAGATTTAATAATTACAACAATATATTGTAAAAATAAATTTATAATACATTAGTTGTAATTGGTTTATTTGAGCATTTTCATTAAGTTTTAAGAAGGTTAGGAAGGGCATGATGATCAAAACAGTTTCTAAATTGCAACATACATCAGCAAGCTAGTTTCTACCTGAGGAGTGTCTGTATAACATTGTGCAACGTGGTTTCTTTTTACCATCTCGCTTTTGAGAGCACTTTCACTTGTTCAAATGCTTTAAGGTGATTGTGTGACCTGGCTCTGAAAAGTTGAAAATCCATTGAGACCTGTCTGAACACAGTTCTATACAGCAATAACTCACAGCCCTTCGAATTGGGCTACATAGCACTTTGACCTACAGCAAGCAACAACACAAAAGCTTGTCACTTTGAAAGAGCCATATATATTCCATAAAGCCAAGTGCACATGAAGAGGCTTTTTTCATAATTTGAATCTGAACTTGCATTTGATTTTTGAAAAAACCACAAAGCTTTGAACTCTGGGAACACTTAATGTAAAATATTGAGAATGCATTTCTCTTTGTCCTTCTCTCTCATGGCAAGACTTTTTTTTGAGAGTTGTAATCTGGATTATTTTCTCATTGTGCCAGTCATGCTACGCCAAAGTATTCCACCCTTCACAGCCACAAAGTCATTTCAAACAAAAAACAACCAGGAGAAGTTTTAATCAAATAAATTTTTTAAGGATTTGGGGACTGCTCAGTTGGGAAGTGGTTTCATAGAGCGGATTATCAATGATTTACCAGGGATTATAGATTGGATTTGTGGAAATCTCAAGTGATAACAATCCACAGACAAAGACTTCGTCGGGTGCATATTCTAAATGATTATTATCCTACGGACAGCTGGAAAATGGCCCAGAGTTATCGCTATTCCTGCATGCTGGAAGCCTATTATGGCAGTCAATAACTAGATCTATCTTTGGCTGGCAAGCTACAGTGCAGCGACCTGTCAATACAAATTCCTCTCAGCCTGCACCACATATCCACACGCTCATTGACTGCACTGGGTTTCATTGATTTAAAGAGTCTGTGCCACAGATGTGTTAGCAGATTCAATGTCTCATGTGCTCTCTGCATTACAGGTAATAAATCATTTGTCATAAAAGCCCCTCACAGGGTGACAAAATCAATATCAGTTTATCAAGGGAGCAAGACGAGGGACTGCTCATTCAACATGTGTCCCCATTCTGCACTGGTGCTACAACAAATGTACTGCTGATCCGCAGTACTTCAGTGCTGGATACAATGCATTGGATCAATGGTTTATGGGCACAACACATGTTTTTTAAACAAATGAATTACAAATGTGATAATGAATCAACAGTGGTATGGTTGTCATGTTTCTATAGGATCAAACATAAATGAAAGAATAATAAGTGACTTTGATTGATTTGGTTTCTTGGCTGACAAACATAGAGAATGTCCTTCAGTGAACTTTTGAGCTAATATAGAAATCAAACTTTAAATCAAAGAGCCACTGCTGCACAATAGGCATTTAATGCACACAGGCAAAAGAAGTCCACTGGCCTCACAAAGTTTCTTTGTTTCTTATGATTTATATTCTCCAACTCAAACAAGCAAACAAAAGAACACAGATATCTTGATTCCCGTATGCCTCTCTTGCTCTGGCAGAGACAAATCGGTCCATCAAAGTGCATGCAGAGTTCCGTATCCACTTAACTAGCTGCAAAAGTATTAACCATTGTACAAACCAATAACAAAATGAAAAAATTAGACTTAATAAATACTTAGTAAAATAAGGTGATACCATTTTAACCCAGTTTAATAAATATAGCAAACATTTTCAATAACTAGACATTACTGTTTTGTATCAGGAAAAAAACAGCTAAATACAAGCAGCAAATAAAACAGCTCCTACAGTAGAGACAGTGGCTGTGCAGTGACAGTCTCCTTCCCTTTTTTTTCTCTACAGTAGCTATTTGTCACTTTGTGCATACTGTTTGTCACAGTCAGATAGGCTCAATCTGCCAAAACTCTCACATCTAATAAGAAAAGTTGTGTTTGTGTTCCCAAAGCAAACACAGTCTCAGTCTAATTTAGTATACTTATGCGAATTTGACTTAGTGACTTTGTGCTTGGTTGTCAGGATCAGCATGTCAAGCTGATATCTGCTAGCAAGCAAAGTCATGATGACACCAGCTTTCTGCTCCATTTTTTTCCCTTAAAGTTTAAAAACCTCTTCTTTTCCTACTCCCTGCTTTTTTAACTCTGTAGACTGTGGCATTTACATCTTTCTCCATGGCCTTCAGATCAGGAGTGCACACATTTTGCATAGGAGAGCTTTGGATAAAATAATAAGTTGACAAGAAATATGAGGTGAGAAGAATTATCATAGAGTAAACCATTGTTTGGTTAGGTTGTTTGCCATTCTACTAATTAATAACTGCTAATTAAATTTTCATTTGATACTGAGCGGCAAAACACTTTGTAGAGTCTGCAGAGCTTTACAGATTAGTCCTCTTAACATCTAATAACGATGATTGAGATATTTCACAACCATTGTTAAGAGCAGATACACGCAATTAAAGAGAGGTAAGGGTAATATAAATAGTCACAGCTGTGCATAATGACTAGCATAGCTAGAGCTAGCATAATGGCAGCTGTTGTGAGGGAATTTCACAGAGAACTTTGCACAATTTCATTTTCATTTGTCACAAAAAATTAAGCTGTAAAGCTTATGAATGTGATTTTTAAAAAATGCATGCAATGCATTCACCTTTCATTCAAATGTAAAGCTAAAAATATCTGCTATCAATTTTTTTCAGCTCTGGGAAATATTTTGATAAGATTCTTTTCATGTAATTTACAAGGCGTATGAAAAGTCAATGAAAAAGGTAACAGTGTATTAGTACAGTGTAAAGGATTTCACTTTTTGAGAGGTTTTTAATGTTACAGTAAAACTGCCATAGACTTTTGTAGAAGTCAGGTCAAGCCTGTAAGATCTGGCTAAAAAGCATAAATATACTTATTTGATGTTAAAAAATCCAACAAGTGATCAAGAGGTCAATAAATACAATAACAGAATCTTAATCATTTCAATTATGTGTGTTTTAGTGGGATATCCTGACAAGACTCAGCCATTTCTACTCATTGAACATATAGAGAAAATGCCTTATATCACAGCTTAAATCAAAACACAAATAGAATCCAATGACTATTTTTGCAGGACGCCCATCAACATGATGGTGTTAGCAGAGTGAAGGTATGATTACATTTCATTTATGTGCTGGGAATTATCCCTGCACTTAGCCCGGAGAAAGGAAGTGATGCCACGTGTCTGATGTGGGTGATAAGGGTAATGGGAGGTGCACTACAATGCAGTGTAGTGCAGTACAATAGAATGATAGTATACAAAATACAATGATGTAACACACATGAATGACCTCCACTTTTTTAAGAGCACTGCATCAGAGTTTTACTGGCTGGATTAATCAAAAATCCTAAGGACATCCAAGGAAACATAAGATCTACTTTTTAATTGATGTGTCCTTGATAGCAAACACAAGACCTTAACAGACAAAAAAGTGTGCTCTGTCTCACGAAAATGAAGTAGACCGCAATCCCCAACAAGCATGTGGGCCTTATTAGCCAAATGAGCCACCTGGACCTTCTGATGAATACTGTAGGCCCAAATAATAAAATAAGCAGTTGCTGATCCCTCAGTGCTCAGAGGAAGCCAGCTGTCTGATTGCTGCTCTGAAGGTAGCTGTGCCTTGTTAAAATGCACTCCATCAAAATTTCCTTTGAAGTAATAGCTGACAGAAAACATAATGTGAATTTGACTTGACAGGCTGTATAAGGAGGGAACTGGGGTGAAGTCAGGTCTCCCGGCTCTTTTGTAAATTCACCCCAGCGCAGAGTGCATTTCAATTTAGATGTTGTCCGTGACTCTGTGAAAAACTTTATAATTTAGAGTCTTCTTTATACATTTCTTGAAGTCAATCTATGACACCGATTGCTGTTCCACACATTGCAAAACTAAAGGATTTTATTTCTCTCATTAAATGTGAAGACACACTCGCTGGTACACACTCACTTGCATGGAAATTGAAATTTAAACCTGCGGAATTGCCTTATCCCCCTTTGCCAGAACAAGAAGCCTTTTAAAAGGGTTTCATTATAGATGACACTGGTTGTCTGCCATTTCATCACTGTTCTTGCCATTCCTAGTGTCACAGGAAATAATCAAGTAACAACATGAAAGATTCGACTTTAAAACTCCCTTTGTGAATTGTGAGTATTGATTGTGGAGTAGTGGCTGAATGAGTAAATTAAGCAGGAGAAGGAGTATTACATTATTTTTTGGATAAGACATAATTATAGCACAATAAATGGGACAGGAACTGCTTTACCTCATAATCCACAACATGGATTACCCTGTGATTAAATTTAGACATTCATGGTCCCCAGATGATAAATCCTATAATAACGGTGATTTTCTTACCCTAATTTTAAGGCCACTATGAGGTTAAGATTTGAGGATTTTGATTTTAATTGCTCAACAACTATGACATGGGCTCATGGGATTATGGTAAAGACTTTCATGTTCCCAAGAGAAAGGATTGGAATTGTAATCTTTAATAGGCTGTTTAAATCTATCATTAATTCCAATATATATTTTATGGTAAAATTATATTGAAAAAAAAGTCTTTTCATCAGGCATTTGTAGTTAATTCAACTTTTTTATCATACAACTTATTGCATTGCTGCATGGCCTCCTAGAGCTGACCTTCAGTCCATAACCCATGTATGCTTGATTTACATTTGTTTGAGAGTAAAGCAGCAAGTTCTTTTATCACAAGAATGTAGAGCCTCCTTAATAACTGAAAAGAAAAATCACAGTTTTTTCTATTGTTTAGGATATTTTGTACATCTATTCCTCGATTAATGGACTTTTAAAAAAAAAAACAAAACAAAACAAAAAACAACTTCTTAAAGCGTAGGCAGTTTGTTTTGTCTTTCATGTGCACTGTGTTCCACTATTGCTAATAGCCTGTACCACTGCAGCTTCTATTGCAGCCTCCTGCTGTTATTTAGGGCTGATAATATGAGACTTTTACATGAAACATCTTGCCATGTGCAGCTTTACAAACTGCATAATGCTCACACAGGCTGAACTAACAGGGAACAGAAATCTGACTATTTACATTCTGTGGCACAGATGTTATCGGGTCTGTTTACCTGTCCCATCTGGGATTAGTGTTAATGTGGCAGCTTCCGACTGTTGAAGCAGCTCTAAGAACATCTTCTTTAAAGAGAAAAATCTGAAAAATAAATCTGTAATTGCTGTTGTTAGTCATTTAGAAACACTTGTTCCTCCCACAGTGCCCTCCAGGGTTGAGTCCTATGAAGGATGGGACCGGGTGCTACGACCACCACATTGGCATCGACTGCTCTGACGGTTTCAATGGAGGATGTGAGCAGCTGTGTCTCCAGCAGCTGGCTCCTCTAGAGGATGACCCAACTCTCTACAATATCCAGATGTTCTGTGGGTAAGAGAAAACAAATTCACTGGTTCATATTTTTAAATTTCTATAATTATTAATTTAAATTTATAATTTGTCATCCTGCTATGCTGTTTATTTATCATTCACCAGGCATCTAAACATGTGAATGTTTGTGATGTTTGCCTTGTGAGAAAAAACTATATAAAATGCTAAATTATTCTATCAATATGTATGGACTAAGTGCTAACCTTTGTGTTTACCAGAGAATACTTTACAAAGCAAGTTGAATCAATATGTTTATGAGTCAAGGTTAAATAATGATATAAAAATCACAATAAGTGCAACCTGCTGACATTTTTCTTAACAATTATCAATGTTATTGTCACAGTTTTTGTCTAGAGTAATATTCTTTTGGGGTTTTTGTTTGTTTTTTATTGTGAGATATTTATTTTTTTCCAAATATAACAGCCCCCTGTTCTCAAAGTGATTAATATCAGTGTGGAGCCACAGACTTAAGGTTAATTAATTTTGTACGGGATGACTTATGGAAAGCATTAGACAAAATTTTTACAATTAACAAATTTCTTACACAATAGACCATACTTAAATAAAAAGCAAGCATTTTGCTGAATGACAATTTTAAACAAAAATTGAGAAAAGGTCTCAAAAAATGTTGCAGGCCACCATGATTCCCTTCAGTAGCTTAAGTGCTTTTTGTGATAGTTTCTGGAGCTACACTGAAAAGATAAACAGTACTCTTTAAAAACGTATTTCCTTATGCTTCATTGTAAAGACATGATGGCCTACTACACTGTTCTAAAATCAAAACTGAAGATAAATGAAAAACTCTCCTGGCTCAACTCACAAACTATAGATACTGCATTATAAAGCTTCATTCTGAATTCAGAAAACTCTTATCAGTCCTCCCATAGCTCCTAATAACTACTGCTTTTCAATGGCTTTCCAGTCACCATGGTGAGTAAACCTTTAAGTCTTATCCACTAAAGACAAATTTTGTGAGTATCTAGTTGCTAGTCTGCGATAAATTCACTCCCTGCTCACGTTCACAAGTGTGATTCAATACAGAGATCCATGTACTGCTGTGGAAGTAGATTTTCTGTTTACTCACTGAATTCCTTAGAAATAAATGAAACTTATTTGCTTGGTTAGGGCAAAGCCAAGCCTTAACTGGTCCGTTGAAACCAAACAAAAATGCATCAGTGTCATGCTGGTATGAGCAAAGCAAACAGACTGTTAGTCGGAAGCAGAAAGAGGAGAGTTGGTAGAGAAAATGGAACATTTTTGGTAGTTTATGATGGTTGTATGTACCGTGTTGATCTCTCACTAAAAACTTTTGTACACCATATTTTGTGTTCATGTCAGTTGTTCTACAAAAATGTATTAAAAGTCCCCAACAAATTTACAACATTTAGTTGTTACATCTTTATAAGAGCTCAATTTAACTCAACATTCTTAAGTCTTAGAGCTTTGCAGCGTCTCTGCTGCAGGTACAACAACTTAGGGGAATGTCTTTGGAAGAAGTGGTTGAATGTAGATGGCTGAGTTTTCTTTATACCAGACTTCTCCTTTATTCAGGTTAGATGAAAGTGAGTGACTCACTTTGCAGTTTGGACAACAAACTTATAGTTTTCCCAAGATTGAGAAGCCATGGGGGAGACTGAGATCATGATGGAGGATGTTGGAAGGATTGTTAGGATTAGTTGTTAAATAGCTGCCAATTTTTGAATAAAAGATGAGGTTTGAACCAGTTAGGTCATTCACTGGCAGACTGCTGCTGAGATATTTCACAATTAAAGTTGTCCACTTTGAATAAAATTCCATCATGATGACAAATGAGTTTAAGTCTGTGAAACTTGAATAAAAAATAATTTTCTTTTAATCTGCTCTCAATATTTTCCTCTATCCTTTTCTTTAGAGGCCTTGATGAATATATTTAGAAATAAATATATTTCTGTAATGTTGCTGCTTATGCACAACACTTAAGTTCTGAATCCTATTTTACTTTAGCCACACAGCACAAGAGGTGAACGAAGTAGTGCACATCCTTTTTTCTCATCGCTGCAGTGGCACAGACAACCCAATCTGATGTTTGAAGTCTGCCTGAACGTTATTTAGGCTTTAATAACTGGTTTGTCATTGATTATGACACAGTGTTTTGGGGGAAACACTAAATTGACTCAACTTGTTTTGCTTGGACTCCACGGGGTGCATGCGAATTTAGCTCTAGCTAGCATTGGTTTGCATACATAATTTACTAGGAAATGATTGTCTGTTTAAACCATGACTTCTTGCGTCATAAACAGGTTAAATCAAAATAAAAGGGGATACAAGTCCATTTCCCCTTTTTGTTGCCAGAAACATTTACAGAGACTGGCATCATGTGGACCATTAGCAATTTATGGAGACAGAACAGAAATACATTTTAATGACTGTTTTTCTTTTTTAAACAGCCTCTGCAGATCTCTTATGGCCATGTTTCTTTGCTAAAGGAGAACAAAGGGCGTAAACAAAGTGAAATGTTTGCATATACTTGTTCCATAGAGCATAAACAGCATTATAAAAGATGAGTCATATGGGATGTCACTGCACTAATGGGGACTTATTTACTTCTGCCTGCATTTCTGGATTAGTGTATGAAAAGCCTCCTGGTTTTCATATTCTCTCAACTTCTGGTTCTTTCAAAGATAACAAGTTTGAACCAATGCACCTGTCATTAAGACTTAAGGATGTGCAAGAACATAATAAAGGTTTTTGCCTGATAACATAAATATGTGAAACACGATGACACATGAAGTCAAGGATACAATATAATACACTGCAACATGCACCAATAGATAATTCTTTCCAACAGCAGGCATTTTTGTTTTGTCAGAGTAAGAAAAGCACAGGTGTTACATTAACAATGGCTCTGTTGTAATCAGGTGTCCCAGTAAACAATGACAGCATGACAGCAAGCCAGCATGCACTGTACCAAGACCCTGAAAATAAAGCTGCTAAATAAAACTCTGCTATCATATTTTTTCCCTTACCTTTGCTGATTTCCTTAGTAAAAAAAAATCCCTCTCTACAAGTGAAAGGTCAAATTATATTTTGGTTCAGAATACGGACACCTGTCTCTTGTAACCTAATGCCATTACACAGCCATGTTACACCATGACAGGTGTTTTTCACTTATTAGCCTGATTAGACCTCCTCTCAGGACTGTGTGAACCTGTATGGAGTGATTGATTGACATCTTCCTCACCCTCCTGTTCACTGCTTCGCACTGGTTATCACCAGAGTCTTCTCACATAGATTCCACCCCTGTGCTGCCTTTCTTCAATCTTAGCAGACTAATAATCAGTGAAAATAACAGAAAATCCCTGTGCAGTGTGCATTTACAATATAAAAGAGCTTCAATGGGAAGAGTTGGTCATGTTTTCTGCTACCAATGTGCCACACAGCAGTGTAACCACCAACATGTATGAATATGTACAAAACAAATGTGAAAGCTTGCCATGGTTCTGTCTCTTTAGGTTTTACAAGAGATGTGAAAAATACATTTTTTTGAGTATCTCCACTGTGAAAACACTCCCAGACCGCATAAACAACAGTTTTCTAATTGAATACAACAAGCTGTTGTTTCTTGCTGTCATCTTTACATTAAACATCATGTTTTGTTCAAATCTCAGCAGCGGCATTTTGTTGTTGTCATTTTCCATAGTGCAGATGTGGGTAATCCTTTACTGGTCCCACTGGAGATTGGCTTTAGCTTTAGCTTTGCGACATTTGGCATCCAGGAGAGAGCTTCTCTCAGTGTAAATCCCTGACAGATTATCTTTCTCTCTTTAACACCCCATTCCCATTTTTCTCCTCTGCCTCTCCTGCCTCTGATTCATTTCAGAGTATATTCTACACCGAGATGTCAAAACATCATCAATATGAAAGAGTCTTGAGAGGACTGTCAGTGTTGGATTCTCACTCTTTTTTTTCAGATGAAGGATTTTGTGCCAGTTGTGTTGAATTGATTTTACTGATTCTACGCTGTTGAGAGTTGAGGTTTGAGCTGTGCATATTTTGAACCCAGTGAAAAAGTAGTTTAATCACATGGTTTAAATCAGCATTCCTGACTGCTGAAAGTGTGCTTGTAAACATGCGCCCAGCACTTCAAGTACTTATATGTCACTATCACAGAATGATGTAAGTATCTATGTTTATAAGCTGGAAGGCAGCAGCAGCTTGATTCCTCTGTCTGTGTCTACACAGGATGTGTTCAGACTCAGTATTTGTGTAAGGTTAGCTATGCACATAACATCAATCAATCAATCAATCAATCAATCAATCTTTATTTGTATAGCGCCAATTCATAACAAGTGTTATCTCAAGACAC
>JAQNCA010000004.1:3203155-3226281 GCA_029783725.1 Acanthurus tractus
TATTAATAGAAATAAAGTGCTGAATATTGATATGTTTCCCTTCTTGTTGTCATTGTTGATGATTATTGGGAGAAATCATTAACATGATCAGCGTCTTCACATAGATGAGTATCAATAATCTTTGTTATTAATGTATAATTAAAGGCAAACTGAGCAAATATGTTATTTCAGAAGAGTGTATCAAACTGTAAGCCTTTCGTATGACTCAGTAAACATGAAATAGCTCTCAGTTTCAAAAAGGTTGGCGACCCCTGTCTTAGAGTTTTAACATTTTTGGAAACCTCTGGAAAAAAGTGAGTACACAACTTTACAAAGTAGGCAACAGAGATAAAGTTGTAATGGTATTTGCATTTAGCAATGAAATATTTGTTAAGGTACGGTCTAAGGAACCAGAACCCAGATTCAGAGATGTTCAAAGACATAGTTTTATTTTACAAAGTTGTGAAGGAGGTGTCAGGAAGGAGACCCAAACCTGTGACCTCAGATCAGGACTGTATCTGGGACTGATCCAAATTCCTCAATCTACCCAGGTTGTCCGGCCAGAACAACAATGAATACAGAATCCACACTCTCATGCCGCTCTTTAATGTTTCATGTGTTAATGGTTTCTAAAACATAAACAGAATAAACACTGTGAGCGATGATTATTAAAACATATCAGAAAGAACAAATAAATACCAGATATAAATATTCAGTCAACTTACTCCTGTACAAATATAAACAACCAAAGTATAAACAATATATATATGAAATATGCTGTATAATCCTACATGGCCCGGTAACAGCAATATAAAAACAGGCCTTTAACTAGCCAAAACTACAATTGTCACTTCTTCAGCTTGGTTTGGCTAATTAAGGGTTAACCGGGCCGAACAGAGAAGCGCGACTGACATGCGTGCTTCATGAGGCAGAGTGAGTGACACACAACAACACCACCCGTGGGAGAAACACTGCTAAATATACAGAAAGTGTAAGAAAGCTGAGCAAATCACAGATGCACTCCTAATAACAAACAAACATTAGCAACTCGACCAATTCTGCAGAGATTCGTGGCTAACTTAACATTTACAGGCCGAACGAAAACATAAACAACTATTATGTGTAACTAGACGATAATAGACAACGCTTATTACATGTACTTAGATTCACAGGGACACATGAACACATAAAGATGAAAGAAATCCCGTAGACATATGGACCTGAGAACAGAGCGAGTGTCCGAGAGTAGCGTTACCTGTACACTGACTCAGAGTAGAGTTGCGCTAGCTCCTGATAGGTGGAGAAAGAGGATGGTGAATTGTGGTTGTCTAAATGGTTGCTGGGTTGTTACTAAGGCGATTTCTCAGATGTTAGGTTATGAGCATCGAACTAATTACAATAGACTAAATGATACAAAGTGAACAAACTACTGAACAACACAAATCGACCCTTGTTAACAAAAGTAATACAACAAAAATACCCTGACGGGGAAAAATCGGAAAAGAAAACAAAAACCATAAAAAACACAAAAAGCCACAATGGCAAAAGTAACAATGGAAAATCACCCGAAGGGAAAAAAGCTAGACTTACGAAACTGCTAGAACAAAAAATGACCAGGACTGCAAAAAAACTCACTGGCTAGAGAACGCAGCATACACAAGCACAAAAAAAACCAACACTAGAGTGGGGAGATTTATCAGGAACAAAGTGATCAGGCATGCAGACATGGACAAAATTGTCTCGCACCGAAGCCAGAGCGTGGGTGGTTTGAATAGGCGGTGTGATTGCCAATGCAGGGCAGGTGTGCCTCATGACTTTGCTCCTGAGTCAATCAGCCCCGCCTCTCTGCACTGACCTGCTGAAAAGGGAGAGGGAGAGAGGGGTTAGCACCAAAACAATATTAACAAAAATAAGAACCATAACAATATTATTTTTAAAGAGTAATACTATACTTTTAAAAGCATATATGTAGGACTCTACTTTGACATTATTCTGTATCATCTCACTCTAGCTGCTAATAATCGATTAAAAAGTGTCATCCCATCACTGTTTACAACTCTCCACGACACAAATTCAGCAGATAAGCTTTGTTTCACATCAGCAGCTGTTGCGTTGTTTTCATAAACCTCATTTTCACCTAATAACAATTATACCTCTGGCCAATTCATGACCATGTAAATGAAATGTCATTTGAATGGTGCTTTCTGACGCTGTTTCTACTCCAGCCGATGGCTTCTGCTGTTCTCAAGCTATGACTTTCCCAAAGGCAACACTTTGTTATTTGTAAATATTTGTGAATATTTGCATTTTCACAGCTCAGGCTGGGAACACCACACAAATCAAATGGTATCTTACACGTTGGTGTATATTAACAAAAAGATGTTATTGAGGACCTCTCATGCTTATTTAATGGCTGCTATTATCAATGCTGATAAGATGCAAAGGGTTTTATAGCAGAATTTTATACAAAAAAACATTCACTTTAAAAGGCCTGCAACTGAGAAGAACATCCATTAGGCAAATTAAGATGCTTTAGATCATATTTGCTGAACTTAATTACTAGTGTCAGATGTGGTTACTTACAGGAAGTGATCTCAGCATACAGGAAGGGCTAATGTGAACTTTGAGAAAAAAAATAAATAATTGCAGCAAATAAGTCTTTATTGAAGAGATGTTTAGACTGATGTGTTTTAGACTGTTTGTTTTACTTCTCTCATCCTATTTGTACACTTTGGTGTTGAAACCTAAGACCATCTATGTTGGTAACCTGAGTGTACCTTTATTACTCTAGCAGTTCACTGCAGGTTTAATTTTGTTTATTTTGTTTATAGTGTAATAAACAAAAAATGCTAATCTTACTTCATGTCTGCAAGTTGTGTAAACAGGAAATAGCTTGCAAACATGCTGGTGACAGTTCACTCTATAATACTGAAATGTGCAAAACATGTCTGATTTTGAGTTGTTGCGGGAAAAAATAATGTAGTTTAAAGTGGGAGTTTTAAATAACATGATGATATGCCTACTTTAGCTAACTACTAAAGTACAAGGACATGTGATATGTTTAAAAAAATGAGTCTGGAGTCAAAACAGTCAGAGGACAGATGCTTGCGTGAGTAAAATGAAGACACATTCACATCAGCTTTGGTCCTACGACACGTGAATGACAACTACCACTACTACTAACATAATGAAGTCATTCATTTGTGAAACCTTGTTGTGAACTCAATTGGCACTGAGACAAAGAATGATGGAGTGGACAAAAAGTGAGTTCAACCAACAGTCACTCACAGTGACAAACAAATGAGGACATGAGCTCTAAAGACAAAAGATGAGTCACGTTGCAGCAGAACAATCAACATAATGAAAAATGACATGATTTATGTAAGACTGTGTCTCTCCAATACACTTGCCAGTCCTGTATAATTATTACTATGTGTATTGATCTTCCCTTAATGATGTGCCAGGAAGTATTGCTTTATGATATGGCACTTATGAGGCACACACTTACTTTTCCATTTTTGATTTACTCTGTCCATCATGCCTTCAGTCATCCTTTTTATTCATTTCTTTTTCTCTGACTCCTTTGCCTTTGTCTTTCCCCATAGCACTTAAGACATATTGTCTGTGTACATCATGTTGTCTGTATAAATCAAAAAGCTACCAAAAGTCGAATTCAGAACGAAACAGCAACAAAAAAATCCCAGGCTGAGGTAGCAAGACCAGCTCTTCCCATGCCAGAGGCCTCCCTTCTGATGCCGACACAAAGCCTTTGAGCACTTCATTCCCAAACCAGGTGCACCTCATTGAGCAGTAAGATGTGGCACACTTGAGCACACCTTGGGACAGAGGACAGAAGAAGGAAAATGAGAACACAAAGAACACAAACCAGCTAAGAGCTTGTTTTTTTGTACATGGCTTCAGGTTGAAACAAAAAGAAGATATTCACATCCAAAGTTCTATGGTTATGCAAACCATGCATTTTCAGTCGTAGGAGTATCACACTATTATGGTACAAAAAAAAAAGATTGTTTTCTCTATGATTAATTATCCACAGTTTAAAAAACAGAGCACTGATAACTTGAGGCACCTGCTATCAATTGTGACCTTTTACCTTTCCGTTTTCCTCTTTACCTCAATCATCGACGTGCCCCCTGGCTTCCTTTAACACACCCTACTTCAACCCTTGCTGCTCATTTTTCTTCTCTGCCTTTGTCAGATGACCGAGTACTCCTGTCTTTAAATGGAACCTCCCATTTTCTCATCTCTCTTATCACCAGGCAGAAGAACTTTGCCCGAGGCATCGAGCAGCAGCTCCCAGATGGCATGGTGGTGGCATCAGTGCCAACAGAGGTTCAGTGCCACGAGGAGCTGTCGGACCCTGTGCCCGACCCAGAATACCTCACAGGTATGAAACCATATTTCATAGTTCACTCTGTTTGCTCACAGCTGTGTAATAGCACTTCATCACTGGCCTGTCAAAAAATCCCCATTACTCAAAAAAAAAAGCCAAAAAATAACTTCTTAGAGCTTAATTACCAATGTGAAAAACTACAGGAGGAGCCCAGGGTATTTGCATATACCCTCTGATAGTTTACCTATCATCTCTAATCTTTGGGAAATCTGCCATTGTTTGGGTGAGAGTGGAATGTGGCTGGGTCCAACAAACGTCATTTTTATTAGAATCGTTAGAAAGTGTAGACATACTAATGGCTTCCCTTTTTTGTTAACATCGATTGAGATTAGACGTGAGACTTGACTTGGTTCTGCACCTGTGTGTTGATGCACAAGTTCATCCAAGTGGACTTGCTACAAGTTGTGATCACACTGTGAGTTATAATCATTGCTGTAGAAAATTGTGTTATTGCGGCAAGGTTCCTCATTAAATACATGAATCACAGTGCTGCTGCCACAGTTGGGGTTCTTAGTCCATTTGCCACCTAGTATCTCAGAAATTACATTTGTGTTTAAATGGAATGAACAAATCGTTGCTAAGATTGTGTTTCAGCCTATATAGCAAATGTTGTGCATTTTCTCCCATGGAAAATGTTAAAAAAGTTAAAGATGAATGTAAGTGTAAATCATCCAGGAGTCTTCATAGATCAGGAAAAGACGTGTTCGTCAGTCATAATTTAACCAAAACAGTCACTCTCTTACCTCAACCAAAGTGTTTTTTTGACTAACCCTCACAAGGATGCCACATCTTAATCTCTAGTGACAAAGTCCTGGCTTTTGGATGGCCTTTATCAACCCACATCATCACATAACACGTGCTGTGCAGGAAGTAAAACAGGTCATTGATAGGAATTGTTGCCGGAGACCTTAAAGTAAGAGACAATTGTGCCTTTCAGAACACATTTGTCTTTAAAAAATGCAACTCTGTATATGTGCTTTCTTAAAGACAGGGTTGCTGTGTGACCTGGTTGTGTTGACTGTAGCAGGTTGGATTGTCCCCTGGCCTTATTTAAATGATTGTGACCTCCTTGAGTCCTTTAGCTCCAAGTCTTTTTTTTTCCTTTCTTGGGTTTTTTAGTTTACTTATTATTTTCAGGCATCACTATTTTTACTAACCTGGTGAAGACCCTGCAAGGTAGCTGGATTCACCATCATACACGCTCATACAAGATTACTTCCCCAGGCTTCAAGTTATGGGCCTGCTGCGGAAGCACAGTAGTGGCCAAAGAGACACTTGCAGCTACATGAAGGTGTGGTTTCTCGTTCAGTGGCACTTGATGTGATGACAGCATGACTGTTTGAAAACACTGAAGGCTCTTAAAAGGGTTAGCATAGATGCTGCTCTAGCACAAGTCATATTAGATCTGGAGAGTCTTTTTTATTATTAAAAGTATAACAAAGAGTCCCATTGCCAAGTGTGTGCTTTTATGTTCTGTGTTAAAAAAGTACAGCATTTTCGGATAACAAAAAAATATATTCAGTCAGACACAAAATTGACCATTGGTCTTTTAAGCCTCTGCATTACAGGATAAAGCAACTAAATAGTTGCACTTATTCTTCTTATTCTTTTAAACAATTAATTCCTATTTCCTTACCTAGAAATGAATGGCGTAGCCTTTTTCTTCAGGTTTTTAAAAGCCAGAGGAAATCATCTATGTACAAATGTTTATTATATGCCAAAGAATTTTCTGGTTGTTGTTTCTCACTGTGTGACTCACAGGAAACGTTCCCTTCTCAGTCAACCATCCAACTCAATAATGAACGCAAAGGGTGGGTAGGTAGAACATAAGGATTTTTTTTTTTTTTCAGCCTGAAAGTGTGTCTGTGGGAGAGAGGGTTTGGAATGGATGGGATGTATCACCACTGTCGGGATTCATTAGCTGGTGGCATCAGAGGCCATCCCGCTGTTCTCTTCATTAACCAGTGCTGCACATGGCAGCGATGTTTGAACAGCATACATGAAACAGCTGCCATTAACCCTCTCCCAGGAAGAAAAAAGAGAAGAAGAAGAAATCTTGGCTTGCTAAATATCAAGCAATGCTACCAGAAGGCCAAAGATTTGTCTCCATCCATCGGGATGCCTCATTATCTGCTGAGTTTGACCCCACGTTTTTGCTTAGGTTTAAATGTTTATTCTCTAAATGTTTGAAATGATGCAATCAAATGCATGTAGCCATAGGCATGCATTTGATTAAGCAAAAAAAAAAAAAAGAGCTGACAGACAGCTGTTTTACTCCATGAAGAACCACTCCATTTTGTTAGAAGGAGAAAATAACACTTCTCTTGTTGGCGTTTCAGTTGTAGAACATGCGGGAAATTTATGAAGAGCAGACATCTGCAATAAAGAGGATATCCTCCCCTGCCCTGCCTGCATAAGTAATAACCTTTACTTCATGTTTGGAGTGTGGTAGAGAGGGCCACAATAGAGAGTGTAAAATTAATAACCATATTTCAGCATATTTCTGGGAAATGCCTCATTCAGGTGGCCTGCTGGTTAAACTTATTCCAGGCACCTGTGTAACTGCCGCTGAATTGCCTCACAGTGTACAAACCAGCAGCTTGCAGAATGGGTTTATCGCCTGTTGTTGATATAACAGCAGAGATACAAGGCCAGTCAAGGCAGCAATTCAAAACCACATCAACTGAGGTTACGTCCGAGGTGACGGACAATCAAATGACGGTGGAGCTGCAGTGCTTCCAACTGCTGTTTATTGAAAACTTTAGAGGATATTAAAACTGTCTAATCTAAATGGATCTCCTGCTGTCATGTCTCTAAGTCCCTGTCCCCCATGCCCCCCCACCCAGCTCAGTCCACAGCTCATACCTTTTTATTCGTACACTGCCCCTGGGCTCACAGTACACACAGCCCAGAACAGAGATCAACACAGCAGCACTTTTCCTTTCGTCCCTCTGTGTTGGGCCTTTCCTGCAGAAGCTGTGGGCTTTTATTGAGGAGTAATATCATGAATTGAGATAACATTTCAAAGCATCCAGCAGGGTGCCACAGAAGCACATGCTCTGAGGGCACAGTAGTGAAGGTTTCACTCTGCTCCTGTCCAATGCTTGAGGTAAAACTGATGCCTGAAAGTGCATAGAGGGTACAATATTGTGGTCCAGAAAAAGGGGAATTGAGAGTGAGAGTGTTGAAATGGAAAGCTGTAACAATCCAGCTTGTAGCGAGTTGCAGTCTCGATGAAACATTTGGATTACCGTCTGTTCAACTAGCTTTTGTGTCAGTGACTTAGTGCCCGTAATTCTGAGATCAAGGAGTACTACAGCACTACAGAATTTTGAGACATTTGTGATTTTTAAATTGATTTACTCCAACAGTAATTTGTTTTTTGGTTTTTTTGTTTTTGTAAAAAAAAAACCTACCAGTTCTATGAATTTCTCCAGAGCAGCAGCATGATATCAAACCATGACAAAACATAGCACATGGCTCACCACAGGACCCCAGTCTGTCGATCTGGTAACTTTTAACTAATTAAGGTTATAGCCATGTGGAAAATTATGCTATTAAAGAAAGGCTCTTATATTTTGCAAAATATGCTTAATATCCTCTTGCTAAGAGTAGGATAAAAAGACCCCTCTCTTGTCTGCTTGCTAAATATGAAGCATGAGCCAACAGGAAAACCTGAAAAGACTGAAAGCAGGGGGACACAGCAAGCCTAGCCGCCACAGTTTTACACAATTCCAGTATGTTTCAAACCTTTCCTTCAAAATTTCTTAAAAACACACGCATTAATATGTAATCTGTTTTTAGTTTAATTTTTTAAGACGAATGGAAGATCAGAAATTGTAACTTTTAGTTTAACTCTGGCTCTTAAAATGTAGAGACAAGACAACAAAAACTATAGGATATCCACTTACAACCTAATTAAGCTGACATAAGCCCGCTTTGAGCACTGAGATGGCAGGGCAGACAGAAATACCCCTACATCTGATGGCCCTTCCACATTCTTTTAATTTCGATTTCCCCAAATTTCCATAATTATTATAACAACAAGCAACTGATTCATTGAATTCCCAACAATAAGTTAAATATTCCAACTGTTTACTGATTTTTCCACTGTTTATTTGAGCTCTGTGTGGGCTAGTGGAATTTGCTAGTTGTCTGTAGTTATTAATCTACTTAAAAATCCAGTGACAACTTGGTAACTTTCCATTAAATGTGGCGGCACTTTAACATAATGCTATGATCTCAGGTTGAAGGCTTTTGAAGGATTCTGTCACATCTGCATCAAAATAATAAATTTAGATCCAGTTTGTCAACCAACTTTTAAAGCAACGTAATAGTTTTAATTTCTAAGAATAGCCTTCTATCAGTGTGGTGTTGGATGGTATAAAAACAGAACGCATTACCCTGGAGCTTTTTTATATTTAATATGTTTCTCAATAAAATGACACAGTGTTCTATGGCCTTGTCAGAAATGATGCAAGTGTCCTATAAATTCCTCATGAAAGCTGACAAGGATTCACTCAGTGCACCTCTGTGCTCAGTGATGCTTAAAGCATAACAAATGTGCTACATGGTAGAGTTCATATGGTCATTTACATGTTTTTATAAAGGAAGCAAACAAAAAAAGGGAAACAGCATGTAATATATATGAGAATGGGCCCAGAAAACAAACTGATGGACCTCTCATGTTCTCGTTAAATGTCCTTTGGTCTTTGTTGCAGAGTTTGTCCTGTACCACAGAACTTATAAAAGTTGCAGCAAAAATCTCTCCAGCTTGTTCACGAAACTACAATGGAGCTGTCTATAACTTCCCTGTTCTGTGCACTTCTGTATCAAAACAGGATCATACACACCTAGTTAGTAAAGTTAGAAGAAGTTAGGATTAGCAGTCGTGTCGAAGTTATCATGCTTTACCTATGTACACAGCTACAAGACTTTATCAACTGACTGTTAAAGTAGATAATCTGAATGTTGAGGGTTCATGTCCTTATTTGAAATGAACACTGAAAAATAATTTCAAGAGAAGGGTTTATAATATAGAGACAAAAAAACCCAAACAAACAAAAAAACAATCTGAACCAGAGGTTTTGGAGAAACAGAGTACCTAGAAACATAAACAAAGCTTAACACTTGGACCACCTGCATATTCAGATGATTAAAGTCTGTATTAAGGTCAGCAGTTACAAACTTCACTCCTGTAAGGCCCACATCATCCTTGTTTTTATTTCTTTCCAGACAGCTAAAGGAATAAAAAACTACATCAAGTGTGGCTCAGATTCTTTAGTGCAAATCCCTACATTTTGTTGAATTATGTGGGAGAGGATGGAAAGAGCTAAATCAAGAAAAGTTTTGCACCTCAGGAGATATTCAATAGTGAATGATTTATGCTGTGATGATGTTATGGTGTCTCTTGACAATGATATGAGAGACAGCTTAAGGTTACCATCAAAGTCTCTACTAAGATGTGTAAATTGATTCTGTGAGGCCTTCAGAAATGCTCTAATTTCAGTAAAGTTAGGGCTTAATCAAACAATATTCTACTATTTTTTAAACTAACTTTTTTTTTTTGTATTTTAGTCTCAACCATTAAAATTGAAAGGAGCAAGATTTTGTTATAAAATTGTTCTGCCAAGGTTTTGAAAGCCAGCTGGCAATCATTGAGTCATTGGTACGGATCAAAAATCCATTCACCCCCCAATGTGGATACATTATGGTCATTATGTTCTCCAGGGTAGCAGCTATCTTACTTATTGGCCCCTTTAAACAGATGGCCTATCATATGCTCATTGAATTTGTTCTTATAAACATTTGCTACGTCTCAGCTGTATGACAGCGAGTTGTGTGAAGGCACATGAAAAGCTTGTTTCAGCTTAGAAATCTTGGCCGGGAAAGTGGTGGCAGCATCCACATGAAGTCACCTGGGGCATCCTCTCACCTTACTGCACCTGTTCTCTTGGCCTCCACATTTCCACTGAGAGCACAAACACAACTGTCCGTCGTGGTGCGCTCCAGCCCCGAGCTAGCTGGCTTGCTGCCACCTCCACTCGTCTCCTGGCAGGGCGTCAGCATTATTGCTGTGCCTGCAGGTAATTGCGAGTCTCAGGTAATTATCCATGGGGTAGACAGACATGCAAAGACGTGCAAAGACGTGCAAAGATGGCGTCGGCAAAACATACGTCTGTTGAGAAACGACGAGCGCGTGCCACCCCTTGGTCCCCTGCTGATTCGGCCAGGTTTGGTTGCTCTGGTCAGTGTATTTGTCACAATGTCAGCACTCCTTGATCCAGCCCTCTTTGGCCCTCGCAGGGGTGAAATCATTCATCTTTCTATTCATCTCCGGGCTTGGAAGCCATTCATCACGAGGCCAGAGACCTCCGTCAATTATTCCGATGGGAGAAATAGTGAGGAAAGGGAGACTTTTGAAAGGCAAATACATCTTGATTTAATTGGAAAGCAAGTATGCTCAAGGCTGCTAAGCAAATTTCCCTTAAGATAGAGCTTGAGAGATAATAGAGCAAAAGAGAGAAGATGAAAAATGAAAGAAAAATGAAGCAGAAAAAGAAAACAGAAAAGAGAAAAAAAGATGGAAGGAAAGAGTTTACGAGTTTACAAGTGTACAAGTATACAAGACTAAAGACGAAAATCAAAAAATGAAATCCAAAAAGAAGATCCCAGAGATGATTGAATGACAAACATATTTCTGAGCAGTCTCCAGGCTATGGATGAGCAGAGCCAGGACGAGAGAATCCATTCTTAAAGGTTAAGAGAGCTGCAGAGGGCGCTTGACCCGATTTCATCTTGTGCTTGCAGCCATATAATGACACTGCCTTTGCTATCTGTAACAAACACATCACATCTGTGCCTTTCAATGAGTGTCTGTGCATCTGCATATGATCAGACGGCTGTAACACAACAGAGAACGCCAAAGGTGAAATAGTCGCCCCTGCCAGTCACCTTGGCTCTGCAGCCAATCCCCTGTCGTCTGTCATCAAATCCACAGATTTATGCTTATAGGCTGGGAGAAACAGCTGACACAACAGTTTAAGTTCTTATAAGGGAAGTTGCAGAAAAGAGAGACAGATTTAAAAAGTGCTGCTTAAGATATTTCTTGGAAGTTTACACAATTCAGGAGGACTTTTTTATGATAAGTATCATAGGTTAAGGTGTCTATTGCCAAAAATTATTACTAAATCCAAGGTTGTTTTACCTAATTGGCCAAAAAAAAGGTTCCTGCTTTGGGGCTATGACCCTTGGGAGGCCTTACTTTTTTGGTAAAACGCTAAAGTGCAATAAAAAGTGAAATGGTAACGACACCCAAGTTGGCTCCTGCATTTTTGCCAAGTCATTAGCCCATGTTCTTTATATGGGTCCTGTGTCGACATAAATTTTTACTGCCGCAGCTTTAAATGAACACTTCAGTAAATGTACTTAATTGGTGTACATTATTTTGTTTATAATTACAGAATTACCATCACACATCAAACTTGGATCAGGGTATAGTTAAAGTAAAATGTGTACATATGGGTACACAAGGACCCACAGCTAAACTCTGCTGCGAGGCCGATAAGAGAATCATCCAGTGTTTCTCTAACAACCATTAACAGTCCAGTATCCCAGAATTTTGTTATATCTGATGATTCCACACACCCTGACATTTATATGCAGTTTTGACACTCAGAGCCAATGCAGGATACTAGTGTTACACAGGATTACAGAGATTACATTACTCCCAACCCACTCCACCCCTCACCCCCAGTTGTTTTGCTTTTTTTTTTTTTTTTATCAATACAGTCAGATGACATGTCTGTTTCATTTGGTGTCTGCTCCATAAAACAGCAGCAGCAGCAGAGTCCCAGCACAGAGTAGCAGAGTATTTTAGTTTTCTCATGACGTCAGTAAGTAAAGTTTACTGATAAGGCGATGGCAGATGATTTGGTGTTAAAGCATAAGTAGAAAAAGCAGTTATTTAGTTTTTCAGATTGAAATTTAATACTAGGGAACTTGATCATGTCATAAAGGGGCAGGACAGTGGTTCACTGCTCAAGAAGTCGGAGGTTTCAGTCTGGAACATGTAACCTTCTTCTTGTTCCATTACTCCCTACAAAATCTCAAACTGATCTGCTGTCAAAAAAACCAAAAGTGACCTTTGTCATGTTCTGTAGACACATTTTTAATTAACAGTAAGGGAAGTATCGTTCTTGCGGACAAATTAAATTTCTATGACTATGACACTTCAAAAACAACTCTACCAGATATATTCTTCTCCTGTGAGGAGTAAAAATCAGGATGAACAAGTAAGACTTTTTTACAATGACCTAATGATTTTGTCTGGTGTAACTGGTAATATCAGAGTTGCAGCAAAACTCAAACAGGAGATTTTTTTACCTGGTGTGCTGCGATGCAAAAAAGAAGAGGTGAAGAGTTTGGGACGGGTGGTACAATATCAAAATATAAACAATATATAAACAGAAACTGGAGAGAAGTGGAATTCTACAAACTTTGCAGTGTAATGTTCAAATAAAAAAAAAAAGTAATTCAATATATTCTGTGTGTGTTTTTTACTTGCAGGATTGGTTGTGATAAAATGAAATGGTAAAATACAATGATATTTTGGCTTTTTTCTGGCAGTAATTTAAGCTAAAGTACTTAGATCACTCAGTCTTTGGTTTTATAAATGCTGTGTCAGTGCAGCCCCAAAATGTAGTTTTTTACTCATTTTAGAAACTTGATCTCATACAATTTCGTTAGCAACATGTGATATGATAGGGGCCTTTTGTACCCGAGACAATCCCCAAAAAACATGTGGAACCCCACAGAAGATTACATTTGATAACAATACCTCATATTTGATGAGAGGCCTGAGGCAGGATTCACTTACTTGAAGATTCTTTTCTTATTGACAAGATTTGTCTTTCTGCACTGCAGCTGATTACATCACAGGAGCATCTTGCCACTGGCACATCTTTTATGCTGTGATAAACAGTGTTTTGTGTGTGTGTGTGTGTGTGTGTGTGTGTGTGTGTGTGTGTGTGTGGAAAGTGAAGGCAAGGTTTTAAGAGCTTTTATGATTTTCTATCATGAAATGTGAAACCTTGCCAATATTGTATAAGTTTGTAAATCTCATCCCAGATCGCCTTTCAGGGTTTAAACACATGTGAGCCCAGAAACACACTTGAGTTGATATGTATGAAATCGCTGTTTGGTGAACTTCAAACTTTTTCTATTAGAATTTGTCTTGACATTTATGCTGAAAGGTTAAGATACAAACTTAAATGCCAATTGTTCCAAACTCAGCTCCTATCCATTAATAATACATGGTTATTGGTCTGGATTGCAGTTTAGGCTAATGAATATCATTGCAATCAGTGCATTTTAATATTTAGAGGCTTGATTAGATTTGAATTGATCACACAATCCCCTGGAAGCCTCTTTATTTATTTATTTTCTTCTTTTAGCAAGAACTGACTGGAGTTTTTCTCATCAAGGTTATCCTATGTGTTACTGTATTCACCTTGTCTTGTCATACTCAACCTAGTCTCCCCTGAGGGTTTACCCACTGCCTCTCCACACACTCACTATGCAACAAGCCTTTAGATATGTCAGCATGGGGATGGCACATAATCTATATTTTATAAGGCCTTGATATAATTGGTGGCAGCCGGGGAAGGTCATGCCTTTAGGGGACCCTCAGCTTCCCCCCAATGGTTTTCAAGACACAGTCCTCAAACAACAGCCCTCTAGTCAAGTTGTGGATTGGACACGATAAGGCAGTCAGTATGCTGTCACAGTTTTAAGGGGAGTGGAGATGCAGAGTGTGCTGGAGCGCAGCAATTATTCAGCATGTATTTACTTAGAAAAACATGCGGGGGCTGTGAATTATGCAGCACTGAGACACATTCTAAAAAAAAAAAAAAACTTAAGCGAGACAACAGTCATGGCTCGCAGAGCTGATTTAGAGTCAGAATCAGGAAAATAACTGGCACTCTTTTGGGATTTTGGTAAAATCAAAATTATTAAATGTGAAAAGTTTTAGGGGAAATTAAAGAAAAAGTTTCAATTAAGGCTTCTTGTTGTAGACACTTCTCCAAAAGTTTTTTTTTTCTTTTTATCTTAGTTTGGTGACTTAATAGTGGTACAGTATAGCTATTTCTTTTATTGTTTTACAAAGCTAAAAAAATTGTCACAGTGAGCGTGTTTGTTCTACAAATTTCACAACATAACCGCTTTATTAGTTCACCTCTTTTTTAAAAAAAAAAAATTAACAGAAACCTGTGCTTTCTTATTTTGTCCATCTTTTGTCTCGATTACAAAGCTTTTTAATGCAGTTTGATGAAATGGAGCTTAAAAACCAATGCTTCCGCAAGACCTAAAAAAATATATAAATTAAAATAGGAAAAAAGGGAAAATTTAATTTTACTGCTGGAGGTTTATATTGATTGACCTTTCTTCATCATCTCTCTCTCTCTTTCCCTTTTTAATTGATGCTTATATTTTATCCCAAATCAATTGGCTGAATTCTTTAATTTTTATGCAGCATTTCAAGAATTGACTCATTAAGTGTGCATTGTTGCATAATAAATAAACTTGAACAATGGCATTTATTGTTGTCACACTTATGAAATAAAGAGTTGAAATGAAGATTTTAAAAGATTTAGTAAAGTGTTTGCTGTCTGAACAAGCTGGGCAGCAAGTAACAGAACAAGCATGAGGTCAGCAAAAGCTCACTTAAACTTTAATGATTACGATGATATCATTAGATGAATACACTTTTTTGTAGTTTTTTCAGAATAATATATTTTTTAAATGAATGACCTGAAACAGAATCCAGCAGAATCCAGAATCCAGCATCCAAAACAAAATATTTACAATTGAAATGTATAATAATGTTAATTATTATAATAGTTCTTGTCGTCACTTGGCAGGACAAAAAGTCATTATATGCACAGTAACATGAGCAAACATTCAAAAGCTGAATGGTTGAATTTTTGACATTTTCACTTAACAATGTTAAGTGTTCCTCCAAAGGGTTCACTAACATATCAATCATACAAATGTAATCAACCTTATTTTCCAGTAAATATACCAAAGGTATATGTATGAATGTTTCTTTACTTGTTTCAGCAAAAAATTGCAATCTTCCAAATATCAATTAGAATGATTATTCTGCTTCTGTCTAGAAGTCCTAATAGCCATTTTTGCGTAATGTTTTTTGTAAGACTGAATTTTTACAGAGAAAAGGCACTGCAGTACTAATTCAGGGCAGATGAAGAATAAACGATGAAATACCTTTATGGTCCTGTGCAGAACACAGCTCTTTATCAACAGCTGCTGGTCAGAGGTTGGTGAAGGGCATCTACAGCCCATCATTTCACCAGCTTTGTCATCACCTCCCTCCCCTCCACCTCACTCCCCTGGGGGAAAAAAAAAACCCTAAACAATTACTGCTGACGTAATAGCTTCCATACACCCTTTTTTCAGTGCAGTTTGTCACCCAAATGTGTACAGTGTAATCAGACATGAACACACACTTCATTTCATACACGTTTCACACTTAAAGCACACTTGCAAAATCACTACAAACCACTGTGGCGATCAAAACTACTGCGCTGTGCTCTGAACCGTTGATGTTGCTGCACTTTGGCCATACTTCCCTGCCCAGGGGGTTGCAACAGTATAACACTTCCTGTCACTTCACTCTTTGTACTGGACTAGTTTTATGCCCTGTCAGTCTCCATGGGTCTCTTTTCCTAAGTGCTTCTCTGGTTTTCACTCCTCCTCTCTCTCTGTCAGGCTTTGTTTTTAGTGTGTTCATGTTGTTCAGCATTCAGCCGACTGCATCGGGACTTGATATTCATAAATGCATGTAGTAGATAAAAGAGAAACTTTCATGAAGTGCACAACATGAAAAAAACATGTCTCAAAGAAATATAAAATTTCAAAGTGTCACTGGTCTGTTTTTTTGGTGGTTATGATATTTTTCTATTTCAGTTTAATCATTATTAGTAGTATATTAGTAGTAGTAATTAGTTAATACTCTTTTTAAAATGAATTGATTATTAGTTGTTTATAAAAAAGTGAGTAAATGTGAGTAAAAGTTTGGATGACTTTGATGAAATTTTGTTATTCTCTCAATAAAAAGTTTAGCACAAGGGATATTTTGAAGCAATATTTGCTGTTTGTGAGGCCAATCTTTTATTAACATAGTTTTTAAGGTAATATATAAGAATTAAAGGTTTTGGACAGATGGATTTTACTCATTAGAATTTCAGACAGGCAATGTATGAGGTCAATGCAGACCTAAAGGAGAAAAAATTGTGGTGGGTGGGGGATTTTACGGGACATTGGACTCGCTAACCAGGTAGCTGATAAGGCATTAGAAATGCGCGGATCAGCTCTGATGTCATGCAAATTTGCACTTAAATCATCCACCCGCCACCCACCCAAATTAATTTTTTTTTATGAGACCTGCATTGACATTTTCCATCCCTCGTCTATGAGTCCCTGTTGGCTATATTGCTTTTTGAAATTTTGTCTGCAGCTTGAGCTTTCCAGGTGATTTCTCTTTTGTGTGTTGAAGCCGATTGATATTTGAGGGTTTTCTCTAAGAGATTGCCTTTAAAGAGGCGGCTTTTGATAATTCTGAAAGTTTCCATGCGCATAGTAATGTCACTGCAGCAATGTATTTGTGGAATATTTATGTAGCATTTAAGCAACTAAAAACCGCAGTTAGAAACTTGATGAGGAAATTCTCCTAAGAAAAAAGAATTTGACTTTTGATGAAAATATATTTTAACCTTGTTACATTTTTAGACAGCTCCTGTGGTAGCTCTAAGTAGGAAACTACTAAAATAGATATGATGAATAGATGTGTGAATATGAAAATGAAGGCTGAAAAATAACATCCATTCAAGTTTTTTGTTATTTATCTGTGCTTTCAAACTTAATAACAAATTAAGGTTTGTTTCTTTCAGTCACTGTCTTCAACAACCATAGTTCTGATACTGATTCTGATGGCTCAAAGGTGATGATCAGTGTGCAGAAGTACAATAGTTATACTGTAATATGACCCAGAGCTTAGCTTTTTACGAATGAGTAATAATCAGGATTGCAAACTCTACTTTCAAAATCATTAACTCTTCTAGAACCAGGGACCGTGGCTGAGGAACAATCTTCCGTCAGATTTTTAAAAGGTTCCTAAGCCCCTGAAAAAGATGAATTCTGTGAATGTGTATGAGCTCTTACAGCCATCTGGCCTTGAGATAAAGAAAACTCAACTCATAAAATGCTACTTAGGTGCTGAATATTTTTTTTTTTCCTGTCTGATGAATTTATTTACTTCAAAATTTCTCTATTGGACAGCATATCCATTTTACAGGCACATGATGCCCTTTATGACTTAATTGCAATTTCTATTAGTTCCTCCAACAGGTCTGCATTCTGGCTCTTATCTGCAGTCAGGAGACATTATCATTTTTAGAAAAAAATTCTATTAGAAATAACTTGCAGTCTAAATACAGGAGCTGATGCATTTCTGTTTTCATCCATAGCTGCAATGTATCATCTGCAGCACCATTAAAATTCAATTTTGAATGCAGACCTTGAATGGTAATCAGGTTTGGGAAGAGTTTTAATTTATTCCTCAACGCTGATTAATTGCAAGGAATTGCTGCAGCCATTTCCTGTGTTAAACGTCAGTTAATTAGCTGACAACATTGGATGGGATAATTAATACAGCCGGGGGTCACAGCATGTTGCCAGAGGGAGGCCTCTCAAACTGAGGGTCCCAGTGACACAGACCTGCCTGCCTTGTAGCCACCTGCTGTCAGATTTAGACCTAATGAGACTCAGACTGAACCTCTTTGGACCTCGTTTTTAATAACTAAAAAAAAAAGTAGGCTGCGGCGGCTATTCAAGTGCTACAGCAGGACAGTGTTGGCTAGATAAATAATGACCCTGTGATCCTCTGTGATTCTGTGGAGCAAGCCTCTCTATCAAAGGCTACAGAGTATGAGTCATTTGTCTTTAGAGGTAGGTGAAGGGCATGTAGAGCCTATCACTTTTACCAATTTTTTTTTATCCCCCTCTCACCACACACAAGCACACACAACAATGACATATTCTCAGTTTGAAGCTTATCAGTAGAGGCATAATTCCTTTTGAGTCATACATATACTGAAAATGTGTGAATTTCATTCCATTAGGGTTTCATCTGGCGTTTTTGCCGTTCATTTAAGTGACTGCAGAGTCAAAAACAGCAAATATATTTTTTGTGCTTTTTTTAAAAACTAAGTAGGCTTCAGAACCTATATATTTGTAACTAACTTTAAGTATCTTCACAAACATGAGTTGAACTCTAAAAGGCACACTGTGTCCTTACGATAAAAAGGAAACTCAAAAATACAAACCATTAAGCTAAACATTTTAGTCAGAGGATTTAACTTAGCTTTATTTCTTCTTTAAGTCCAACTTAGAATTTATATTTTTTTTGTTAATTCACTCTAGGCTAAAGTAACCTCAACGAGCCTTCTCTTCTGTCGAATGAGCTTAAATTCTATCGGTTATGTATGTATAGTAAGACCACTATGACTATCACCGTTCACAGTCATTGTTCATTGTTCTAATGCTGATCAAAGAGATGAAAATCGCTGTCCCCTGGAACACAGAAAAGGTGACTCCACCCCCCCACCCCCCAAAGAATTTTTTTTTTTTAGAATTTTGAAGCACTCATTTGAGAGTATTTGTGAATAAAGTGGGAATGCTTTTAAAAAACTTTTGTTAAGAAATGATCCTTGGGACTTTTAATTTACTGAATAAATATTTATGAATTCAGAAAAACTAATATTCACACAACTCAAACTTTGAACTAACGACTGAGGCAATGATAAACATTTATATAATATTACTTATGAGATTTTACAGTGCATGCAATAAAGTAAACACAGACTGTAATTGGTTTCTTGCATCCTCTAACTGAAACACACAAGTATGCAGAACGTCTTCAGTTTGTTATGAATTACAGATGAGAAAAAAGTTAACAGGATTAAATTAGTTTTGTTGAAGCAAGACTAACTTAATATATCGGCACAACTATCATCTTACTTTACTTAAAGTTTCTATGGTCAAATAATTGTTTATTATAAACTAATCATACAGCATATTTTAGGTTGGGGGACCAGTTTGTAGCCTGGTTTCAAGCCTTAGTGGGGTTTAAGACATCAGGTGTCTTGTCTTCAGTAGAAGATGTTAAAACTTACTTGTTAAACTTGTTAAAACTATACTTGAGTCTTTGCGCTTTCATTTGCAATTTCTTTTCCTCATACAAAACTAATGTCTAACTTGCATGAGTGAATTTTCTGTGACTCTTGCTGAAACATGCTTAGTATAACTATATGTATTCTTGTGCAAAGCTCCGTCTTAAAAATGAGATTCAGATCTTAATAAGACTACTCCCAATGAGTTTTGGCTGATGAAATGCTTCAGTGGTTCTGGCTCAGGTGGGGATGGCTGGGTTCAGTGCTGCTTTGTGTGCACAGTCATCATTCATTGCTTTTCATTGACTCGTACCAGTAAACATTCTACATTTGCAGATATTAATTAGGCACAGAAAAGGTGTAAATGAAAGCAAACTGTGGTGTCAGCTGTCTATGTAACGCAGGCATCGGGACTGGGTTTATTGGTAAAAAGCGGGGAGACCTGTGTGGGCAGTGTTTAAATCAGGAAGAACAGGGCTTTTGAGGCAGGCACAGTGGCAGTGATTCATAGTTAAACCCAGAGTCCCTCTCTCCCCAAGTCCCTCATAATTAAAGTCTAAGCATATGGCCTTGTGACCGAGCAAGCACAGAGGTATCTGCAGAATTTTTTTTAGGCTTCATATTTTGAATGGCTGGCAACAAGGGTCCCTTCAGCATTCCTTCAGCGCAGCAGAAATTAAAAGCGTGTCACCTTGAGTTGTCATGAGCCACATCTGCCAGCCTAATTACCATGTTTGGACTTATTGATAACGCAACTGGCAGTGCGATTTGTTACATATTTGCTATATTTGTAAAAAAAAAAAACGGTCACATTGCCACATCTATAGCCACAATTTTTGCCTACATTTCATACATTAATTTTTATTTTATAATTACAGATGAGCAATTACAGATGGGTCCACTGAAAGAAAAAACTTTACCCTCCGGCTTAATTAAATTTGTAACTTCTGTGCAGACTGTTCACACAGTTGCTTCTTTAAAAATGTGCCTCTACTACGCGCATTAAAACTAACATCACAAGGCATCAGACAGCAGTAAGCAAATGTTGTAAATGGTGTGCACCACATACACCACATAGATCCATAGGTCTTTTATTTGCAATGTTTGTGTTGTTTGAGAACTGTTGGTGTTTTTGTAACACAAAAATGGGTCATAACTTGTGGTTTTTTTTTCAAAGCCAAAAAACAGTAATGCTATGATTATGATCCAAAACAGCCCGTCAGACTATCATCGGTAAAATTTCACCAATATGGCATTTACTGTGTCAACTCAGGAAAATAGATGCTCTCTTCCTTGGTATTTCCCATTGAGGAAATTGAGTTTCTTCCTCTTGAAAGCATCCATTTCTCCTGAGAAAAGCTGTGTTATCAACATGGTTACAAATTTACAAAAAACTATCTTGCTGTCAGACTTTCCATGAAGCAGCAAAGCGTTCGTCTTCCAGACACACACATCCAGACGGCCATCCTCTTGAAACCAGAGAGCTTCCCCCCTAACAAGCCAAGTCACAGCAACACCATCAGTTTGCTCAAATCCAGCTGAGATGGGGTAGTTTTTAGTTTTCACCTTTGCAACTTTTTTTGTGCCGGGTTCCAAAAAAAATGCTTTGGTAAAATAATGAGTCTTTGTTTAAAAATGGCCTTTACTTTTGAGTGAGATGTGTCATCATCATCATCATCATCATCATCATCATCATCATCATCTTATAATGTTGACATATCAACAGTTTGCTCTTCAACATTAAAAAAGATTAACAAAGTCTTGCCAGCTCAGACAAATGTGTTCATTCTGGTCTAACACAAGTCATCCACAGTCTTACCTTCAGGCTGGATCCATGCAGGTAGAGCATAGACAGGAGGCAGTTTGCTCATTTACTGCAGGTGATTTTTGTAATCTGTTTTTCAGAAACAACATAAAATATAGGTGATGTGTCAAAGGTAAGTAGGCCTTTAACATAGAAAAGCCTACACATACTCTGGCTTTTTCTCTTGTTTTGCAGCTAAACAGTAATAATGTTGCTTCTTGTTTGGCATTTGTGATTGGCTGTCTTGCTTTGGCCCTGCATGGTGGAGACAGAAGTTTTGCATCAGAGGAGTGGAGACTTGAGGAGGAGTGGGGTGTAGGAGCAGGTCAGTAAGGTATGAGGGGGCCTGGTTATAGAGGGCTGTATGAGTAAGCGAAGGGCTTTGAAATAGATCAGTGGTGGAACAGGAAGCCGATGGAGGTTCTGGAGGACAGAGGGGATGAGGTCAGGGCAACAGGAGTAAATGAGTAGGTAAAGAGCAAAGTTCTGGATGTACTGAAGTTTATTTTTGGAGGTTGGATGATGTGCCATGAAGAATGCTGTTGCAGTAGTCAGTTTTTGATATGATGAAAGCATGGATCAGATTTTCAGCAGCAGAGAAGGAGAGTGATTGGTGAGCAGTGCTTTCTGATTGATAGCGACAGTTCTAGTGATTTGACTGACATGATGTTCGAAGCAGAGGTGCCGTCAAAAATAACTCCAAGATTGTTGATGCGTGGTTAGAGACACAAATACGAGTTATCAATAGTTTGGCAAAAGATGTGTGATACTGGTGTGGAACTTGGGATCCATGATGATCATGTCTAATTTATCACAGTTGTGTTTGAAGAAATTGGCTTTTATGCGGGATTTAATTTTAGCGACACAGGTGGTCACAGTAAGGTAAGTTCTGCAGTGGTGATGGTGAAGTGAAGACTATGGTGGTGTATGATGTTACCAAGAGGATTAAATGTAGAGAACGAACCTTGAGGAACAAATTCTGAGAAAGAGAGAGATGTGGGAGAGGTGCAGTTCTTGATGTTAATTAACATTATCTGTGAGATATAACCTTAGCCAGGAAACAACAGTACCAGGGATGTTAAGGAAAGATTCAGACTGTCATGGTTGTCAAGGATGTGGTTGCTGATAAGAGTCCAAGAAAAAGGAAGACATTTTTTGGTGACTTTAACAGGGTGGCTGTTCCTGTGCTATTTTGTGAGCTGAAACTGGATTAAAATGGTTTGAGAGATTGGTGAAATTTAGGTGAGCTTTGAATTTGGGAGGTGACAACACATTCCAGTCTTTTTGACAGAAAAAGGAGTTCAGAGATGGGATAGATATGAGGGTTGAGTAAAGGTTTTTTGATGATTGGAATGACAGCAGCCGGTTAGAGTGTTTGGAGAGGTGAACCCGAGCTGGAGAAGGAGTTAGTGATTTCTGTGATGACTGAGGAAATAGACAGGAAACAGTCCTTTACAAGATTGGATGGTATGAAACAAACAACACAAGTGTCAGTCCTACCGTAGTATTTTTAAATGCACATTTTTTGGTTAAAAAATTGTCTGAATAAAGTGAAATTACTGCATGTATTGTATGTATTGTATGTATGTATTGTATGTATGTATTGTATGGATGGATGGATGGATGGATGGATGGATGGATGGATGGATGGATGGATGGATGGATGGATGGATGGATGGAT
>JAQNCA010000004.1:3231952-3242973 GCA_029783725.1 Acanthurus tractus
TTATTATTATTATTATTATTATTATTATTATTATTATTATTATCTACACTGTCTTAAGCCCCCTACAACTCTATACATGTTGGTCTCACGTTTAAATAACAAGATTCCTCATATGTTTGATTTGTCTTTCACTTATTTACCGTTTTCGGGGGGTTACAAAAAAGCAAACAAACACACCAAAGACCTAATTATGTTCAGGAAACCACACTAATCACATGAACTAATCATATATTTAATTCAACTGTCATACATACCCAGTAAAATACTTTACATGAGTAAATACAAACAATGACACCATACACTGATTACAAGGCCGCCGCTGTAATTCAACTGTTGTTGTGTTTTCTCTGTAAACAATGAATACATTATTACATTGACAGTGTATTAGGGAATTGTAGTTGCGCTAACTGGAGTCACGCAGAGGCAAACATCCCTCACACAATAACTTGATATCATTTTTTCCAGCTCACCACTGCTTCTCAGCTCCGTTGCCGCTGCAGTGAGGGAGATAGTCGGCTTGAGCTCCTTCTCACATGCCAGCTCGCAAAATACTGCACGTTGCATCAGAAGTGATCATGTTATGTCTGAATAAAAGATATTATGGCACATTTACTCTACAGTGTAGAGTAAATATGTTTGTCTTTTTTTCATGTCATATATCCGTGACTTGAACACAAAGAAGCCAGTAATATTACAGATTTCCTTTCTAAAAAGGTTTGAACAAAATAGGTCTTTTTTATTGTCATAAATTACCCAAAGTAAGTACATGCTCATTGTACTTTCAAGTATATTAAATGGATAAAACTGTGCATTTGTAGCACTGTATTTTTTCACAGTGCGTCTAGAGAGCTGCTACACTTAAAACCATTTCCATATTCATGAAACTAACTGCCAGAAAAATTTACAAACAATTTGTAACAGCTGTCTTTTTGTTTGCCCCCTCCTGCTTTTTAATACACTGATTAGTTTCATTTCTGACATATATTAGTAAATGTTTACCTGCAAGGGTTTTGCCATACAAGTTCGGTGACATTTGCAGAAGTGCATCTAAAAAATGTGGGCAAAAAATTCTAAATATGTTTTCATTTTTCACTTGCAACTACCTGCCTTTCCTTGGAATAAAAGAAAAAAAGTTTATCCTCAGAAATGTGGCAAATTTTTATAGTGTCTCAGCCAGTCTTTGTTCCTGAATATGTATCACTGTATTAGTCACTGTCACATCTTCTCTCAAATACCATGCACACAAACCTTCACCCTTCTTCAAGATAGAAATGCTTTTCCTTGTTGCACCTCTGTCATTTACCTATCCCCTTCTTACACACATCTAGTTTTCCTGCCTTCTGCTTATCATTGCCTTCCTTTCATATCTCAATTTGTCTTTCCCGCATATGCCCAGCAAGTTTTCTCATATGTACCTACGTAGATCTTTTTCTCTCACTCTCTCCATTTTCTGTTCCCCTCTTCCGTGTCTTTGGTTGCAGGAAACGTCTCTCCATCATGGACATTATCCAGATACCTTCTGGATGTGCTTGTGAACACGGTCAGGGGCAGTCATAGTGATGTATGGCTATAATCCCACTGCTGCAGCATGACATGGCTGTCAGTTGCCATGGGAGACGGGATGATTTATATTCTTCCGCTCTGTTTATGGCCCGATTTAAGTGATGTTAATGTAAAAGGCCCGATTCTGCATTCTTATGCAGTAATGAGGGGGTCCTGCCATGGATTGAAACAAATGAAGACAGACACTTTTACCAGCTTGTTTAATTATGTTAATAAATTTGTTTGTAACTAGAAATACATTTAGGTTTGCGGCCATAACCAAAGACAAATGAGGGGAGATTAATATTTCACTCAGAGTCATGTTTACTTGGAATCTATATGCTATCACTTAATGGTGTTTCTATTATTAATGTGTAAAAAAAAAGGCTGATTAATCCTTCCATGCTCATGTTTTTAAGAAAGCTGAATCTCTTCCTTTGTGGTGCATGATGAATGTTGCCTCCTTCTCATGTGTCCTGTTGTGTTTTCTGCTGCATGTCAGTATGTTGCGCTTCATATGACATAACCTATTTGTTGTCATAGATAAGTTGACAGGTTATTGGTCACTGCAGCAAAAAGTGTGCATAATATTTGATCGACTGTGCTGTGCATCAAAATGATGAACCTTCATACATGGGTGACTTCTTTCGGCAGAGGAGATGGCATTATCGATTTTAGCATGGCATGGGATCGGTAAATGAAACAAAATCAATATAAATAATATACTAGCTTTTCAGGGAAAAACATATTAAAGCAACATGAAAAAACACATATGGCAATATTTACTGAGCTTCACTGAGACATTCTAAATGTTTCCCAGTAAGTAGTGTTCGTAACTTAACAGACCACTGAGATCTACAGTAGGTCAATTCAAGTTAAAAATAAAATAAAACAGCAGAATTTTGGTAAGGTTAAGTTTTGAGGGCATTTTATTGAATCAAAACTGACATATTTAATTGCACAACTTTTCAAATACCTTGCCACAGTCCTGTAATTTTTAGTTTTTAATACATCTATTTATTTTAAATAAATAAAAAATAGAGTTAACATTATAAAAAACTTGCTTTACATCAGCATCATGTTATCATTGTCACTGTGAGCAGCCAGCACACCAACACAACACTGCAACAGAGCCGCAGGCATGGCTGCAGACTTATTTTCTTGTTCATAAGCTACTTGCTCCTAATATGAAAGGTCCCAGTGCAGAACTGTAAAGTCAAGAATCATGTTATTGATATAATATGCATGAGCAAGAAGCCTCTGACTCCTGACACATTGAATGCTGTTATCCAGCTAAACTGCTGTAGAGGAGGAAAATAATCACTTTGTTGGTTTTGTGAAACTACTACATCCTCTCACAGTCACAGATGTAACAAAGTGCTGCTCTGACCAGAAGACCATGAACCATGAATGTTAATTAGCTACAGCAGACATAATCTGCTGCTGGCAATGTTTGTGATTTTAACTAAATTGGAAGACAATGCTGGCTAAGGCCTGCTACCTGACTGAGAGACTTGATAAGAGATTGGATTGCTATGAAGCATATTATTTGAATTTTATTTATCTAGAACCTGATCCAGTTGACATTCATTCACCTGCAATTTTGATCATCATTACGTCATCATTCATCAAGCAACACAAACAAAAAAAACCCAAAACAAAACAAATTCCAGTAATTTAAACTTTAGAATTTGCTCTACATTGATTATACTGGAAATTAGGACTGTTGATTAGACAAACAAAATATTATTGTGTGGGCCTCTAAAAATTGCGCTGGACTTTTTTTTCTTTGTGTTTGAAGCATTGTTTAATACTACTTGCATAAACTATCTACTCTGAGGAATAATTAAATGCAGCCTTGTTGACTCTTTGTCAGTTAAGCTTATTACAGATCATGCATAAATTTGCTCTTTTCATAGTCAAAGTGAAATATTACAGGCCATAAAAAATGAATAGTCTGAATGTCAGAGTATTTCCATTCTAAACTAAAAGCTGCTTTGCTTTTTAAGAGTTTCACAGCTTTCCCCTTTTTGATCACTTCATGATCTCTGTGATTCATGCAAATACTGTGCTCATTAAAGTAAAGTGAATAAATGCAGAATCAGAAAAAATAGTTAAAAATCTGATGAGACACCAAGGATCATGAATAAATTTATTTTTCTTTTTATTGTTTTTGAGACATGATAAACAGCACTGAGTTGTCAACTTTGTAAATTTTGACTCTGCTTTGTTTTTATCATAAATGTTGGTTAGTTGGTTTTGGAAATCATGTGGATCGGAGCTATTAAGTGTCATGCAGGAACTTTGTGCTACAAAACGAGAAAGCTGCAGAAATTGAAGACTGGTTAAAAAGTTGGATGTCCCTGACGAATGCAGCTACAGTGAAAATATATGAAAATGAAAAACATGTGCTGTATATACAAGTGGCCTTCACAATTATAAAAAAGTGAAAGCTTTAGGCCATCTTTAGCTAAATCACTGAATAGATTTTCTATTAGTATTGCCTTCTCTCTTTTTTTTTTGCACAGGGTGAGCTGTATATCGGGTTCCACTTTGATCTGACACCGGAAACTTTGCTTGCTTCTCTCTCCTGTCATCTAATATAATATTAATATTTATCACATATTCTTCCTGATTCTCCTGCTAAAGTAAACAAGAATGAGATGTAAGGCCACCCTTTGATCTTACGCTGAAGACTGCAATTTCCTCCACTATAGAAGCAAATAACACATTAATATCACAGTTTTTCAGTTTGCTTCTGCGGGTACGGTGCAAAACTAAGTAGAGCAATGCTTTAATCCTGCGTCAAAAACTGTTTCCCTATTAACTAATATGTGCTTTTTTTTGCATTATTGCAGGTATGGTGAACTACAGTGAGGTGTCAGGCTATCCTCTTGTTCAACACTGGAGTCTCCGCTCTGTGCTGTACCATGTCAAACTCAATCAGTGGGTCCTCTCTCAAGGTAAATCACTCTGTGCTTCTGGCAATTAATTATATATATCATTTGTTATTACTGATTGTTTATTTATGCTGGAGGAGACCATGCCCTGGTCCCTCGCGTTCTCTGCAGAGAAAAACAACACCGCCAGCGATCAATTATTTATCACATTGTAATTAATATGACATATCAAGGTTGGCAGCTCATCATAACAGCCTGGGAACTTTCTTTAATTTTCATTTTTGATCAGTAAAGTGATTAACAGGCAGATTGTCATCTTTTGTTTGGGTTGGCTAGTATTCTTATCTTGTGCTTGAAGACATCTTATGGACATCTGCTCTTATCTTTCAATGCCAATTTAATTCAGAAGTTTTTAACTGTTTATACTATCAGTTGTAACAAAATCATGTATGATGTGTGAAAGAATACCTTCAGAAAACCACACATTTCTGAATCTATCCTGATAAGCAGCACATGCAGTTTTATTTAAAAAAGTGGTTGAACACATATACAGACCGTCAGTACAGGGCACGTTGCTGGCAGTATTGAAATGTGGTGTTAAAAGGTTCAAGTCAGGTCCATTATGTCAAATTAAACCCTTGTTCAAACAGTCAATTATGGACTGATTGTAGTGGTGCTGCTCAGCCGCAACGCTTGGGAAACGCTGAAAGGCAATAAATGGGTGAGGGTCAAGTTTCTTCTAATCACAAATTAGCAAAATGTCACTTTAAAAGGGCACAAACTAAAAAGCTGCTCAAGAAATAGAGCCAACAAGGCGACACAGAGCTGTACAACACGGCACCCATTGACCATGATAATCACAACCTCAACTCCATGCTTAATTGTATCATAACTCATAATAACTTTTACTATTCATTAGAAACACATAGTCCTGGGATGGTTATGAAGACAGATGTGTCCACACAACAAGAAAATAAACCAGCACAAACATTTTGCTCTCATAAACAACTTCCTCTCAGCTGCTCTGGATAAAAGTTTTCAGCAGCTTGCAAAAAAAAACTTGCATACAAACTCTAAGGTCTAATAATGGGGTGCTTAAGTTTGACTGCTGCCTTACAGCACAAGCATAAAGTTATGACAGCTGAGGCCAGAAGGAATGGATGTCTCTTTTACTCTACGTGAAGCAGAGAGCCTGAAACAGAATTATAGATTGTGTAATGGCAGTAACAGTTATGGGAGTATCAGTGTGCCTTTAGATGGATAAAAACTGATGCGACGTGCCATCACCTGCGTCCAAAGCACATTCATGTCGATGCAGCGTTGTTTTGTGACTCTGTTGTTATCAACAACATTCAAACTGTTTTTCTCAGCACTTTTGCTGTTAATTTAAATTTCAGCATCTTATGCAATTTTAATGAAATGTCATTTAAATAGCATCCAGTATTAATGTATTCTCACAAATTTTAAAAAAAATCAGTAGGGTGGGTGATATATTCATGTAAAGAATTCACTCGCATTATACATTTCTGGTTTTTGGAGCCTGTAAATACCCATACAAGTTTAATACAGCATGATCCCTTGGAAAATGATGGAATATGAGTTGAGCTTGAAACTGTTTATTAATATTTCATCTATCCAAGATGAGCCGGTTAAAGTTGTAAAAAAAAAAAAAAATTCTCTCAGTTTCAGCCCTCTGTCCAGACTAAAACAGTGTTTTTCTCCCCTTAGAACAGAGTTTTTCCAAAACAGTCTCCAGAGGGTGTAAATCTTAACACCCTGGCTTGTTCTCTCAGTCTGAGTGTGGTATTCAGACTCCAGTGAGGTTTAAGGAAAATGTGCTGGTAAAGCCAAGACAACACGCTTTGACTATTTCTAACTGTGTGATGTACATTTTTAATACCAGAACAGCCAAATTATCTAAAACACACACACACCTGAGAGAGGATTGTCTTGACTGCTGCAGTCATAGTGACAGTTTATTGTGTAAATCAACTGTTGTGTAATATACCTGCTTTTATCCTGTACAACTCAAGTCCCTGCACAATTCTGTTAATAATTTTGTACTGCATGGAATATCTTCAAATATGACCTGCATTACCATAACCAACTTTCCTGCTGTTCTTCTATATTTCCCGCTTTTTTGTAGTTTCATTTTCATCCATTGAATATTTTTTCCTGCCTCTGACTCTGACTCATGAGCTGCTATAACAAGTGAACATCCTCAGTAAGGACCGAGTCTTTTTTCTTATTTGTCTGTATTTATGTTGATTTTGTCAAATAAAATGGAGGTAAAATAGCAATAGCTAATTATGATTTTGTCGGTCTATCCCACGTCTTACCAGAGAGTAACTGTAATGCAGATTTGTTGTTCAAAGGAAAAAGAAGGATAAAGAGGATAAGGAGGAAGATATTTAGTGTTTTAAGCCAATTTCATTTACATTTTCTGTTGTAGCTAGTATTTCAGCATACTTGCACCATCCCCTAAGATCCTTAAATACCTTTTAAATGCCTAGTTTTGCATTTCTTACTAAGATTTTTCTACTTTCCCAAGAGATTCATTATTTCCATCCACTTACATCGCTCTGTTTTAAATGCACATTTGACATTCTAAGTATGATAACACTGAATTAAAAGTCTATTGTGAAGGATTTAGTGGCATCTAGCAGTAAAGTTGCAGAATACACCTGACTGAAAATCTGTCCGTTTACCCGCCCTTTGGGGTGCTTAGAAGAATCTACTATGTCCCCATAATTTGCAATATGTGACATTGTGAGATTTTTTAATTGTTACAGTCCATTTCTACTGTGTTCTGTAGAGGGATCCCCTAAACCCTGCAAATCAGACACCTAAGACAGTTCAGTCATTGCATGACTGTAGTTTGTTACTTTTTTCCTCTTAAATTTGATATCTACTCCGAAGAGGAAACCACATGGCTCTGGTAGTTAAAAGTTTTCTCAGATATAGTGTACTGCTTGTGTTTTTAACCATCAGAACTTTTTTAGTCTTTTATATTTTATTTTGTGCAGTGTGTTCTCTTTTAACATCAGCTTTTAATTTGACTGGGTGAGATAATGTAGGGTTTTTTTAAAAGGGAAAACAGAAGGACTAATGAACACAATGAAGGATATTTAGACATTTATGTAGATATACAGATAGGAGGACAAATGTCTCTCTGATAAGCATTTACTTATCCCACAGCTTTGTATCCAAGGACGACCAAGCCGTTGTGACAGTGCCTGCCATGGAAACTTCACAGAATAAGATAACTGTGGAGAGGTATTTAGTCAAGCAATACTTCTTCTGAAGGCTGCTCCTGGCTGCTGCCACTTCAGGGATTATACTGAATATTTCCTGACAGCTTTCTCAGTACTAAATGTATTATTCTATAAAATACATCTGCCTTCCTTTCCACTTGTCATACTACATAACTTGACTTGTTCTGTTGGCATTGTTTCAGGGTAAAGTGAAATCTGTTGAAATATTGCATTCAATCACAACCCTAACCCCTGTCTGCAAGAAGAGTGTCATTTCATAATTTGGATTTTGTCGTGTTTTAAGTGCATGCATTATTCATAAATGCATCAAAAATAGTTTCAATTCTAATAAGCGTAGCTACCATACTGTAAATACAGCCGTGTCACTTGTAATGTGTTTCCAGCTGTGCTGCTGTGGTTTGTGTTCAGCTTCTGTTTTCCCTTCACTCTGAAGCAGCTCATCAGCCCCTGTCGCTTTTACTCCCATTTCCCACTTTAGCTCATCATATTTCAACAGTCACCGGAGGGGTGAGGCTACTGATTTTTACATCTGATAGCAAAGCCCCCATCGCTCATCCTCACTGCGCTCTCTGTCTCTCACTTCAATGGCCTCCTAATTTAATTTTAGAGGAGAAGTAAGAGCGAGTGGAGCGTGAGTGCTGAGATATTAATACTGCTTCTCCTGGAAATGATAATGATAGATTACTATTGCACTTTTGCTTCTCAATGTTTGCTGTGAGAGAAACCCAGTGAGCTCATGCTCATTTTGTTGTAGTGTGGTCAATGTATCATATCAAACATCCTTTCTCATGGACTTCACTCTCTCATTCTGCAGTTCAGTCAGTAAATTTACTAAAAGTTGGTGGGACTTTGCTTATTTCCAATTAAGTCACCATTACCTTATCCTAAGAATCCACCGTCTTCTTGACAGTTATATACACTGGTTTGTAGAAGTCCTTTTATCCCACCAATGTGATAAAAGCCTGTCATTTCAGCTTAGGTCTCTCCTAGGACACAAAGTCTCTGAGGGAGCTTCACTGTGTAAATTAGCTTTAAAAAGAATCCTTAACCCTGTGGTTTTTACTGCCACTTATCCCGGTCTAAATAAAGTGGGAAACACCACTGTTTAAGCTTTCAGTCACTCTGATGTCTCCCTGCAACAAAGCAGAGGTGCGTGTCACAGGTGGTGTGGCTTACCCTTATTCACTTTTAAAACCATATCAGGTTGTTGAAAGTGTAAGACTTTTAGATTATAATATGAAAAGAAGTTAAGGTCAGATCTAAAAATCCATATCTGCACTTTCACAACTTGTATTAACAAAGGAAAACTCTTGATGATGAATCTAACACTGTTAAAATTAAAAGCATGGCTTACAGTTATTAAGCTTTACTTCACTACAAGTCATTTGACTTTAACTCTACAAAACTGCTCGAGGCTTTTTCATACAAAAGTTTTCAACACTCTGAATTCTCTGAATGTGGAACTCTTTAACATTCTCTGCTGTCTGACTTTTGGTCTTCTGTAGATCGTTCTACTTTTGTCCTGATATCTGAACAACTGCTAGAATGATTGCCACTGAATTTGGTATCTATTCATTATGTCCAAAGGTTGAATTCTAATGATTTTAGTAATTCTCTGTCTTTTCCCGTAGCACTTTGTCCAATGAAATATTTCAACATTATTCAGATTGACTGGACCCAGACTCTGTACAGACATTTGTGTTTCCCATTTAGTGCTAAGTTAAAGCAGCACCAGTTCCAGGGTAGCATCTGTATTTATCTATGATCCATACAAACCCTCTGAGGCTCTACAGCTTTATGTTCCTTACAGGAAGGACAAGTCAACAAAACCTACCTACTGAAAAGATGTATTTTCAGGGTGTATCAGAAGCGGAGGAGTGGAGAGTAAACAAAGCACACTCCTTTATTTTCCTGCTAACCTTAAACTCCCCTTTATTTATTTATTTTTTATTTCTCATTCTTTTTTTTCTTCATTGTAACTGAAATCACTCACCTCTATATATTTTCTTTTCATTCATCTACCAGCCTTCAGCTCAGCCATCCATTCTCTGGACGGGGCGACGCAGCGGAGCGACTTTGTCTCCATCCTGCGGGAGTTTGGGAACCACTACGTGCAGGAGGCTGTGTACGGCTTCCAGGAGTCCTGCACCATCTGGTACCCCAACAAACAGGTCCAGAGACAGCTATGGCTGGAGTACCAGGACATCAGCAAAGGTAGGATGTGCCCACATTTAACAGCTTCATCTTTTTAAGAGTTATGTTAAAAAACGAAAACAAATTTAACAGCATTTTTGGCCTGAGCATCAAAGGTAAGGTGAACATGTGTTAGTAGCTGTGTGGGATGTATGAGGAACACAGTTTAATTCTCTGGGTTATTTATGTATCCATTGATTGTACAGATTCATAATCTGTCACCCCCTCAAAACTAGAAGCTTTCAATGCTGAGTGTGTGTGAGTGTGTGTTTGTTGGGGTGGACTGAATTATTATGTTACAAATTTAGAATTGGCAGGACACTTGTGCATACTTCAGCTGCACAGTAAATGTTTGCCAGTAAAAATACGTAAATGGAGCATGGCTTTTAACAGAGCTCCTCTCTTGTTGCTTTATTTATTTACTTTTTTTTTCGTTCTTTTTTTTTTTGGTTGTACCATGTTGTAGAGAAATGTAATGGGCTTCGAGGTCGGCAGTCTTTCACAAAATGCTCTTGAGGCCTTTCTTTCAGCTGTCAGGGGTTTTTTTGATTATTCGCCACTTGCCTCTCATAGAATTTTCTCTATTTTTATCGTGTTTCGGCAGGGCTTTACTCTGCGAGTGCCTCATATATAGCTGCTCCTACAAATAAATGTGTGCAAACCAGAAAAATAATTAAGGAATTCAACCCATCGTAATTGTTCTTCTCCCCATCGCTAGTTACAAAAAAATGGGTCACACAATTCAGAGGCCGCGGTGTGCCAGTCACAGTACAGTTTTATTTGATGATGCAGGTGATGTCAAATGAGATAAAGGTGAGGTGAGAGTGAAAAAACGTCCTGTCTGCTCTGTGAACCCACCATCAACTGCTCAGCTCCCAGGGTGACCTTTACCTGGAGCCCACAACAGCAAGCTGGCCAGACAGGAGGTTAATTATGGAGTTGTCAGAGACTCACCAAGATTTTCTAATGAACTCTAGATTTGGCACTCTGTTTCTTTCTGTGGGTCGACTGTTGTTTCAGTTTCAAACTGAGTCCTTTTAGTCGCTTCCTGATATCTTAAAGGTTTTTTTTCTTTTTTTTTTTGGCAGATTTGCATTCAGACTTAACCCTG
>JAQNCA010000004.1:3253358-3269226 GCA_029783725.1 Acanthurus tractus
GGGACAGGGCTGGATTCCTCTGCTGCTCCTGGATCAAGGCGGCAAAGATTGACCTGGAAACTCCCCTGAATTAATTTCTAACTTTCCCCGCCCAATGCGCCGCTGGCGAGCGGCGCAAAGAGTATGATAGGGCCCTTGGGCTTTGACATGACATCCCCATTTTTTTCTCTTAAGTGTGACCATGCGATCCATTTAAATAATCTTTTGACTCTGGGAAAATTTCACATGAATACATCTTTTTGCCTAAACAGGCAAGGCATATATTTTGTGTTCATCCATTGTGATAACATTGCTCAGCTATGTGGAATCGGTGAAGCTTGTTCTCTGACTAAATAGATATGTTAACAGATATGATGTTTGTTGTATAACGCTATGCTTTCATGTAATGTTTGTTTGACAAATATTTGATATGTTTAGCACTTGTGGGTTCACAAAGCCTGATCAGAGTTCAGACTCTGCACTAAATGTCCTAACCTGTAAAAACAAGTAATGAAAAAATAGCCACTTTCTGCACAAAAGTAAAGTAGGTATACTGATTGCAGACATAACTGCTTAACAGTGACTTGTTTCAAAGGTCCATTATTAAACACATAGCAGCACCTCCAACAAGAACTACTGGCTACTGCTTCAGCAGGTTGGCTGGATGTGTAGGCTAGGTGTGTGGGCTTCTCAGATTTAGAAGTGCTGTATTCTTAAACTCCATATGATTTCCACTATTTTCATTACCATTTTTTTCATTCAGAATTGTGACAGGCTGCCACAATACTTCATACTAGCAGATATACACAAGGGATTTTTATTCCAATGGCACTGTAATTATCACTTGACACAATAACAAAAGAGGTCAGGGAATTTGTCTCATAACAGAAACAGGATATTTCCATAATGATTTTAATAACCACTTAATACGAAAGCAAAACAAGATCTTTTATCTGCAGAGGCAATATATTCAATGATTTGTTTAACTGAATCCTTATTAGATCACTGCTTATGAAATGCTAAAAAACAACCCTTCTCTTTTAACAACACTCTGATCTCTCAAATGGGACACAGGGAAATATTAGTAGGTATATAGCTGCTTGATAAGTCTCATTCACAGCTAGGTAGATATATACAAGCCTATATATATGTAGATATTATTCTATAGTTTTGATTGTCAATTTTTTCATATTAAAGGCCCTAAAACTGACGCAACATATACCAGAGACCCCACTGGATGAAATCCATAACTAAAGTTATCATGCATTTTATCATTGCGTCATTTGTGGAGGAAATTTTCTGAAAGATTAATGAGTCACACTTTTTTTAGGACTCTCTAGAAAGTTCTCAGGTATTCCTGGGGTCCACACTTGTATGACTGGAATGACTGTATGACTGGGAGGTTTGAGGGCAGTTTATTTAATTTAGATAACTGAGTAGGAAAACAGCTTGGTGGCAGCCTACACAAATGTAAGGTATGCTTGAATTGGTTGACTAAATGGATTGTTAAATGTATTTTTTAAATCCCAAACATTTCAATGAGAGAGCTTCTGCCTGACATCTTTTTCTTCCCCTGACCGCTTGCTGTATCTTCTGCCAAACCTATTGTAGTTATGAGACTGATGAGGTCAAGGAATGACGGTAAAGCATGAGTCCAGTCCAGCCCTTTGGGATGATTAAAAAAAAAAAAAAAAAACAGAGGGCAGAGAAGAAGGTGAAAGAGGTCAGGGAAAGGATCAAAGTAATTTTGAAAAGAAGAACAGACACAAAAGAGTTTGAGGATTAAAAGTGCTTGTTCCCACAAAAAAAAAGAAGAAGGTGTTTGGTGAGACAATAAAACAGAAATAGAAAAAAGGGAGATGACAACAAAGGAGGTGAGAGGAGCAGATTATCGAGAGTAAAAAATGGGTATGACAAGGAGGAGGAGGAACAGTAGAGATGTTGCAGAGAGGAGGTGAGCAGTGGAACAGCTGTGATACGGAGGCAGCAGAAAGGATCTGAGGAGGTGTGGGTGGAGGTGTTGGAGGAGATGTCATCTGCCTCTCTGAGGAGGAGGCAGGGTGATAAATGTCTCCTGCTTGCTCTGTTACAAGACAATTACAGACGGACGTGGAGCAGATGGCCGCTAACTTGAAAACGCCTTTTCTGCAAGTGTGTGTTTGTATGCATTTTTAAACGTCTTTGCTTCCATGTGTGAATCTGGTTGCCTGTTTGTTAACATGTGCATGTATGGAGTGCACGAGTATGTGTGTGTTTGTGCTTATGAGCATTTATGACTGTGTGTGTATGTGTGCGCAATTCAGCAGCAGGAGGATAGAAAAGAGTCTTACCCAAATTGTCAAGTCTAACGAAGTGGAACTGCTCCAGCAGCTAAGCTGAAGTTGGAGATGAGAAACAGATTGTCCGGCTGCTCTGCCACAAAACTGGTTGATATCGAGCCTCGTCAGCACATTCACAGACAACTTGCCTCAAACAGAACAGACAGAACCACGAGTGTATCAGTTTGCATTCAATAGGATTAGAGAAATCACATTAACTACAGGATTATCCGAAAATAAAACTAACAAAAAAACATGCTGCTCATATGGAGAAGTTGTTAATAAAACTGCTGATACATGAAAGTCTCTTATTTGGAAAGGTAAAGTTCGATCAGACTGGTCTCAGTGTCGAACCCAAGTACAATTATGAGTTACTTGTACTGAGCCAATTTTATACCTTTGCCTCAGTACATTTCACATAGTTTTCAGATTACTAGTTTATAAAATCAAACATATGATTAGAGAATCGAATACAAATCACTGCCAATAATTAAACCAGAGGTTCCCAACTATTTTAGTTTATAAACCCTTCTCATCATGTCCTCTCATGTCTGTGAGTTGTCAATGGTTTCAAAAATAAGACAAGTCTCTTTACACCTCACACCTTTTTAATATTTCTTCCATATCACATGGATGACTTCTTATCTTATAATTGCTTAACCCAGTAGTCACCTAATAGGTACCTGGATTATATCATAAATTTAAGATCTATATCTTGTAATTATGAGATTATGAGATCTGGTAAGGACTCTTACAGTCTGCATGTGTTATCCTTCTTTAATGCATATAACAAAAAACATGATCTGCACTTTAAAGCATACTGAGATTATCAGTAAATGTGCTTACATTTTTTTTTCGATTCATAATCCTGCCAACCTGGCAAGCAATGTGTGAGTTTCTGAAGTATACGTAAATATGCATCAAAGCTAACTCATGGGCGTTTTAATCCTCAAAGCAAAAGCTTCTCTACGGAAAATTAGACTTAATGGACAAATTACAGAATCCCCAGATGGGTCGTTTTTTTATTTGTATTTTTGTTCTTTGGACAAACAACCATCATGTCTTTGTATTTGTTTGTTTTGCTGTAGTAGATGCTACTTTTGTTGAGTTAACGGACCATCAGATAAAAGTCTTCAGTCAGACTCACAACAAAACTTGCGTCAGATCCTCATGAAATGTTTTAGTCACATTGTAAAATCCACATCGTGCCAGTGTGATATTCACAGACATGAACAGTTCCATAAACATGGATAGTTACTCATAAGCCTGCGCACTCACACAGAGTTGAGCATGAACATACACCCACACCCAGAGACACAAAACAGAGAGACAGGAAGCCTTAAATCTGCTATCTGCCAGACAGATGGAGTTTTTTCCTTGCTCAGCAAAACAACCATTTTAGACAGGTTTATTTCATCAAAAGTGGGAGTCTGAAAGATATCATAGGGTATGAACAGTCTGTCTGAGTCAGCTTAGTGTTTGATAACTTGGGGCAATTTAAGTTTTGAGTGAAGGGATAGTTGGGGAAAAAAGTTGCTTGCTGTTTCTGTATGAATGCAGTTTTTTTGGGCCTAAAACAACATGTAAAATCTTGCTACATCTGCATCTTGTACTTTAACGGCTGTAATGTATAACTGCATATTTAGTGGAAAGCATGGTGGATACAATACCATAGTTAATGGTGCACCCCATATCTACTTATAAATGAATACAGTAAAAAGAAGTTCAACTGTGCACAAAATTCACAGTTTTATTTTTAATACAATGGACCAGAGAGTCATTGATTGCTGTGTCTAATTCTCAGGTTATGTGATCCGTGGTTTGTTGCCTGGACTGAGCCGTCAACCTAAAAGCATCATGATCTGATAGACTGTGAATGAGACTTAACAAGCAGCTATCTTTCTTACATGTTGCTTTAAATCATTCAAAGAGGGATCTCGCCTCACCAGAAAATGACAGCTCAAACTGCCAAACATTTAAAACAAACTGTGTTTACATGGCCCGCTTAACCATGCCTCATAGAAATAAATTAACATAAATTACTACAATTATGCAGGAGAAAACTATTTTAGTGATGTAATACCACCCAGACTATTTCCTCTTAACAGAGTGAGGAAATTATTGACTCCTCTGTCCTACAAGTCATAAAAGATTCCACTGCATATAAAGTGGTAGAATAAATGCTGTGCATGTTTAAAAAACTGAAAAAAATGGATACATGGAGAAATTGGTCAACGGTGGCACAATGTGAAGAAAAAGAAAAAAAAGTAACTTTCTGGAGTAGCTGACACGAGAAATTCCTTATGCTTCATACAGCAAGCAGGTGTTACGTAGCACTCAGGGACCAATTATTATATGTATATATTTTTTATTTTATATATTACTTTTTATATATTATTTGATTACTTAAATGGATTGACTGTTCACATTTTAGAGAAAAAAATGGGGATGTCATGTTTTATTTTACCATTGAAGCAGTACTTTTTTTCTCAAAATAAGGTGTGACTATGGAGACTGAAGTACACACATATCACTCAATTTATAATACTCTTACTTACATCCATCAGGGTAAGTCTGCATAACCCATAGTCGATCAGAGATAAAGAAAAAAAAGCTCAAACTTTGTTAAGATGATAAGGGCTAAACTCGGCACAACCATGTTTTGTGAAAAAGTGTTTATAGTTTTGGAAATATATACAGACATATGTAGTTGTTGGGCTTGCAGATTTGCATATCATAGAGGAATGGAATATTGGCCTTGGCGGAGACCTGCACTCTCAGAGTGCCCTTCTAGTTTCATTTCTTTTCCTTCAAGAGTTGTATTTGCAATGCAATATTAGCTCCAAGCAACAAAAGAATGATTAAACTTTTATGCTTTTGTTTTCAGCACTCACAGCATCGGTTAAGGTTAGAGAGAGATTGTGTTCTCAGTTAAATATTGAAGATGACGTTAAGCATGAGACACAATGTGTTTACTGTATTAGAACAATCTTTTTCCAGCCTTAAAAAATCCTTTTGCTGCCTAAATCTAACCACACAGAGCACTCAGGATGCAAACCTCAGCCTCCAGTATCACAGTCCAACACTTTTACGCCCACCAACCACTCTGACCACATCCCCGTTGTGTCTGTGCAATATAAGAACGTAGAAATCTTTCTGGGAAAAAGAAAAGAAAAAACTCAGTGAGTATAATCTCGGCAGATATCGTTTCCATTTTGTCTCTCTGAAGGAAAGACTGATGTAATGTTGTTAAAGCAACACAAGTAAGTAGTTTTTATGGCCAAGTCTAGCTAAACATGGGCCATAGCAGATCAGAAGTGAATCATTTTTGTAACAATCCTATGCATTTTATGCTATTGAAAAAACAATGTGGTCCAGCCAATAGTAGAACAGTTTGAAATGGGTTTATTTTAAAGACAAAAAAAACAGCTTTGTATTTATGGTGTTGGAATTGTGCACAATAGCTGACATAAAATGTGGGCCATTAAAATCGACATATGCTATGCATTTTATAAGTTCTACCAATGACAAACGCCATTTATTTTGCATAATTTTGCTGCATCAAACAGCAGTGAAGCTTTTAGAAACAAATTAGGAATACCTCTGAAAGTCTAAAATATTGATACAAGTAGCACAATACTTGCAGCTCTATTGGATTTAATGAGCTTATTTGATCTTTTCTTCACTAGTCCTTAATTTTATTCATGGTAACATTGAAATGGTGCCCATAATTTTTTATACACGCAGCATTTAAATTAGTTTTATCTTATGGGTTTATATGCACTTTTAATTTGTTTTAAAACATTCACATTTTTCAAACAAAAAACACCCTCTTTGTTTTTTCTTAACTCAAACAAATAACCAAGTGGGACAAATCCTGATATTCCCTATACAAACAAACAAATACACTGCAGACAGAAATGTAGTAGTCAGCAAGCTATGCATGATGCATTATGTATTGCATCCCTCTAGTGTTCAGTTGTTCTGTATTTTCTAATCACATCCTGCATGATCTGTTTTAGTCTGGCCACTCCAGCATCCACTCTTCTACACAGAAATTAAATTCCACTCTCAGCCAGTCAAGGTCGTCCCACGGATGAAATTTAAACATTTATTCTCCTTGGCGAGAGCAGGTGGAGAAGGAGAGGCTGCCCTGGCTTCACCATCACTTTCCTTTCAGCGCTTTCTCTCTCTTGTATCCACCCGTTGTAGGCCTGGTCTATCTTTCCAAAGCTAATCTTGTTTACTACTAGACCCATCAGCCTAATCACTTTTTTGTACACATATGACTGTATGCTCAAGGACCCCTAGTGCTTGCAGTACTTTTTTTTATTTTTTAACTCTTAACCAACCCAGAAAAAAAATATTGTAAAGCTTTTCAGACTTCTGATTGGCCAATATGGCTTCAGGGTTAGGAATATATTGTTTCCTGTTGGTTTGGTATGTTCATGGCAGCACTTAAATTGTGTTTTTTGTGTTTTTATTGGGCAGAGATTAATATAAAATGTGGAGAGAGAATGAAAGAGGAAAAATCCTTGTTTTAAAAAAAACACCCACGTACATGTAAACTAAGCCTGATGAAGCCATTGATGTCACATAGTTACCATGACCACTATATTGGATCCAAGAACCAGATCCAAAATACACGAGATGAATGGGTTTGGTGGTTAAAGGGTTAATTTTATTGTCACCAGGACTGAAGCTGAAGGAATGTTGGTGAAGGAATGAGGTCCAGAGGCAGCAGGTTGAGGGTGGCTGGGCAGGAGTGTGAGAGAGATGAGGGGAATCATGACTGGCAGGAATGCCATGAAGATTTGGAGGTTGCTGGCAGGTTGGCAGACGAGCTTGAGTTTTGGCTGATGAAAGGTGATCCTCAGACGCAAAGAGAACAGTTAAATCCCGATAGCCACAATGAGAAGTTATTGAGGCTATGACTAGCTCAAGGTCCTTGATGTATGTTTACCACACAAATAAAACAAAAGTTTGGTGAAAAGTAGTGGTAGAGCTGGGTAGATATTCTGCAGGCTGATGGGGGGGCAGGTGTGCAGAATGGGAGGAGCAAAGAAGTAATAACAGACAGGTGCACACGGTCACTTGAACAGGCACAACAGAGCTTGGAGGAGATTCATGCCCTCATCAACACACACACACACACAAACGGACAGTGCTTTTTGCACAAATTTAATTCGGCAATATCCATCCATTTGTCAAGTCGGTCTATAGCAATAAAATCCAATTCACAAACAATTGTGCTAACAGCCAGACATCACTTGAAATCAGGATCTTTTGGAGAGATTTTTTAACTAATTTATGAGGGGTGTCGCACCCAGACTTTTAAGCAATTATCACGGCCCTGGTGTCTATAAAGAAGTCTGTCAATAATATGGTATATCATTTTTGAAAACACACACACCAGCTTGTTTAAACTTTAAGTTATGTATTGTACAGAAAAGGTCTGCAAGACTTTATGCGAATTATTGCAATTTAATACCATCAGCCTAATCACTTTTTTTGTTTTTTATTTGAGCCTTGTGAAAGAGGAAAAATAGTGATGGCAAGTGATGCACAGTTCATGGTTCTGTCAGCGCTTGAATCCACTCCTGGTTCATTTTACCCTGGATCTCTTGATGCGCTGCTTCCTCTGTCACCTCCAGCCCCATAAAGCCCATTCCCACCCATTAGTTAACCCCATTTTCTTTCAAACAGCAAGGTTTCTACAGGACAATTCAGTGTTGACAGTGTGATGAGCAGGCCATTTCACCCCTGAAACATGGTCTATCTGCTGCCCTGAGCTCTAAACTGCATTGTTTATTATTTCTTTTGCCATTTTTAAACCCATCAATTAGTTAATAATATTTACAGGTAAAAATCTGTTTTTCTTTTAAACCCACCACGTCTTTCAACTGTGTCCAATCTCAGCTGGAAACATGTCACTCCATCCCAACTCTGTTCATTAAGTGCACTTCTTTTATTCAAAAACAAAAATTCCTTCAACATTTAATTGGCTTTGTTTTTTTTCTCATCATTTAAATAAGCAAATGTGATTGGTGGGTTTTGATGAGAAACACCAGTCTTATCGTAGAAATGCCATTTTCTATGAATAGCATTAATTTCACAGTGGATTTGTACATGCTGGCAAACTGCAAGAGGATGTTGGACCTAGTCTTCTTTGGCTTTCATTAACTAGGGATTAGACAAACCCTGTCAGTGTACTGTGCTGGGTAGTATGCTTGTTCATTTACCATAGTGCGTGTGTGTGTGTGTGTGTGCTTTGAAGGCATTTTCTAAAATAACAAAGTCTAGCTGGTCTATGATTTAATGAGGACGTGTGACAGAAATATCTTCCCCATAGAGAGGCAGAAAGCGAGACGGAAAGAGTGAGGAGAAGAGTGTGGAGACAGAGAGAGAGATATCAAGGACAGTTGGAAAAATAACAGTAAAGTCAGCTGGGACATCTTAGTGGTAAATCCATCGGCGTCCCTAGTGACTTTACAAATGTCTAAAAGCAGCAGCTTTGCCAGCTTTGTAATCTGCTGCCTGACTAGAGTCCATTTTAATTTGCAATCAAGGCCCATTACTGAGCTGCGTGTGTTTTGATGTCACAAATCCTGTCTTTCTGCATGGGATTTGTGTGTATCTGTGTAGAAAAGAACCTTGGTATATCATTACTTCATGCGGTTTCCATTACAATAATTGTCACATATCAAAAGCAAGCCCACACAACAAATAAACATAGTCACATGGTCTACTTCTGTCAGCACAGAAAGATTATAAAAAAAAAGACTATGAGAGACTTAGTCATTCTTCATGTTTTAATGCAAAGTTCAAGTAGGTTAGCAGTGATAGGCTGCAAAACACAAAGGAGTCACACAGACATTAACTACCACCTCATTTGGTTTGCGGAGTGAGCCACCTACAAACACTCTTATTTCCAGAGCCAAATCATTTTATTGCATCTCTGTTACTGCCTGTCAATCAAAAGCAGACAGCAGCATCCCTGCTGAGAGGCTTCACGTCCACCTCGGCACACTTTGGTACAGGAAAATGTTTAGCTAAGTTGGATTTTGGATGGGCTGTAAAGTTCATAAGTGGATGACTCACATTTTCCCACAAACTGTGTGCCGGGTGACAAATACCGGAAAGTGGAATTCTCAAAGCAAGCAAGCAGATAGCTTGTTAACACTGTGTTACACTGTCTGACACCACAGGGAAGAACTACAAGGTGAGATTTTATGTAAGTGAAGTATGTTGAACCATAAGCCAGAGTTCCAGTGTAACTCACTTGTCTACCTTTAAACCTGACTTGATTGTCGTGGTAACTTATACTGCACACTTAACCTGCTCTGGAGGCCGTTATGTTCTGAGATTCAGTTTTAAATCGGCTATAAAAAGCACTGCCTTTTCACTGATTCTTCGCCTGACAGTATTCACTGTGAGCAATATCAATTCTCAGCTGAGAGGGGACAAATGCAGACCTGCTGAGGTGTATGTTACTAATGCCATTGTTTAATTACTGCAGTGCAAACTGTAAGTATCACATTGCAGTCATCTTCACTGAAAAGAATTTCACACAGTCTCCAACATGATGTGCTTTTACAGCTAAGTTCCATCAAGGCAACCAATTTCAACACACAAATGACTCTTTCTGGATCAGAGTCTTATGTGTCTAAGCATTCACATATATTTGCTTTGTTTTAACAGCAATCACAGTACTGTACAGTAAATTTCTTAGTAAAAGGAAATTGGTTGACAGTCTACTGCAGTAATGAGACAGTGACACTACCAACATCGGTGCCTTAATGTCCACAGTCAAAGTGTAATAAGGCAGTCAATGTATAGATGTTATTCTAAGGTAAGAACACAGATTATTGTCTCTGTCTTTACATGATGGCAGATTAATCATAGAAGTGATTATGTTAAAGGTAGACAGGAGGGGAGTCAGAGAGAAAGTCTGTGTATGTTGAAGAAAACCTGAGAGCAAGCAGGACATCTTAGCACAGCAGCTTACTTAGAATTTAATTTACCCTTTGTCTTTTGTCTGATTTTGGCCAAACAAGCTAAGAGTTTACTCTAGGCTAGCTTCTGAAACAGGGCTATGATTTAACTTGCTGAGTTTAAGGGTTTAACTATCAACTTCCAGGTAAAGCTTCTTTTTTTCTTTTTTTACAAAATGCAGAAATATTAAAACTAAGACCTTACTTAAGCAGTTTTGAGCAGTTGCCACAGATATAAATGCAACACATAAGGCATGAGAAATCCCTTTTTTTCAAATCATATTATACACACAATGTCAACTGTGAGAAAGACTCAGAGAATAGCAAGGCTCTCAGTTTGAAGTCACACAGCACACAAATTTACAAACTGGATAGAAATTCATCTGACTGATTAGTGAAAACACAAATAACTTCATCATGTTGCCAGCCGCTTTCGGGAATTTGTACGCAACATGAAGCCGAGGTAAACTTGTTTTAGTATTCTGTGCTTTTTTTACCACCTTAACACGCAGCATGTATGAGAAACTTGAACCCCTGTTCAACACATTCTGGACTTTATGCTTAAACCCCGCAGTGATTAGACAGAAGACCCCACATACACAGTGAAACACAGACAAATTGGCAGCTGGAATTAATTATACTGTGTTTCACACTCTGCATGTAGATTGGAGGCATTGCTCTGCAGATTGGTTGCCAGGAAAAGCTTTCTCCTCTCTGGCTTGAATCCTGCAGACTGAATGTGTGTAAATATGGTAATCAAACGATTTAGAACAAGGTTGTCAACAGTGAAGCTGTTTAGTAATTAACCAAAAAAATAAAATGTTTTTTTAGGAAGCACTAGGTCAAAATGCAAAGAACCTAAGCTAATTTTTTAAAAGCACACCGTAGAAAACTTGTGAACAGATATTCTTCAGGCTTATTCACTGTGTGTCATAATTAAGTATTTAACAACAAAATTTCAGAAGCTTTTAAACCCATTTGACATATTTAGATTTGTGCCACCCTTTTCATAATTGGCATACTTTTTGCATGTCAGCTGGAAAGATTTTCAAAGTCAGGGCACTGTACACTGTCACTGTCATCCAGCACCTCTAGGCAGGCCCCAATCTGTCATTTTATTTCAATTTTTCAAACATAGTTGAAAAATAAAGTTATTATTGCAAGCCTTTAAGTGCTGAAGAATTACTGACTGTAGCTGTCATCATAAAAGATAGTGCTGGAGCGCGGGTCAGATCAAAACACTAATCAAGTGTTTTTCAGATTGAATGTGTATAAAAATGATAAACAAATATCAATTAAAAAAAATGTGATTCTCATGTCTTTGAAGCACAGTTCAACATTTCAGATGATGTCTGTGCTTACATCTCATGTTTATGCATGCATACTGCATTTTAAAAAATTGCATAAATGACAAGAGTAAAACAAAAATACATAAGGAGAGAGTTTTATTGCAATTCTGCTTGATTCAAAGAGTTTCACTCGGTTTCTCAGGAAACCTCTGTGTGTAAAATACTCTGCGTTCAGAAATTGGTGCAGTTAAGTGTATGTTGAGTAAAAGGAAATGTGGTAAGGAGGAGAAAATGTAACTAGCTTGTTTTTTTTCTTATAGAAACATAGTTGGTGCGGAGGAGGTGTGCCAAATGAGTTCAAACCAAAGGTAGACTGAGTTCTAGCTAGTGATCATTAAACCTCAATATCAAGTTTACTATTAATCTGTTTTACATTTTAGCTTAATTGCCAAATCACGACATTCCTCAGTAATAGTTTCTTTATTATCATGAACACATAAGAAATACCAATAAATTGTAAGTTCCTCATTCATGCAACAACAACAAATGGTAAAGAATGTTTATCTAATTCCTTTACTCATCTTAGACTGTGGATTTCTTTGCAAAGACCAGTAGAGCCTCTGATCTGCAAGCAAGCCTTAAACTCTTTTTCCATCAACACATTTGATTTGAGATGTCAGAAAAATCCTTCCCATTTGATATGCGACAACTGCTTTGTGACCGATTGTCACACACTGCTAGTTGCAAACTGTAATTACATGTCGCCTTAGTAAAGCAGATGTTAATTGCTGGTACACAGTTTGAACCAAATGCTCATGACGGAAATCTATCTGCACTGTTTACAGAGACAGTCTGTCTGTCTGTACGTAAAACGAAGGAGTCTGTACTATGCCTTTTAATGTATGTTAGATGTATACATTGATATACTGTTTGTATATATATATATATATATATATAAGAGAGGCTTTTGTCACTCCTGTTTGTACTGTAACTCCTGCCACACCTTCTGCAAGAAAACACGCAGCCTCCTTACAAGTTACAAAGTTTTGTAGCTGAAAAATGCGGATTTTTCTGTACAATAGTTTTCTCAAGTTTGTTCTCTCTTCACCCAAAACTCTAACCCCAGTTTGGCTTCTTGTCAACTTTCCTTTCATTTGACTTATATTAACTGATAATATACTGCAGATGAATATGCACAGAACCTGTGCTGAAATGTCAAAGCTATAGCTTTGTTCCAGGAGGTCTGCTAATTAAACTGAGAGCGAAACCTTTTTACTCACATGTTAAGGAAGTTTGGGGCTGCAGATTGGCTCTTTAAGTATTTTAATTAGTGCTCATATGGTGAAGACTTCATGCTCCAGCAGCGTTTTTGTTTCTGAAGATTGAGAAGGTCACAGATGAAAAACTGCTGAAGTTATAGAACGAGACGCATGAAAATACGATGAGATAGTAGATTATGATGATGTGCAGCTGTTTGTGTGGGTTGTGTGTGCAGTGGTACATTAAGCTGGTTCTGGTGATTTACAGAGCAAATGAAGAGTGATGATAATGCTGCTCAGGAGGTTTCATCTGTGAGTGTGTGTGTCTGTGCGTGTTTTTCTTTAGGCCATTCTCATCTCCCTTATTGCTCTTTACTCATAGGTCTCTCTTTTCCAAGTAGGAAAGAGATCTGTTGTTCTTTATTAAACAAAACTCCATATAAACTTGGCCTAAGTCTAATTGTTCTGTCCTTTTTAGCCACGGCTGAAGGTCGATAGCTTCCTGTTGCAACAAAATGGGAGACAAAATCTCTATCCTCCTTTTGCATTATTGAATAATATGAAAGAATTAGCTTTCTGCCCAGGGGACTGTGTGTATGTGTGTGCGCATGTGCATGTAAAGAGAAACCTCAAAGTGACAAGCACGCCAAAGCTGAAGTGTGCCGAAATGCATATGTGTCTACATGACTGTGACAGTTGTGAGATCTTGCGTATTCCACAGCACACTTGCTCACATACACCCAGTTTCATCCCTTCCCATGCTGCCGTGGAAGATAAGCTGGGGATGAGAGTGTCAGGTGTGTGCTTAAAGACCAGATGGAACTGAGGAGGTAACGTTTCATGTTGAACACACACATTCTACAAATATATTTAAATGTATTCAAAATGTAAAGCCATGTTTTACTGCAATTTTACGTTTGCAAGGAAAGAAATCTACCGTGTTTAAGGTCTATAAAGAAGCACAGCATATGGCTGCTTTGTATCATCAACATTGTGTCTGCCTTGGCATTTTCCATCCTCATCACCATCATTCTTGTGATAGATGAAGATAAAAAATGTATGAAAGTTTTTCATCACAAACTAAAACTGACCTGAAATTGCTAAGGAAGCACATCTTAGATACACACAACCGCATCATCTCCTTGTTCTGTGACATTCAAATCAGATCTTTTTGAAACTTGTAATCAAGATACTGAACTAGTCATTTATTTCTCACCATAAATTGTTATATCTGCTACTTTTATAGATAAGTAAGATGAGGCATGTGATTCAGGTTCTTACTACATGCAACAGACATAAATATACCATTTCATGGTATTGTGCTTTTCGTCTTTTTTGTGCAAACCGTGTCTGCTGCTCTGCATCTTCAGCTATCTGTACTCCTTCATAGTTGAACAAGTATTCCGATTATTGATTTTAATTGACGGTAAGCATATCAAACTTGCAGTGAAGAGAATGAACACTGAAATCGTAATCTTTCAGATATTCGCAGTTTATGGACAGTGATACAATGCACAATCCTGTATTATCCTGCCTTAATATGCAGTCTTACAACTTTCAAACTTACTATGGATCTTCCACAGAAAATCCAAATACAAAAGAAAAGAGTTAACAGGCCTAGGTATTAACTACATGATTAACTGTAAATATGTAAATTGATTAAATACGAACTTGTTCAACTTTGTTCACCCTGTCGACCAAGCTGATATGTTTACATTGATCTGAATATACCTGGTGTAGCCTGCATGTACTGAACTTGCATTAGCAGTTTATAATATAGCAGTATGGCAAGCTGATTGTAAATAAAAGCTGCTCCAACTGATCCTTTTGTTACACATGTAAGAGGATTAAGACACAACTTATCCAACTTAAGATAATAAATCAAAGTGTGATTTGCTGTTTACTTGCTACTGCTTCTACTTTTAATGCTCAGGAAACATTGATGAAAAAACAGACAGTTAACACTCGACCACTGTTTTCACAGGTGTACAATAATGCATTCATTATCATAAGTGATATCCGAATGGTAAAGGCTAACTCAAGGGAAGGATGACAAACACAATCGTCTTAAGCTAGCTACCTGTCAAAGATCCCAGGATTATCCACGATACATGTGCAGATGTCTATGAAATGCTGTTCTCCACTCTGCCTGACCAGCTCCATCCTATGTCACGCCCATGAACATTTTAGAATTTATGAGAAGCATTGGTTGTTAGCTTTTAGGGGGAAAAAAAGCCTATAACTACTAAAAGGGCGAAAAGTCGCAAGATGGAGGCAATTGCAGATCCTTCATGGGACAGATTGCTGCTCTGGGATGTAAAGAGCACTACTCCCTCGGCCAAATCAGGAAAACGGCTTAGATTTGTCTTTGTCCCAGTAAATAAACAGGACAGATTGATGGTTCTATTAAACTAAATAACGACATGCATGTTGTGCTGGTAAACGGACAAAGGGCCCCATCGTACACCCGGTGCAAACGCGGTGCGCCAGTGGCGCAGGTGTCATTGCTATCTCACACGTCATTTATGTAAGGCCCCCACACACACGTTAAATTTCAAATTACGAATGATTGTATTCATAATGCCAAATTAATCTCTATGGACAGGACAGGATCACAACTGTCGGATTGTCTTTAACAGATCGGTCGCTGACAGCAGGAGCAAACTTCCTTGTTCTTGTCAGCGTATTTACTTGATCAGAAAAACAAGGATTAAATAATAATTATCTATAACATGAACCCTGAGCAAAGAGTTCTGTCTCCTGAATTGCCTTTTTTTCGTTTAAATTCAATATCAACAAGTGGTTGAAAGAAAAACAGTCCGCCAACCAATAATTACCACATGTATTCTATTCACAAAATTAATTTAATTTTTAGGTGTATGTGCACGTTTGCCTGTGCAGGCAAAAATATATTGTAGAAATAGATGTGACAAAATATGAAAATGTTTGCTCTCTAAACCATTTGACTTAAGGGGGGATCAGATGAGAGCTGTCTTACACAATACATTCATTGAGCGTTGTCCTTGTCC
>JAQNCA010000004.1:3271368-3282218 GCA_029783725.1 Acanthurus tractus
ACTGAAATGAACATTAAAGCTGCCCCAATCACACACTGCTGTCATCATAGCATACAAGCACGCACGCACGCACGCACACCAACACACACACACACACAGCAAAATATGCCCATTAAGTAAGAGTGGTGTCACGCTACTAAATTGCCCCCTACAGGCCAAAACCACCACAGTAGCGTTAGACGATAGCATTAGTGAGTTTTTTTTGGCAACTGAGCTGTATCAGTCCTCTTAGTTTATTCCCGCATCTAATTATCCATTAGAATGAAATAAGAGCAGAAAACTCTTCATTCTATTCTTTTGTTTAATTATGTCTGAAGATGAGGAAGAAGAGAGGACACCCACTCGACTGAAGAAGATGGCATTTGACTTCCAAGGGCTTTCCATTTAGCATGCAGCACACACTTTCAGTCTGAACCAAGCACAAGCTTGTTCTTTTTTCTTTTGGATTCATTTTATTGAATAATGAAAATTGTCATTGTCCTGCAGGACCTTCATACATTTAAAATGGTACTTGTGGCTTTTAAGTATATAAGAATAAGTGCAAAAAAGAAGAACTAAATGGTTATAGTGTACCTTTATTTTTTACATTTGATTTTTTTGGAACTAGCAATTTTTAATGTGAAGAACAATAAATGTTATATATAAAAGTAACACCTGAAATCCTAACCAGATGAGGTAGAAGAGACACAAATATTGATCTCAGTCCTAGAAGTAATAAACCTTGAATAACTTATGAAGGAAGATGCTATTGTGATAAACAACTGACAATTTAATGTAAAACTTTTTTCATATTTATAGTTTTAAGGTGTTTTAATACCCGCAGCAGAGAGACCTGTTGTTGTTGTTGTTTGACCAGTAGCCACGCAAGCTCTTGCAAGTTTTGATTAAAACCCTGGTCATACTTCATCCTGCAGCATCCTGCTTTTTGGTGTCGCACCACAAGCAGATTTAACCATGGCAATGTTTGTCAGCTTTACCTGAAGGCACTATAGAGTCGTTTTTCTATGAAGGGATGTATGAATGTTGTACTGGAGACAAACAGAAGGCTTTTTTTTAAAACAGTGGAACATATCAGCAAATATTGTTATATTTTTGCTCCTGTTAAATATTGTATTGCTCCTCTGTTAATATCCCCCCCCCCCCAGCAGTGGCTCTGCGCCCCCTTGCCCCCCAGTTTGGGAACCACTGGGTTAATGAAAGGTCTCGATGGCAGTATGTAAAAACAGTTTGAAATGTAAATGTGTCTATTGCACAAACAGCTTGCTGTCAACCTCTCTCTGTGGTCCATACTCTATAATAAAAAAAAAAAAATTTGTCACTGTCAAATGTAATAAAAGAGTTGCATAATCATATACATTTTTTGAATGTCCGGTTGGTCAGGTTGACCAGCAGGGCTTCTTGACAGTCTGATCCCAGACCGCCAAGTAGAATCTGACAACAAATTTCATGGCACCTCGCTGGGCCTCGTGTTGTTCCTTTGCGCACCCAAAACATCTCATGATTTCTACAAGATTTATTAAATTTATTTATTTATCTGCTGGTACTGATATCATCAATTGATTATATTGCTACTTGAGATGTAGAAATTGTATAACCACATAGTTCAACCAGTGTTATTTTTCTGTATACAGCACATAACATACAAAATTCTCAATCACAAGGTTGCCAGTGCATCTTAATTTTCTCCCTTGCTGAGAAACTCTGGATCTATAAATGCCTAGGCCCACAGCTGCAGCTTGCACTAGCTTTCTCAGTGAAACATCAGGGAGATTTATCCACATTTTGGAGCCTCAGTCAGATGAAGACTCATGCACTCTCTGGTGTGTTTGTCTGAAAAATATATCTTCCATGATGCAAAATTATCATCATTATCCCATAAAAACTCATGAGATAGTTAAAGTTACAACTTTATGTGTTTGTTTTAGACCGATTCAGAATGGATCTGCATTACATGCTGTTTAGCTAACAGCTCGCACTTGAAAACAGGATCTGATGCAATAGTTTCCTCACTCAGCAAATACAAACAGAAAGGTATGAAACACTCAAGCACAGTTGTTATTTTACTGTTATCCTCTTTGATCATCACAGAACTTGAGTGCATATGTCATAGTCCATCAAAACATGTTTTATATTACCCTTTCAAAAGCCGATGTGAAAAACATTCAAAATGCAGAATCTTTTTGTCTCACACACTTAATGAGTGTTTTAAGCAAATAAGATCGACTTTTACAGAGAAAAGTCACAGAGTTTGTGACAGAAATGCAGCAACATCTTGAGTCAGTGAAGGTCATATAATGAATCAAGATGTTCAAGAATAATGGTCAGATTTTTTAGTATGCCCAAAGACTGAATAAAAAAGCATATTATAACAGGTAAACAACAAAAAAAAACTATTTTGACTATTTACAGCACATGATGTAAAGTGCATGGCACAAGTATGGTTAAATAGTGCTTAAATGTGGTGCAGAGTGAGGTGCAGGATAAAAAAAGGTTAAATTAATCACTTAATTAATCATGGGTATGTTTTTGGGATGACGTGAGTTAAACCAACCATCCCTAAATTCCCTTTAAAAGCTAGGTGTGCCTGCATCAGGGCATTGTTACCTGACTAATTGTAGAAGTGACAGTCCCCCTGGCCCATCACCAACTTCATCTGACTGCATATGAGCAATTGCATCCATATGTAACTGAGAAGGAGGAGTGCTGCTGCACATCTTTAATTAAAAGTGGATGGATTGCAGTTGCATAATACACTAATACATCATTTTAAAGTTGAGTTTATACTTCCGCAGCAGATGTAAGAAGTAACAAAGAAAGACAAAATAGCCAACAGCTAGAAGTGGAGGAAAATGTCCATAAGTGGAGGAAAATGATGATTCTTGTGTGGTTGGATGGTGGCTTGATAATTAATATGTACATGAAAATTTAAATAGCCAGCTCATGCATCATTAGTATGTACTGTTTGTGAATTTGAAAAGGTTCCTCCTAGATCTGAATTATGGATCTTTTAAATATCAGAAAAATACTGATTTTAGATCATGTTTTTGTCGGTCAAAGGTGGAATGGCTCTCTGCTGCCTCAGCTATCAGTGCACCAACACCGAGCCTGACTCCACCTCATTTGAAGATCACTGTGCCCGTGGACACACAGATCACTGTGCCCGTGGACACACAGATGAGCAAGTATATTCTCGTCTTACAGAACATGGTCGCTGGATGTAAAAAGGACAACTGCTTCAGTTGGAAAATAGCTTTGACACTTGCACTGCACTCACTCTACGCCGGGTTTAAGATAGGGGCCCTAGTTTCTCTGTTCTGTTCACCTGGTGTGTATATGGCCCCATGACTTACGACAATCTAAAATGTTTTTCACCTGAGCCAAGGTGTCTATCAGCATGCCTTCATTCTATTTTAGATAAGAGTCCCCCCACTGAATTCCAGCAAGCTGTCTGGCCTTGGACAGAATACTCAAACTTCGAGCCCAGAGATGGCAGTTGAGATGTGTGTGTGTGTGTGTGTGTGTGTGTGTGTGTATATATATATATATATATATATATATGTGTGTGTGTGTGTGTAGAGGTATAGGTTAGTGGTCTGAGATGTGTTTTGATTAAGCTTGAAGTTTGTCATTGACTCAAACTTGTAGGGTGGTACTTCCACTCTGTGGCATTGATCGGCATAATCAAAAGAAAAAGAGAGAGAGAGCAATCCTGTGCTTACAGCTCAGAGAGCTGGATTTGGTCAGAACCAAACTCTTAAAGAAAATCATCTTGTTTTCTCAAAGAAGTAGGAGAAGATAATTGAACGAAACAAAGCAAGTCAGTTACAAGAAAGGAGACTTTGTTCTGAATCCCGGTGGTGCATCTTTTTTTCCCACACACACCAACCTTCAGTGTATAAAAACTGCTGCCAACTATGACAAATAGGTCTGTGGTTTTACTGTGATTAAAGAAGCACCTGCTTGACAAAATCAAATTCCTCTTATCAACTTCATTGTGTCTGCCTTTGTTAGAAAATGCACATTTTTCAAAGGCTTTTACACATTGATTTCTGTAATCCTCTGAAACTTCTTTTATTTTCCCTCCAAAAGTATTCTTTTTTGAAACAAAGAATATAGTTCCACAAAAATAAGAGAGCTCTGTAGTTTGGTTAGATTAGTGTATTATTCATTATATTGATGTCATGTTTATGAAATGGTTGTACAAAAATAGAAAAATCAGTAACAAGCTTACTTATATTTTAAAGATTTTTTATAATAATGTGAAGGTTTACTGTTGGAAGTGTTTATGTCACAGAAACCTGTCATATGAGCTAAGTCTTATCTGAATTTTTAACACAGAGTAAGGGACGATTATGTTTGAAAAACATTACAAAAATTACATATGTAATGAAGAATTATGCAAGAAATAAAGCATAAAAAATGTAACACATATATTACAGTTTATAACATTGATGTATTATATCATTGTTCTAAATGTTATTCATAGATATTATATAGAATTATCAGGGGTTTTTGAAATGAATTGTTTTTAAGATGAATCCCACTTCTGAACAGTTTTCCTCTCTTGGGGCAGAAGACAATTGCTTGAAGCTGTAGCTAGACTGCATTGCTAGACTGATGTTTTGTTTTTGGGGACAGAGCATTCTAGTTTAATTTGTAAAGAAAATTAAAAACAAAAAATGGGGATTTGTATTTATTTGACTGCTTGTATTTAATAATGCAAAAGTAGCCATGTGCATTACTACAAAGAATTGAGAATGCAATGCATCGTAATTCATTGTGGCTTGGATTTCAGAAAGTGATGTGATTATTGCAATTGTGACATCAGTAAAGATGCACAGCTCTAATAAATATATTAGTATATATTATATAGAGAGAAATATGCAATTAAATAATTTTTTGCAAACAACCCTGCATATGTACACAACTGAACTGAACACTCTTGATGCATATATGCAGCAATGAATGACACTGAATCTGCTTCCAGTGTGGCATACATATTTCATACCTATCCTGCCCACCACCTGAATTGTGATGAGCACAGGGGTCCACTGGGTTCAGTTACGCTGTACAGATCAAACTCCTCTATGTGCATGCAGTCGGAAAAGCTTCTTAGATATGTGGACCACACAGGAGCAAAGGGATCATGAATAGCAACAAAGGCAAAATAAAGGCCTCTCCTGGTCCTTCATGATGCTATGTATGTTTGGGTGTTTCCCTGACTACTTAAGCGCGGATTATAAAACTAATGTGACAAGACTGGAGACAACAATGCTCACAAGGTTTTCATATAATTTCATTAATTCCTTCTTTTATATGTTCCTCACTTTACTTATTCAGCCAACAATAGCATGAGAAATGTAATGCAGTGAAGACATAAATGCCTAAAACACACAGAACACCTCTCTCTATGGAAACACACCCACTCATTCATGCATCAAGATTCACATCACTGTTTTGAGGAACACAGCTGTTATATTCACAGCAGTGCCACAACCTAATATTTAGTGTGAAAAAGTTGTGAGATTAGAGTTGAGGGGTTTTTTTTATATTTCCTTACGCTAAGGTTTAAAACCAACGGTAGAATAATGCCATGAGGAGTGTAAACAGGAAGTATATTATTGCTATCAGGTAAGTAATATTGTGTGCTACCCTTCGAGACTTTTGTTTTTAGCCTGTCTTTGTATGCATAGTATGCATTGAGAGGATGCTGAATTAGCTGTGAGCATTTCCTGTTTACAATGGGTCTGTGGATGTAAGCAGCTATCACTAGATTAGTTTGATGCTAAAGAAAAGCTGAAAAATGATGATTCTCTGAAAAGTTCTAGAGTAAAAAGCATCTTTTGTCTATTTTCATATGGTTTTTGAAGGGGGTTTTTTCGGAAAAGAGAGATGATGATATTTTAAAGTATAAGTCACACTGAATAGAAAAAAGGTAGAATCAGTCTGACTTTTGACAGTAATTGCAGGAGCTAAATGGTACGGGTTTAAAAGTACAGTACCTTAATTGCCTTTATCCACTGCATGTTAGAGCTGTTGCTGCAAGGACTGTTCTTAAGCATGCCACACCAGCAGCCAAACAACTTCATGTTAAAAGACTGATAAAAGACTGGCATGCATTTCTTCATTTCACCTCCTGCAGGTTCTTTGTCTTATGTCTCTCTCTCCTCACATCTCTTTGTAACTGCCCCATGCCCATCCCAGTGGAGGCCCTCAAAACAGGTTAAAAAACTTGGGTGAACCAATACAGCAGTTCTGCTGTCTACTGGGGTTAAATGATTAGCAGAGCTTCTGCCTGTTGACAAGAGATTTGACATAATATCATCTGTTTTTTGTAACTCAGTGTCATTTTTAACACAAGAAGGGACCAAAGTTGGAAATACAAATGTTATTTTAGTGTATTCACCTTTAAGGGGTATGATTTTTAAGGCCATCCTGTGTACATTAACCAAATGTTTAAACAAGATGAAGTTGTCTTACATTGAAGCATCCAAAAGGATTACATATTATTCCCTATGCTGAAAAAGAGCAAGAGGACTACAACTGTCAGTCACAGTCTTGCATGACAGTGGATGGTGGCAGCCAGCACTACTGAGTCACACCAGTTGGTCACAAAACAGACAACATGACAACTTTCACTAATAACTTACCATGCCTCGATCAGAAATCCAGTCCAGCATGTTGAATAAAAGCTTAATATAAATATGGAAGCATTCCACCAACCAAAAAAAGGACAAAAACACCAAACTATTGTGAAAAACTCTCAAAAATACTTAACCAGATACGAATGTGAAGACCAACCTGTAGTCTTCATCCTAAGGTCTTCTCTTTGGAAAAACTTATATAAAAAAATACAATTGAAAGTACTTCAGGTCGAGCTTATATCTCACCTTTACCTCTGTGCCTCTTCCTCCTGGTAATGATCAGTGGAACCTCATTAGTAGCTACTGATGTGTTGGATATTACTGTATCATGCCAAAGGGTCAGAAACAGTGTAACCCTGCTCTTGATTTCTTATTCATGAAATTATTTATTTTCCCCATCGAGTATATTCGTATGTCTTTGACTCTCTGCCTTTGTTCTTTTTTGCAAAATGCTTTGTATACGGTGTGGGCTGCTTATAACCATGAAGTAACATGTATATCCATAGATGTTGGCTTTTTTCAGCCAATAATTCATGTGATTTAGTTTATTGCACATGTAGAGTTGAAAAATGGAGGCAAAGGATCGTAGAGTCCTCCCTTTTTTACTGTTGCCATGATAGTATAGATAAAAAAGTCAAGGCCAACAGAAGACAAAGGTGAAAAGGTTTCTTTGGTCATTTCTTCTCCCTAACATGTTTTTCTTAAAGATTATAAACCTTAAATGAGACATAATGAGCCTGTGTTATAATGTTCAAATGAACAAAAACAAGAATTCCCTTTAGCATTACCTTAAAGGACTCTGTTTCATTAAAAGAGGTTGTGTTTGACAAAACCCTCATGAATCTTTAGTAGGCATGTGGACTTTGAAGCTGTGGTTGCTGTCAGCCTCTTCACCCAGAATCGGCCTCTTAAAAGCACCTTGCTCCTTTTTATAGGAAAACTGTCTGAAAAACTTAGCAGTGCGTTTGTTGCTCAAGCTAAGTTGTCACTGTTTATTACTGCAAAAACAAACTTTCCAGAGAACACCTGTTCCTAAGGTGAATGGGAGCTGAGCATATTTTCAGTCTACATTTTGACAAAACCATCCAGTTTATTTTCCTTCCTTTTAAAGTTAAAAGCAAACATATCATCTTTGAAAAATGCAGCCATAAATTGATAAAAAATGTTTCTATCCAGGACTGAGGGTTCTTTGGAGAATAAAATCAATGACGAGGCTTATGCAAAAGTAATCCCAGCACACTGCACTGTGTCAAACTTTTGAATCATCTAATAGTCTGTTGGTGTAACAAGGATACCCACACCTTGTGTTCATCCACCACATCTCGCCTATTAACTTGTGTGATTAATTGCCTTCTCACATCACCGTGCCAGCTTCTGAATCAGATCACAGCAACAGGGCCACAGATGGGACAAATGTTGGAAGAGGATAGATAGGAATGTTAACGAGCAGAGTGTCAACCAGCGCCTAGTGTCCTGATGAGAGGAATAAAAATTAGTTAGTGAGGAGTAAAAATAAAGATAAGACCGCCTAAGCAGAAATATGCAAATTCACCTATGGTTTTGTAAATAATTTGTTTGAGGGTGGATTATAGCTGGGTGCACAGAGCTGAGATCATACTCAGTTACTTTTGTAAGAACATGCAAGGCTAGGATTATATTTTAAGATTCTAGCCCATATTAACCTTCGTTTCTGCCTTTGTTCTTGCCTGCCAGGGTATGATGTTAAACTGTGTGCAATGTGATACAAATTGCATGAACAATGGAGTGCAAAACGGAGTGTGTAATGACCTATGAAAAGGCTGTAGGCAACTCAGTCTGCAGTCAGATGTGAAGGAAGTCAGAGGCCATTCGATGTTAAATAATAGAGCTGCATCATCAAGTATGTAAATATGCAGGACTAATAGTTAATGTATTGCAATGCAACCAAGCCTAATGATTGTAACTATAGTGTCATGTCAAGGCTAGAAGTTACCAACAGTCCTTTGACTCTTTATGTTTCTTATAATATTGCAGCAAGTGAAGGAGTGAATAATTCTTTCTAGAACTATGAAAAAAGAGAGAAAAGCTTCTTACTCTCGCAGCATTAGTAAAGACAAGATTTTAAAACGCAATGAATATGAACATCATCCTATGAATGCACCCTCTTCATATACACTTTGCTGCTACAGCCTCACTTGGTCTGGTTAACCATTAGTTCACAATTGTTGGTCTTTGCTAATATTAGCAAACTTTGGAGATACAGCTATCTTATGAATCAGTTGTTTGCATGACATCAACACTCTTTTTTCCTTGACCTCTTGTTGCACTATGTAGAATCCTGTTTTTATTGGGTCATGTTTCAATGCCATGTCACTTGTGGATATTTAATATTTTCAGAAGTAAAACAAGAAGTAATCACATTGTATCTTAGCAGAAGTTAAGTTTGTTTTTTTTCTCTTAGAAGTTCCACTCCCCTGTCTCTGTTAGGTTACCAAATGAAGTCAGTAAAGTTACATGCTTAAGAAATAAATAATCCTTTGATTGCAATGTGGCTGTAGTAGCTTATGGTTAGCAAATGTAACATATCCTCTGTAAGAGAAAAAAAATATAAAGCAGCCCCCCATTAATATGAAACCAAACTCATGCTTTTTGCAGAGGCTCTGGCTAGCAATTTAGATTTACTCTAAATTACTAATAATGTTGCGAGAAAAAGAGTTAAGTTTCAGTTTCACTTCTTCTCTTCGGTCTTCAGTAATCCATGCTATGTTAGACCAGATATCTAGAAACTTGGAATCTCCAGTGTACCCCACGTCTTGCCAGAAGTAAAATAGGCTGCAGTGTGTACTGAAGGTACACAACACATAACTAATTGTCATATAAATAACTAAATGGTATAATAGTTTTTCACAATGAAAAATTACTCTCATATTCTGATTACTGCAGTATGAATCTATCACTTGTAATGTCCCTACAGAACACGACAGTCCTCTCTGCCAAGTGTATCCCCATATTACACCTTAAGATAAATACTCTGACATTTGAATATTTCTCCAAGCAGCCCTTAAGGTACACAGTGGAAACCCCAGACAGTACTGCTGAGAGTAATGCTAATGATATAATGGTTCTAATAAGAACTATGTTTTGATGACTTTGTTTTTGTGTCCCATCATTTCCTACTTTTTTCCTCTTATGAATGCAGATGTCTTTTTTGTACATAAGTTTTACTTTGCCATTTATTGCCTTATAACTCTAAGGGCCCTATTGAACACCAGGTGCAAACGCGGTGCGCCAGTGGCACAGGTGTCATTGCTATCTTACACCCGGCGCAAACGTCATTTTTGCCACAAATGTAAGATAGCAAATCCACTTGCGCCGAGGGGCGGAGGTCTGAGAATGAAGGCAGAATGGAGGCGTGTCCTGGTGTGTTTGTCTGCCAAAACATGGTCTAAACAGAGGCGCATACGTAAAAAACAGCCTGGACCGAAAGATAGGGCGCAGTTGGCCAATGTGCTCACACAGTCACACACACCTTTCTTTTCTGTTTTGGCCTCTCAGTATTGTAAAATATTTGAGTGTGCTTTGGACATATTTAGTGAAGTTAGTAAAGTGTCCTTTGAAAATATTTTTACACAAAATATGAAGTTTAAAGTAAACGTGTGTGTATCGGAGTATGTGTATCTATGGTTTGTCTAAGATGCTCACACCCCTTTCATTTATGTGAGGTCCCCCCCATACACGTCAAATTTCAAATTGGGAATGATTGTATTCATAATGCCAAAGTAATCTCAGGACAGGATCGCAACTGTCGGATCGTCTTTAACAAATGTGTGTTAACAGATCCTTGTTCCTGTCAGTATATTTATTTGATCAGAAAAACAAGGATTAAATAATAATTATCTATAACATGAACCCTGAGTCAAGAGTTCTGTCTCCTCACTGCTGAATCGCCTTTCTTCGTTTAAATTCAGTATCAACAAGCAGCTGAAAGAAGAAGAACCATTCATTACCACATGTATTCTATTCACAAAATGAATGTAATTTTTAAGTGTATGCCTGTGTGCATGCGTGCGTGCCTGCATATGTGCGCATTTACCTGTGCAGGTAAAAATATATTGTAGAAATATGTGACAAAATATGAAAATGTTTGCTTTCTAAACCATTTGACTTAAGGGGGGATCAGATGAGAGCTGTCTTACACAATACATTCATTGAGCGTTGTCCTTGTCC
>JAQNCA010000004.1:3294221-3304428 GCA_029783725.1 Acanthurus tractus
AAAGTAACTTTATTCCTTTACCTTTTAAGAAAATGGTAAACAAAAATAAAATTCTGTCTGAGCAGCATCTGAGAAAAGATCTCATAATAACGAGATCCTGATTTTGTAATTACGAGATAAGGTGTCGAATCTTTTTTTATCCAGTGAATGCAATGTGCTTAAGTATGGAGGCATTCACTGCATAAAAAAAATATACGCCTTATCTCGGCCATTGTAAAAAGGTTACAAGTGCGTCCAAAAACCGTTAAGCAGAACCGAGAGTTAATATTTTTTATGGGTACCTGGTACCGTTGTTTTTGATTCGGTTCCTACTTGGAACCGAATTTCGGTTCCTACTTGGAACCAAATTTCGGTACCCAACCCTAACAATAAGGGTTAATAAAAGGGATAATTAGAAAAACTGAAAACACTTGTGTGGCAAAGAGAAGTGAAACTCAACTAAGAAGTTGTTGCAGCTACAATAACAGTGTTTCTGATCTCCATGAAATCTTTTTTTTTTCGAGACTCCACCTACACAGAAAACACTCTTTAAACTAAACAAAAACCTTGAACGTTGAACTGAAGGGAAGCAGTCTCTCTGCACTTGGGCTCACTGCAGACCCTGGTAACCAGCAAGTAAAAAGCCAGTGTCCCATGGGGGATTGAAACCAGTGCCACCAGTTGGCCACCACACCTGCTTCTCTGTTAGTAAAGAGTACAGCAGCACACACACATCCACATACCCCATTACACATACCCAGGTGCACAGTGTTCAGCTGATGAACCTCCATCCTCTGAACTCACAAAGACAATATCGTTGACGAGGACACCTTGGGCCCTATCGTACACTTTCCACCATGCACCAGTGGCACACTGGGCGGGGAAAGCTTAGAATTTATTCAGGGGAGTTTTTCGGTTCAACCTTTGCCACTTTGTTCCAGGAGCAGCAGAGGAATCCTGCTCTTCCCCTCCCACAGCCGGTAGTCCTATCAGCTTTGTAGAATCATCTCATCAATTCATAGGTGTTGTCATGGGCATTTCTCCGGCCAAAAATGCATAAACCAATGGGAGAATTCCCTTTAAAGAAAATTCCCTTCCGCCATGTGCCAGTGGCGCAGACATATTGTTATAGTACTCCTGGTGCAAATGGCTGAGCTACAATGATTTATTTATTTATTTAATTATGACATTTGCGCCGGGTGTATGATAGCAATGACACCTGCGCTACTGGCGCACCATGTTTGTGCCGGATGTGCAATAGGGCCCCTTGTGTCCAGATGAGGGCTTATCACATTTGACTGGGTTAGCACTGTCTCTGTCACAATATGCATATTTTTTGTTTTAGGACAGAACAATTTCCATAGTAAGATTCTGCATCATCACATTTCAGAACTGGGAAATAAACTCTGATCAATGACACTGTATAAAAAAGACCCTCCTCTCTAAAGACAGGGGTTGTGCAACAAGAGCTGTGGGTGGAATGTAACAGTATTAGTTTTGATGGATTCACATGAATAAACTTGTAATTAGCCCCATCTTAGCTCTTCACGATGTTCTAGCTCCAAGGAAGGGCTAGTCAAAGTGAAACTCTCTTTAGGTTTGTACATAAACAAAAAAAATATTTTTAAGCATAATTATTCTAGAATGTCTCTGCAGTTTGTTGAAACTGAAAAACACAAAGAATTGTTCATTACAATGGAGCAGATGAACAAACAGAATGGAAAAATAAACCATGTATGAACATACTGTAGCCTCTGTGTCAGGGTTGGTATCTTAGCCTGAAAATGATATCTGGAGCTCCTGGGTGGCTCGGGAGAATAAGCGTTATTGTGTTGTGGTGAGGCCACAGATATGAACACTGCTTAACATTAATATTGCATCCAGCACCATCTTTCATTTTTGTGTCTGTATGTGTACAAACTAATACCAGCTGATAGAAAACAAAATAAAAATTCTAGCCTTATTGAAATGAGAGAGAAACTGCACAGAATAGATACTCATACTGTTTCAGACTCTGCAGAACCAGATTATAGCCTTCCTCACCAGCTGTGCAGTGGTCTCTGTAGGTATTTAATATTGATAATGGTGATGTGTGCATGAATACGGTGTGCTCATCACCACGAGGGATGCTTGGAGATTTTGAAAGCAGGAGATATGACTCTAAGATGATAAACGGGTGTTTTTTATCATTATTAATTTATAGAATCAACCGAGCTGCTTCAGTCCTATAGTTTTACTTAAAAATGGATCTCATATGATGGTTTATGGTCACAGTACAATCATCTGCGTCTATCAACCACTGGGTTTTTTGAAAGAAGCATATAATGAATATCAAGGTAAAAGCCTGTGAGGTATTCCAGTCTCTTGACATTTTTCACACTGTTTAAAGCGTCACATTAATCTATTTAGAGCCTGGGGTGGAAGATTGCCACTGACTCTTCTGTCCTCACTTCAGTTGGTTGTCAGTTCCTCTACTGTTTTGCAACATAAGATAGCTACTAATTAGGCCCCATAAATGGCAGCACCAACATACTAACCAGGAGTGTTACCCCGCATGACAAATAATATAGCCAAAAGATCCTTGTGTGCAAGAGTGTTTCGGAAACCCTTTACTGTTGGTTCCCATCTCCCCCTTTAAATTTGTTAAGAGATTTGATTATATAGCACTTTTCTCTTTAATAAAACAACTCAGCATCACTGCCTCTGACAATTGGACCCTGTCCATTGTCATTGATGTGTATTTACTGCCTCACTTTTATTCCCACTGGATACATCTACAACAAGCATGATTAAAAACAAATAGTCCTGAGTCAATCTTTTATTAACTTGAAATGTAAAGCAGGCTACACATATCTTGAGAGCAAACCATTTCCAAAGATGGAACAATGAAAGCAGCATTAAGGCTGTTTTACATATTTCCTGTAGAAATGTTTTTGCCAGAAGGATTAAATATTTATTTAATTCTGAGGATCGTGTCAGTTTAAAAGTTACCTGATATAATCAGAAGCATAAAAAACAGATGGTCCATTAGTTACATTTTATCAACATAAAATAGAGTTGCATATTTAATTTTGCAAACATGGTTTAATTGCCTTGATTCGTGTACCTTGTATATATTTTGTGAAGAAATAGATACTTAACATTGACATGCAAAATAAACAAATCCAACTTACAAACATGCTTTATCTGCCTTACAAATGCATGTTAGCTGCAGCTTATTAAAAAAATGGCGTGGTCACTTTAATGGTACCTTTTCTTGTTTTTACTCACCTTAGTTGGCACAGACTAAGGGCATATTTTACAGACTTTCTTAATCTATGCTTCAGTGACATCCAAACTCCTTTTTTTTTTTTCCAAAAAAGTTTCCTGTGCTTTGAAGGATAACAGAAGTTCACTGGCAGTTCAGCGTAACGAGCCCCTTCCGGCAGTGTAAAATAAGAAGTTGATAAAGGGTAGGCAAAATTATTGAACGCAGAGCAGCTGAAGAAGTCACATTTTTGCAAGTTTTTGTTCTTTTTGTTTCATAGTTGTTTGATAAATTGATCATACTCTCTTTTTTGTTGTTTAGGAGATGGGCATGCGCTTTTATAGGAAAGCAAAAATAAATTCCCAACTGACAGGTTGTTGTTTAATTTATTCTACTGTGTGATAGGCTGTAAGATTTATCCATTTCCAGTAAAGAACAACTAAGCTTGGTGTAAACTTTTTACAATCCTCTGTTGAAATCATGAAATTAAAATGTTCTACTTCAACTTTCAACATTTACATGTTGGTGAACAATTGCAGAGCTGATCATTGCCCTCAAGACAATGCATGTGATTCCAAGGGAAACACAACAGTGCATTTAAGAAGTGTCCCTGAAGGGGCTTTCTGCTCTATTCTGCAGAAAATACACAGTGTATTTATTTTTGATGGGAGACCCATCAAGCTGCACAGAGCAGATCAAACCAGACAGAAGGTCTGACAAAGGAATAGGGTTAAGATAAATAGTGTGAAGCAGCCGCTTTCTAAAAATAAAAACCCAGTGCAGACATGTGATACATCATTTAAAATAATTGACCAAGCATTTAACTACAAAGTCTACTTTCCTATTGTAGAAGCACAATATCTCTGAGCTTTTTACCCAGAAGACTTCTGAAATGCTCCCATTGAGGTTAAAAACCAAGTGGAGAACTGACCAAAACCACCTCAGATTACTGTGTTTGCTCAGCACAATGCTTGCTGCATGGGCCAATCAAGCATATGTGCAGGCGTCATTACCAGAGAGATTACCTTGTAACACTGAGCACACATTTCTACCTCACAAGCTAAAATGACTACCTTTATAAGTTAGCTTTGTCTTTGTATTTTATGTCTTTGTGTTTCATTTAACCTATGTTTTTAGTGATAGCTGTTAGCACTTTTGATGTTTTTGTTTCTGTACTGCTATTGTCAATCTATAAAACATCCAGACTTATACAGGAGCTCTCTAGTTTTAATATACTTGTCCTTTCCATTCCTTTGATATTGTAGTCGGTGACCATTTTGTAGTGGACATTGTAAATCCCTTCTTTGTTAGCACTTCAAACACACAGGAATGCAGACCAAGCAGCACTGTCACTTCTTTGATTCTGGGGGTATTGTATGCAAAGTAAGAATTCTCAGATTGAGTCAGCTATGATGGGATTCAGCAACTCAGTATGGCACTGAGAGTTTGTATCTGTGTGTGCGCGCATGCACACATGTGCGTGTGTCATTTTCTCTTTCTTTTATGTTTCTTTGATGTTTAAATAAAAACGGGTCCCAGCCTTGAGTGCCCTGGTCCCAGTGCTGCATTCATGTGCACTTCTCAGAGCACTTTCTTTTCTCAGATTTCAGGGAAACAGGTTTGCCTTATTTGTACTCTGAGTTGTTGTGCATGTTCAAAGCAGGATAATGAGTAGAATATAGGCTATTTAGGCTATAGGTTATATTTAAGATGCCAGGATTTCAGTTGGGATTGTATCTCTGTAAACCATTCTTTTCTTATTTTTAGACTCAAGGTTTTAAGATCCCTTTTTATTGACAGTATCTCTTGTACATTTATTTAGGCGCAGTCATATGAGATCCAGTGTGTAGGAGTGTGTCTGTTGCAGAGTACAAACAAGCATGGAGTACCGGCGGATAAACCATTAAGTTTGGTAAAAAACAGAAAGAGCAATAGATCCCCTAAATGTTATACCTTACCTTATACCTACCTGGACCTTTCACTTAGAAAAATAAATCAATTAGATCATGAACATGAAGTTGACACAGATTTTGACATGCCAATTTGACCAAAATGACCTTGTTTTTGTTTTGTTTTTATAAATAATCATCTCTTCTCCCAGAAGAAAGTGCAATGGTTACTTTCTTAGCACCACAAAGTGCAGCAGAGAGTTGGTCCATACCATGGTCCATACCATGATGTATGTTTAGGTGTAAAAAGAATCCTACAAGCGTCTCTCACAATTGGCAGCAACAGTGTTTTTTCATTGAGCCTTGATGACACATTTGGCCACAAGTCATAACCAAGTAGTTTTAGCTGCCTTAACTTCAACAAATCAAAGTGTTTTAGTTTAACAATCAAACTTAAAAAAAATAGTGATGGCATATTGGAAAATGTTCATTTAAATTGTTTTAGTATCTATAATTGGAATGTTTGTGGAAAGCAAGCAAACTATTTTGTTGCTTAGATACAAGAATTGTTGGTAAGGAGATTTAGCCAAGACCTAAATGTTATCACACTATCACACCACCTACATTGTTATGTTGAATAATTAATATCCTGTCACTGTAGATATTATTAAAAAATATACACAAATTGGAAACAAGAACTACTTGTCATCCCATAGAAATACAATGTACCAGAAATCATTGTTTAAACAAAACCCAGTAATTTTGCAGAACCCAAGGTTATGTCCCATATACTATTTAAAAGCTTTCTTGTGACAACTAGGGTATGATTAAAACTTGTAGTTATAGCTAATGAAATTTAGTTTGAGTATGGAAAGGATAAGGCAACTAATAAAACTTGTTCAAGGTGAGAAAAAAACTGTGGTTTTAATAGTGCACTATATTTTCAGTTCTGCATTAAACCAGAAATGTTGGTCATACACTCTCAAAACCCTTAAATTTTTACCTCAGTATAACGATGGTAGACCCATCACTGCATTAGTTCTAAACATTTTCATAGGATATAAATCATAAGTTAGAGAACTGTCCAATCCGGATTTTATTCTTAGGGATACTGTGCTCTATAACCCTTGGCTTTTCATGGTTTCATGAACAAAGTCAATGTCATTTGTAGGAAAAAAAACATGGATATTGCCTCCATCTGAGTAGTTAATTACTGAGACTGTATTTTTTAACGATTATCATCCCTCCTAAAATCATCCAACAATCACTTCTTCCATATAATTAATGCCAAGAAGATGCCAGATGCTGCATATCTTTTAGCAGGTAGCTAGCGGGCATGTTCCCATCACACACACATAAAACACACACCAATTTGCACACACAAACATATGAATTTACGTGAAGAGATAAGCTAGGCAGCGAAAATGGCATTTCTGCAGGTTTTGATTCTGCTTTGTTTAATCCCGAGGTAACACACTACTGCACGCATTAACACAAGAGAGGGAACACATGCTGAGAAGTGGCCAACTGGAGGATATCAACCTGCTGAGAACACACATAATTTATTAGCAGGAATCTAATCACAGCCACAAATGAGCTCCAACGGAACTCATTAAAACGGCTGATGAAGATTAGCCCAGACAATAAGACAGCTTGAGGGGTGGTAGTTCCAATGGATAGACAGACAGGCAGATAGATAGATTGATAGACAGATTGATGATGGATATATAGACATGCAGACAGATGGGCAGACCAACAACATACGTATGTGTTCATTAGTAACCGAAAAGTGGCTCTTGGCGACTGAATTTTGTCTTTTCCATCCTGTTTTGTTGTCATTTGTTTAGAAGATCACACAGGCCTGTGTACAAGTGAGATAGACATGAAACACTCTCATTTAAATGTCTTTCCTTCCCACTCATTTTTCATGTTTTTCGCAGTGGCATGTCAGGCAGTGCACAGAATGAGTTGCTTTGTGTTTTGCGCTGTTGAAGTTCTGGCACCCTCTTCGCTCTGTAATCCAACGTGAGAACTGTCAAGAAATGGCTGCCTTTTGTCTCTAAACTTTCCCGCCTTCCTCCCTTTAATGTGGAATCAGAGAAAATGTGTTAAATGATCCTCAGCAAAAATTAAGTTTGATTTTTCTTTAAATGGCTTTTGTCAGCAGGTAATGGGCCATGTGTGTGACCTGGAGCACCTGCAGGAAGGCTTCTTTTTAGACATAACAAAACTTTCTTTTTATTCTTTTGTGTCGTAAAAAAAGGATCTTTTTCAATTTTTGTGACTGTTGAGTGTTCAAGCAAAAATGCATGTGTGTGTTTGTAATTATCAGGCAGCAGGAGACTGACCAACATGCTTTCACACATTGCAGTACAACCTGAGCTCACACAGTGTCAGCTGCTGTCTGACAGAGTAACAGACTGTGAAGCTCTTCTGACTTGGTTATTTTCCAAATCACCTAAGGATAAAATTATTTTTTAAAAAAACATTTGCAGCTACTCTTTGCAATAAAGTTATTTCCTCTTATCCATCTACACCTGGAGGCAGTGCAGCCTTATTATGACCAGGCAGGTCCAGCAGGGAGTCTCGCTCTTCTAGTAATTCACCCAGTCCCTTCCCTCTCCTCACTTCTTCTCCACATCCACCAACAGCACTGTAAATTGAGGGACGCTGTAATCAGTGGTGTGACTCAGTTGGTAAGTGACGGCATCGATCGTCTGGGATTGAAGAGTCACTCTTAATACGGACCAGTTTCAGGAATGGAGTAGTGTTCAGGCGTGGGATGCCAGAGAGGCAAGAGGGGTTTTAGTAACGAGGATGGATGGACAAAGCAGACGGAGGGAAAACTGGTCTCCGCTCTCATTTGGAAACGACCGCTTCAATCAAAAGACGCCATGGTTTAGAGACTTGTGATTTAACTGTTCAATCCCTAGCTGAAACTAGAATTAGGCTTTGAAAAGTGTTGTACATTTACAATGGAATTGTGTTCAAAGGTTTCCAGAGTGATGTGCCCTTGAGGGGGCCAACTAGTTTCCCAACTCTTGGGGTTATCAAACACAAAAATCAAATGTAGTGCCTTGTTTAAGAGACAAAGTAAGATAAAGTATTGGGCTCCCAAGAAACTTACTTTATTTTTAAAATTTGCATGAAAATTAAGACACAGACAAAGAAAGAGCTAAGAGCGGAAAAGTCACTTGTGATACCACATGACAGTAGCTACCATAGCTGCCAAGCATGGGCCTAAAAACAGACAATTAAAGCCACTTCAAGTAGTCATTTTAATTGTTATAAATACATGGCTTAGTCATTCAGTGGTCATTAAGTTAGCTTTATTGGATTTCTCTTTATTTATTAAGCAGCAGTGGTGGCCAAAATATCATTAGCAGCAGTTATTGTAAGATAATATCCCAGCCCCTGTTGTATTATGCCAGAAGAGCCAACATACCTTACATGGGTGAAATTGTAGAGATGCTGAAACATTACATCAATATGCAACTGCTTAACATACCATTACTCTCTTCTGTAGAGGTTTTCCGTCATATTCTGGGATGTGATAACAAAATGTTTTCCCCATTTAGTCACAGGAACATTAACAACATTCAACAATAATGTTGAGTGGTTCATTAGTTATAACTACTGCAGGCTAACAACAACAGTCAGGGAGTAAATCCTCACTTCATGAGGATTAAAGAAATTAGTTCTTATTTAACTGTTTTAAAGAACTGGTTTTTAAACTTAAATAAACACAACTGGCATAGACTAAAAAATAGAAACACTAGTAAAACAGTACTGTTGTATTGATCTGTTTGAGAAGTGAACTGATAGGATTTTGGGTCACGGGGTGTATTAACCATCTCTATGCCAGTATGTATAATGGAAAGAGAATGTTTGGTTGTGTATATGTCAGTGTACATGCAAGTCTTAATAATCCTATCTGTCTCAGGGATGGTGCCTGCCAAGCTGCATTCAGCCATGTCACACTCCAGAAGTCTCCTCGGTACAGGGGGGATAAAACAAACCCTCCCACGCACATCGGTTACATACACACAAATAAAAACCTGAGATTTTATCATATATTCCATGACTAACTGGGATTTTGTTGTGCGAAGGATGTGTCAGTCACACCATGAGATGAAAGAGATAATGTTGTTCCCTTGTCTTGTTTTGAACTTGGCAAATAAATAAATAAATACATGTGCTCTCATGCAACAATTCACACATAAAAATAACAAATTCTGTTATAACAACTTAAAACAAATGCACAAAAAGCATTTTTTTTTACAGCTGTTGTATGCTTATTCTGCTCCAAATGGATACTCCTTTGGAACTAATACACTTTGTTGAGAATAACTGGTCACCCTTGATTGCAGGTTGATCCAGACTTAGATGTTTTCATATAACAGACCCACTTTTTGAGCTGTGACTGGCTAAAAGATCACAACGAAAAAGTCAAGAGCAAATTTCATGTACGTAACTTGAAATAAAACTTCTTCAGAGGATTATGTGAGTGCACCCAAAACTCCAACAGTCACATAAAATCCGCTCAACTTCTTTGAGAGATGCCATCTCCGGCTTCAGATCTGAGACAAAAATTCAACCTGAAAATAGGTACCTGTCGTGCACAGCAGGCATACTTTAATATAAGTTGGCTAATTTGTTTGTTACTTCCAGCAAGGTGGGGAAGAGTTCAGGCGCTGCCGCAAAGCCTTTCATGCCTGAGTTCCTAAATTAGAAGAGATCCGTTTTATTTATAGAGCTTCGTTTAGTGTAAATGTTAGATGTGCTCAGTTTGATTGGGGTTTAATTAAAATGCAGCCGTTTGTTTTAGTGGAATATGGGTGGAAGGGTTGTTGGGATGAGAGCCGCTGCCTCAGGTTGTACAGTGAAGTTGTAATGTGGAGCGGCAGCTGTGAGGTATTTGTGTCACCATGTTGTTCAGCGCTGTACTTCCTCTCCCAAGTGCCTTTTGTGAGCCATATGCAGTTTCAGTAACAAGAAGAGTGTTTCACTCTGAGTGCGAGACTTTATCAAAGTATGGTAAAAGTCCATTTCCAGATCATATATCAAATCGTTCTCTCTGACAGCAGACATT
>JAQNCA010000004.1:3313113-3326057 GCA_029783725.1 Acanthurus tractus
TGTGTGTGTGTGTGTGTGTGTGTGTGTGTGTGTGTGTGTGTGTGTTAGAGAGAGAGAGAGAGGAGGGCATAATGGTCGTGGAGGAAGAGAAGACACAGAGAGGATGCAATAAAAGCAAGATGGAGAGAGTGGCTGTAAAACATGAAAGAAAGAGGAAGGCTTAGCATGGAAGTGAAGTCGTGAAGAGAAGTGATTCAAAAAGAATCAAACTGATGACAGAGATGCGAGAAAAAGGCTGTAGTTCAACAGAATATTGGAGGTTGCTGCAGTTGCATGCTTTTAAATGAAGAACTGCATCATTGAAAGGACAGACTGACACAGTGACTGGTTGACCTTTTGAAGGTCACAAGAAAAACATAATTCCTTGAATTCATTAGAAATCAGACTTCTCTGTATTTGATTACTTTTTCTATAAAATACATCAAATTGATTTGACGTATTTTAAGTCCCCCTCCAGACACAATTTAAAGTGAGTAAAAACTGTGATATGATTAATATTTTGTTAAGTGTCGTGGACACACCCTGGACACAGCTACAGTAACCGAATATTCTGCTGAAACTAATTAGTGCCCAGTGTCTGCTTCCTCTTAGTGTCTCCCGTCTCACACCTTGTCAGCATAAACTATGTCAGTCTGCTGGCTTAAGCTGGAAACTCATTCATTTGTAATGAACAGCATGTGTTCTCCATCTGCAGCGACATCTGCCGTGCATTTAAAAAGTACGCATTAGAATGCATCGGTTTCTGTGCATACACCTGAGCCAATGTGATATTACTGTTGTGTTAGCCTTTAGATGGCTCCCTCCTTTTGAGGTGTGAAAGCTATAAGATGTTATGCGCGGTCTTTGTAGCTAACATTACATCAGCTAGCTTGGTCGTCAGCTACAAATGTTAATTAACTAGCATGTTAAAAATGACATCTGTTTGCAGAGAAGCAAGCTGTCGTAGCTGTCTTGATGAAATGTATTTCCCTACTGCTGCCACCTGCTACCCTATCATGTTTTTTTTGCATGTACCATGTACATCAGCTGTGCTGTTCTATAGTGTAAACAGAAACACGCTGAGCTTTTCTTCCTGTTTCCTTTTTGTGTTGTTATCACATTTGTTGTCATGACAAAAGAATTGTTAAAAAAAAAGCAAGTTCTTTGCAACTTCTCTGGCAAGCTGTGTTTAAAAATGTTTTATTATGTTTTTAATTGTTTTTACAGCAGTTTAAAAATGATATATAAATATATATCAAAAATCTCCTTATAATGATATTTTTTGTTTAAATTCCTATTTTCCCAGAGAGAAAAAAAACCCTCTTGTGCTGTAAGAATTTATCAAACCGCTTCCAATGCAACTCATTTTTTTTAGGTTTGTTTTTTAAATGTGCTACAAGTAGGTTTCAGTTTACTTGAATCTATTGCCATCAACCAATTCTATTGTGCCTGCTTTCAAAATATAAAAAGTTATTTGATACATGTGCAGGGGCATGTATTGTCAGTACAGTACAACCTCCAAATCAAAAATTCTTGTCCAAGAAATCACAAATCACAGATACAATTTTTTTTTTTTTTTTGATGAACATATTTTTTGCTTACATTTTACAAAATCACATTCTTTTTGTTCATCATGACCAAAGTGAATCACACATGTTGTGTTGTGACTGTTTGACAGACAAAAAAGACTTTTCCCTAACCTTACCCAAAGATCTTTTGTTGTCTAACCCTGACAGCAGACTGGACTCATACACTGAGTATCAGTGTCAGAATCCTTTGTATGCCTGCAATCCACCTGGACCTTCCACTTGCTTCTCTAGCAGGGTTCATAAATATTGTATTTCATTTCATTAAACAAATGTGGTAAAAGTAGGAAAAAACAGTCCTGCTAAGCAAAACAAAAACATTGGAAATCTGCATGTCTGTATACAACCTCATAGGTTAGATTAGATCCACAATTTAATGAAATGTTATTGTACTCGGGTCTTACTTTGTCTTCTGTAGTTTCTGTTTCTGTAGCTATTACCAATTTGGACATTATTTGTATGTAAAGATCAACAAAAACTCTGTCAGTGGAGATTGTTATTCCATCATTTATCTCAAAAACGTACTTGTCTGATTTACCTCAACACGCTGACACCACACATTCAGAACAAGTGCAGCACAAAACAATACATATATATTCAAATGCCTCTCTTTTCACTGCGGTGTTAAAGAAATCCCAAATTTAGGACTCAGCACTACACTGAATGAATTGTTTAGGTGGATGTTGAGGCAAACAGTTACATGCTTTGTCAGCGAGCATCGGGTCAGTCGCCAATTTCCTGACATAGAGCAGCTTAACACAGACAGGTCATCATCTCTTTGGTCCTCTCTGCTTGCTCTCTATCTGCTACTCCATCTCCCATATCAGTCTATATCCTTTCATTTGCTCTGGCTCTCTCTCTATCACGACACATGTAAATGCTTTGACTCTCCCTCTCTCACTCCCTCTCAGCACTCTCCTTAACAATTTCTCGCCCTCTGCCTTCGTTCCATCTATCCCTCTTTGGCAATGCATTTAAACTGACTCTTCCCCTCTCTCTTACTCTCTCTGTTTCTGTCTCCCTCGACTCTATCCATCTGTCCAGACTAGTGTGTCTAAAAGGCTTGGGGTGGTGTTCTGTGCCAACCGGAGTGCACAGATTTGGATAATCACTGTCTGGAGATATGTCTGAGATAACAGCCATAGTCACTCACTCCTGACCTGACTGCCAACCATGTGTGTGTGTGTAAATGTGAGTGTGCATGCTCAAGATAACCCCAGAGCCTCTTGCTCTTGTCCCAGCCAATAGTGGTTTACAGCTGATAACGACAGCAAGGAAATTTCACGCATTACAAAAGTTGACACCTTGAAAAATATAGATATACTGCAGAGGTGGGAAACATATGGAATTTGATAAGTTTGGCAGCTAGTCCGTGGAAGTATGGAAAAGTAAACACAGATGACAGTTTGTGATGAAATATAAAAGCGTGTGGACTCTACACAAATTATTGAGGTTCATCCTGTTTTGCCAGCAGGGCAGCTTTTGTGAGTTAGGGCACGGACTCTTGCAGGTTTCAAAAGCCTTCAACAAGGCTGTTAGCCCATATTTATTCAGGTGCTTTCCATTATTTCAGCCAGTCTGGCCTTTACTGCAGTCTTGTGTGGAGTAGCTCTCTCTCTCTCACACACACACACATGCTCATGCACATAGTTGGATTCGCGTCACGCCACTGGAGAGTACACAGGAAAAAGCCGATTTGATTGTCATGTTCACGGAACCATTCATGGGCATCCCAAGCCATGTGGAAAGGAACGCTTAAAACTTTCACTAACAGCTCAACCGAGACAGCACAGTGTTTACTGTAGTTTTCTCAAGAGGCCCTAATTTGTGCTGTGAAAACCCAACATTCACCATCACCGTTAAGCAGTGTTTACAAGTTGCATGATTGATGCAGGTTCTCCTCAAGTACAGTGGCCAATATCAAGTCTGGCAGTGCAGAGCATGCATGCTTAATAAATCTTTCCCAGATGTCAAGGTCCTCTCATCAAATTCATGCTTTGGAGCCACCCATTACTGCAGTGTTACACTGATGTCCATTAAGCAGCTCCACGGGGGACAGTTAAGATAAGAGACTATGGGGCGGTAATATTCCAGCACAGAAAAACTGCACAGATAATAGAATGAGGAAGGCATTTTCAACCTATGTTTATAATTTTTTGAGTCTATTCTGAATCAATTTTCAGGTGCCAATGAGTTTTGTCTGTTATAACCATCCCTTCGCTTCATACAGGTCATTAAAGGATTCCTCCCCTAATGCGCTATCAATAGAAATGATGAGGTGCAAAATGTGGAACCCACGTTCTGTACAGAAATGTATAACCAAGTATATTTGAACCTAATTTCAGGCTTCAATAGTCTGAGACATATTAAGAGGATATCAACAAAAGTTATAGTCTTTTTCTAAGGAATTTCTTCTTTGTGTTACTATCATTTCACCGCTTCTCAGCAGGCAAACACTATCCAGGAAACGTAAAGAGGGAATTTGGTACTAAAAAAATTAAACTTAGGGAGAAACCCAAACTGATTTGTCTACATCAGTCTGCTAAAGCCACATATTAACTTCAGCCTGACTTTGGAATACATTTTTGCACAGAGCAGGACTGTGGATTTGTCTGTCACTGGTTTCATCAGAAGGACATCTGATCTCTGGCCAGTATGAACATGAGGAATGATTACAAACAAGATAAAAGCCTGTCCTTTAATAGCAGTTCATTTGCTCCCTGCCTACTTTAGTTAGTTAATGTGGCTGTGACCACTCATTTACCCATTCTAGGTGTGCCATTTCTGCCGTGTAGCAGGTAGCTGGAGGCAATGTTCATCTCAATAGTTGGAGGCTTGACTGGTCTGTGTGTGTTTACTCACACTGATATGTCTCAGCGAGTGTGCATCATTATTAAAACACAGTGACAGTGCACTGAAACACTTCTGCCAGGGTAGATTTCCATGGCTTAAATTTTAATAAGGAAACATCCCGTAAAAAATAAATTTCTCTATATGTTGCTATTCACTCTTTATCTGTGCAATATTGTGCACTAGTCGGAACAATGAAATGAAGTTCAAAACTCTTCTTTGTCTGCTTTTGTAAAACAGATAAATATGGTCACACACAACGGAATACTTAAGCTTTCCACTTTGACCTTGTCCAGGCTACTTTTCTATTTTTTTGTATTTTAGTGCTAAATTTATCACACACATTCTTCAGGCTAAGGACAACAAGCTGCCTCCATGTTTGTGTTTTTTCTAAAGTCCTGTTTGAGCACGCAAGTTTGTATGAGTTCCCGAAGCCCTGGAATCACCACTCTGAAAGTGTAATGGGTAGGGTTAAGAGAGCTGCTTAAATAATGTGTATGTAATGTGAACTCTGCATAGATCCCAGTAACACTAAAAAGCTGCAGATTAGTGGTTTCCCTTGAAGGAAAAGAGTGGAGATTTCTCTGCAACCATTTTCCTCAATTTAATCATTTAATTTACCACATTTATAACCATTATGAAACAGGATATGGCAAGTGTGTTTTTAGCTTTGCTACCATTATTTTTATATTTCTGCTGGTTTTTCTCATGTTGTGCATGCTGACATGCTTTTGAACTCCAGTTCAGCCACTTAGTGCCTGCCTCTGTCAGACTGGCTGTGTTGGGGCTGGTGTCATGTAGAGTGAGGTCAAAGGACTTTTTTGGCTTGCAAGGCTATAAAACAGCTTAATTCTGAAAACTGCAAATTTCAGAAAATCTAAAGAGCTAAAAAAAAATGGGCTTTGCATAATTCAAATTATTTGACTACAGCTCATCAATTATGTTGTTTGAACTGAGAAGTAACTGAAATTCAATCACTCAACCCAGTTAATCACTTGGCACTACACACACTGAGATTGCATTGATAATGCTGGAAAGCCAACAGTGTTCAATAACAGGAGCAATTAGAACGACTAAATGAACATTTCGACTGATGATTGTCCTCTGCACCCATGAAGTACCTCAGTACACATGTAAAGCAGACAGTAAAAGAAACTCTTTAGCTACTGGTCTCAGCCACTGAGTTTCTCAACTGGGGCTGTGAAACTTTTTGCAATGCTAAAAATAACCACTGGATATGGTCTGTTTATGTGCTCATATCACTGTCCAACTTTCTCAGTGTGAAATATTGCTTCATGAGGGCGATGATGCAACAATGCAGTAAGAAAAGTTTGTCATAAGTAATAAACTCTTTAATAAATTCAAGTTTTTCTCATCTTCTTCATATCAGAATATTGCAGATGCCTTCAGAAAACATTTTAATATCTAAATATTATCTCTCGTTTACTTGCTGCTACTTTTAGCTTAATATTGTGAAAGCAGAAGAAGCAGTGAATGTGAGTGGGAAATAAGTGAGGGATCATTGTTGCTGAACTAGTGACACCAACTTCTACCAGGTAGTTTGGGCAAGGGAGGGGGGGGTCTGGAGAAAATAACACAAACTTAAAAAATACCCCCATCATCCCAAGCCACTCTGTTTATGACTACATCATACAGCATTTATGTTTTATAAATGAGACAAAAAAGATTTTCCGTTACATCAGAATATTTTTGCCTGCCATTGATTTTTCAATACATTAGTAAATCTTCAAACAAGATAGAAGGGAAGTTGCTGAAATCAAATGAAAAAAAACTTTGACAAGATAATGATATCAGAAACATTACATATTCGTATGTATTGGGAGCATGGTTTTAAAAGTTTAAAAAGAAATGATTTTGGCTCTAGACTAAGTCCCAAGAATAAGATTATGGAGTTGCTATCTTCACTCAATTGATGACCAAGTTCCATTTAAATTATAGAATGGGAAAACATCACTTTTCTGTACTTTTGGTCCCAAGAAATCAGTTTGTCCTTTCTGGCAACATTTTTGCAGAGAGGTTGCAGGTTGCTAGAAGTCTGTTTAAAAACCAAGTTACTGAAGCAAAGTCTGACAGAAGTCTAGTTAAAAGATTCAGTCTCTGGATAATTATTTTTTAGTAACACATTTTGACATTTGCATTTAATTTTCCCTCATCCTGGCTCTCAGAGATGAAGCTGTTTTTATTTGGAGTGCCAGACTCATTGCACATTAATCTTAGTTGAAAAGGTGTGAATTGGCTTTTTTTTGTTATTATTTTAAAGCAGTGATTTGACACCTTAATCGTTAGCAGCCTCTCTGCATGATAGCTGCTAATGACGTGTATGCAGACACGGAGGCTGAATATATTCGCAAGTAAACTGGATGAATTCAAAGAAGAGCTGCAAAAGTATGAGTCCACATTTAGTAATGTGGGAGCTTTTTGTGACAATTTTAATGTCTGACTTCTGTTGTTTAAATATTACACCCCACGTTGTTTCACAAATTTTTGTGTTAAAATATTCTAAACTTCAAGTTCGTAAGTGACATTACTTAAAAAAATCTTTTGCTTGTCCTATTTGACGCATGTTGCCCATTACTTTAGACGTAGTATTAATTTCCAAAATATTGTGTGAATCATGAGTTGAATTCAACCCCATATCCTCCTATCACGATGTGCAGCTTACAGGTTCCCAAAAATGAATGGGACCCATTATTTCAAATCATCCTTCGAGGCACATATTTCTCTTACATTACGCATATTCCAAAAGTTAAACATAGTGTTGTTGCTTATCTGTAGTTGAGGAATATTCAGAATTCTTAAAATGTAATAGTAATCCACTGTATATGGTAAGTCAAGGATGTATTTGACTGGGATCTTGTCTGTTTACATTCTTTTAAAACTGTTGAAGACAGAAAATCAAGGTCCAATAACCTGTGAACCTCGCTAAACCAAAGCAAACATCTACTATTGATATCGAGAGGTTGAGGTAATTTTGTTATTTTTGCTCATGGCAGTGAAAGCTACTTCACTGAAAACACTGAGACTGAGTTCATTGATCTGAGGGAAGAAAAAACTCAGTCCAGGGTCATAACTTCTATAAAGGACACTATGGACATGTTCTCGGTGTTAGAGATGGTTATTTTTTCATGAAGTTATGTTTTTTTATATCTTCCTGTCCCAACTCATCACATATACCAGCGTGGTCAGAAACCTTTTGCATCACTTTTCAAAGCTCAGTATGCAACACCTGTGTACAACACACTGGGCTTTCAACTAAGTTCAATATAAGGCCGTTCTCAGCAGTACCGGACACTCATGGCTTCAACTGACCACCCCAAGAGGAGGTGGAGGTCAGGGTAGGGATGTGGCGCACACCCAACCAAACTGCAACTGTTTCACAACATTTACCACATTTAAAAGAGCAATCATTTCACACAGTTATAACACATATAACTGTGTGAAATGATTTATGGAAGGATTTATGAAAGGAAGACTGAAGGTCCATCAAAGATGCTAAGGGGGTCACCCAGTTTGTTAGAAAGTGTCACCCAGGGTCCTGACTGAGCTTCAGAAACTTTGACACTACCATCACACACTTAGCCACATGATAATCACTATGTCCATTTGGAACTTGCAGACCAATCAAATATTGAAGAAATTTAGGCTATAGAACTTTAGTGTTGCTGTAAAGAAAGCTTTAAACACTGTTTTAACCTACATATTTGGAAATAAACCTGCATCCCTAAACCTGTAACTGAATTAAAAATAGCCTGTAGCCTTGCAACATGTGCCTCACAAATCCAGTGCACATCAGGAAAATCCAATGTTATGTCTCCTGAGTGTGAGATTTTTGGGGTTTTAGACTCCACCACAGGGGTGATAATTTGCATTGAAAGACTGCAACTTTATAAGCTAATAAACAACAATCAAAGCTGCATTTGTACATCTTCAGTTAACTTCTATGATGTGCATAACAGTAAAAAATTTCTTATATAAGCTGTTTCATCGGGGCTGTTTTAGTGTAGCAAACGACCCCACAACTGTCATCAGAGTTGTATTCATATACGGCTTGATTCCAGTTGGTACTAGGAATACAGTTTATCTGTTTTTCAGCTTAGTGAGCCTTAGATTCTTGAAACCAGTCAAAGGAGTACAGAAAAAAACATAGATACAGGCAATAGTTATGTAAAACAGCCAGTATGTTTTTGGGTTGGGCAGACAATAAGGTTTCATGTAGGACTCTATCACTCATGGTAGGATGCTGTTTTAGAAAAAGGTTTTCAGGGTCTTCAAACTGTGATCTCATGAAAGCACAACCAACCTGCAGCCCCACTAAATTTTGTCTTGTAGTGACCTTAACTTATTTTTAGCCGTGATATCCTCATAGAAACCATCTGTGACCAACCATCAACCATCAACCATACACTTCTGCACCTCACTGCATCTACAGAACTGCAGCATCACTAAAGGCTACATATTGACACATGGATGCATTGCAAGCAGATGTGCTTGTGTATGTCCACGTACATCGATCTTCTCCAGCTGTCCTTATCCTGGCAGCCAAGGCCTCTGTCCCCTGCATATTAACTACCTGCACATTATCACAAACAAATCTGTCATATAAGAGAGAGCAAAGAGACAGGCTTGATGCAAAAGTGTGTGTGCATGTATTTTGTGTGTGCATTTGTATGCGGAGCACTGCTGAAGTGTTTACATGCAAAATATTTGAGAGGTGTCATCTGAGCTTTGGAAACTTTGTTTGCTTCTTGTTGCCGTCACTGTACATACTGTTTAACAAAATATTGGAACACACAGGAATCAGCAGGCTTCTCATAGTGACCTAGAGCTAAAAACTGCATGTTGATCTGCTCTCCTAAATCAAAAAAACATGACGCAGTCTGACTTTGCAAACACAGATGAGTCAAGGAACTGTTTAATATTTTACAAAGAGAGACACTAATTATTAAGTTCAGTCTTTACCAATAATTCATTTATAGTTTCACAGCTAAAATAGTAAGAACTTTATTGAGCACATGTGATTATTTAGAACATTACAGTTGTTCTGTTGTCCTTCTTGGAAGTAGATGTGTGTGAGAAATTCTGTTCCAGCAAATGCTTTAACTAAGTCTTCAGGTGAGTGAAGCCCATTTCTGGCCTCTGGACAGTGTGTGCTTTCCTCTGCAATCAGTGAAGAAGAAGCCAGGAGTTCTTTAAGGGGCTGGAAGATGGGTTCCTGATAGTCTTGTCCTGTGCTGTACAGCATGAGCTGACAGTTTGTCTTTTTCCCAGAACGTACGCATTTAATTTGGCCTTTAAAGAGAGAAAAAAAATTTCCCAAGGCCCTCTACACACTAAGAGATTATCAGATCTTAAACGTTTTTGAAAAAGGTGGGGGGCCACAGACAATTACGGCCATTTTTTCAACATTATTATCCTCCAAATATGCGCACTCATTCATATCACAAGATCACATACATGCCATTTGTAGAAACAATTTCACAGTGGCGATTCAACAGACACATGATCTCACAGACACTCGTGGTATCAAATGTTTTGAATGAAACATGACAAAGGTAATCTCATTTTTGATATAAAATTGACAAACTGGTCCTCTTTATTAATGATCCATTTAGCTCAGGGCACAGGCTGGTTTGTCTTTGCCAATTTTGTAACTGTAAAGATACGCAACACGCGGTTGGTGAATGTTCCCAGTCTGCCTGCTCTCATTGACTTTGCAAGTATTCTGTCAGAGGCAGCCTGACTTGGAATCGTAAATATTGAACATGTTCAAGATTTATGATTCGAGATCGGGGAGGCTCCAACTCGCTCAGGAGCAGTAAAATAATCTTATCAACACCTCATGCTTGAGGATTATTTGGACAAGTAACTAGTTGTGACCAAGCTGTGGGTTGGGCCACACCCCCCAGTGGTTGGTGAGGTACAATTCAGGCCCCAGAATTGAGCTTAGAGTCATCTAGTGTGTAAAGGGCCTAAGTGAATCCAATTAAATCTTTGTCCCTTTTGAAATGTTGCCTCTTGTGAACTCGTCATCAGTTGCATTAGCATTATTTTGCACACAGAACCATACCTGTGCAACCACATAACAGTTGGAAGTTTGCTGCCTAGCTGGACATTAAACTCATCAACCCAACTCACTGGAAGACTTTGCTTGAGAGAAGTACAATAAAAGGAAAATAAATCCCTTTTTTTCTTTGTCTACATTATTTTTTTGAATATAATATTTAAAAAACTACAAAGTCATAAAAATCGAGAAGAGCAAAATCAAAGCATGTGTGTTCCGTGACTGTCTGTGTCCTAGTTGATGGAGGAAAATACAAACCACAATGTCACCACCTCAGTTTTTGCAAACTTTTGCAGGACTTTAATTTGTTCACTCTGTGCTTTCATTTGTTTGAAACACTCTCAGAGACTGAATCAGTGCATATAATGATGGCTACTTAAAATGCACTGTGTCTTCTCCATTCACTTCTGGCTTTGTTTTCACAGGGATTTTTCTCTCCTGGAATACATGAATATAATACATGAATACATGAATGGTCATGAACTGGTTCTCGAAGCCTCAAACATAGTTAGACTGACACTGACTGTTGTGATATGACAGTTGCACTCGAGTTGAGCTGGGTTTGTCAGCATGTTACAAAGTTCATGTGGTTTGCTAAAACTGGAGCAAGAAACACTTTAAATTTGGGTTTGGCTGAAGGAAGCCTGTTAATAGACGTTCCACACTTAAACTACACAGAAACATTTGCAGACATGAACATGAAACTAAATCACACAGGTAAATTCTAGTATTTGGCTTCAGCTCTGTACTCACAACAAACTCTTAATTCAGAGAGCAAAACTGACTTATTAAAACTTAAAATTTGCTATTCGTGTTATCTTGTCAAAATGACCACTGCAGACCCCCAAACCAGTATTATTTATATGACATTACATAACTAAAAATATTTCCAAAATCTGCTTGTTTATCCAAAAAGCATGGCAGTTAAAGAATAAACAGGAGTGACTCTATTAGTTTTAAAAAAAAACATTTATTTTTTTAAAGTTCCCTTTTTTAAGATAAGAGCTTATAGGTTCTTCCATTTTAGTTTTCCTTCCTCTGTGATTGCTGTCAAGTGAACACCACTTTAATCGTTTATTTGAGCTGACAACCTGAAATGATCAAATATGGAGACAGATCATAATGGGTCATTTTAGGTTGTCAGATAAACGAAAGAATTCAATGTTGGAAACAAAGCTGTTTCTTTTCTTTCATGAAAAGTTGATATTTATATGATGCATGGTTGTCACTGGCCAGTGGCATACCACTGTGTACAGGCACAGTTTCTTCCACTTCCATCACTGTGTAAATTAATCCTGATACCTCCTATCACCCACTGTACTCTTTCATCAGAAAAACCCCACAGTTCTCTCCGAAGATGGAGTTTATTACAGAAGTTTCATTGATAACAGAGCAGATGAAACTAAGAGAATGAAAAGATTGGGAATAATGTATGACAAAGGTCACCAACATTGTGGATTCAAATCAACTTTATCGCTCAGTTCTTCCTAATGAAGCTACCAGTTCCCACTAACAAGCTTAACGAATGTCTTAGATATCAAGCAGTAATTGCAGGGAGACTCTTCCCTCTGCCTAATTACTGATATTTCCTGCTGCATCAATTGGACCTGCAGCACGCAGGGAGGGTGGGAGGGGGTGGGAGGTTGGTTATTATATTCCATTTGCTGGGACAGCTCCTGCGGCAAGGCTGCACTCTCTGAAATGTCTTCCATAGGTTATTTATAATCTCTAGAAAGTCGTAGAGAAAGGCTGAGATAGGGTGGGAGGGTGAGAAAGAGAATTTTTTTGAACACAGAGAAGAGAAACAGAAACAGAGGAGGAGAGAAAAGAGCCAGAGAACAGTGTCAGTGTTGGGGTGTAGTGGTGGAGGAGGGAGTGTGTGTGTATGTGTGTGTGTGTCTACTGTACATGTGTGTGTGAGAGAAATAGAGGTTTGGTAGCCTGTGTTGTTCTCATCAGCCTCTTAAGTGATCCAATTTCTAATCAGTGTCCTATCAACACCACTGTACTTTATAATCATTTCTAACTACCTTCTTTCTGTCATCCCTGTTTTCTGTCCCCCTCCAGTTTTTTTACCTGATTTTTACCACTACAGCATTTTCAAATCTCAACTGATTTAAAATCATAGGAGACAGCAGTCATAACAACAAAATCACCTCAAACTTGGTGTTTATACTTAGCAATTAAACATAACTTCAGAGGAAAGCAGACATGTATGGTCTGTCTTCATCAGCCTGTCGCTGTATTCTGCTCAAGAAAAATCAGAAGAGAGACAAATAACATGGATAAAGCCATGGGTGGAATCAACATATCTTGTGCATTTTTTGTAGCACTGGCTGGAAGAGTAAAAAATAAAGTTTTATTTGGTCTCAAACATGTTTGATATATACAATTTGAAATCGAGGAGGATCCAACCCAAACAGTTTCGTTAAGATTGGAACGGAGAC
>JAQNCA010000004.1:3332687-3351183 GCA_029783725.1 Acanthurus tractus
TCGTTGTTTAGGCGGGCTCTTGGCGGAGTCACGCGCAGGTTAATGGCTGCGCCCTGGACAAGATTTCTGAGGCTTCATTTTCTCTGTGCAGAAACCAATGGGTGACGTCACGGAGGGTTTGTCCAGTGTTTATACAGTCTATGGTAGAATCATCTCATCAATTCATAGGTGTTTCCCTGCCAAAACTGAATGAACCAATAGGAGAATCCGCTTTAATTCCACAGTCCCGCCGGTGACGCAGACGTATTGGTATTGTACACTCAGCGCAAACACGGCTGAACTACAAGGATTTATTTATTTATTTATTTATTTATTCATTCATTCATTCGTTCGTTCATTTATTCCGCCGGATGGAGACAGCTCTCAGCTGATCCCCCCTTAAGTCAAATCATTTAGAAAGCAAACATTTCCATGTTCTGTCATTTCTATTTCTACAATATATTTTCGCCTGCAAAGGCAAACGCGCACATATGCAAAGATGCATGCATGCACACATGCACACACCTAAAAATTTAATTCATTTTGTGAATAGAATATATATATATATATGGTAATTAACCGTTAAGCGACTGTTTTTCTTTTTTTTTTTTTTATTTTATTTTTTGGGCTTTTTATGCCTTCATTGATAGGACAGCTGAAGATAAGACAGGAAACGGGGCGAAGAGAGGGGGGAGTCGAACGTGCGAGCGCTGCGTGGAGGACTGAGCCTGCCGTACATGGGCCGCACATAAATGAAAGGGGTATGAGCGTCCGAGCCAAACCCGAGATTCACACACTCCCATATGCAAGCTGTTTACTTCAAACTTCATATTTTGTGATCAAAAATATTTTCAAAGGACATTTTACTAATTTCACTAAATGTGTCCAAAGCAGATCTAAATATTTTACACTGCTGAGAGGCAAAAACGGAAAAGAATGATGTGTTTGATTGTGGAGAAGTGTGTGAGCACGTTGGCCGAGTGTACGATAGGGCCCATAATCTAACACAACTGCCTGGATTGTAAACACCCTGGTTTTAAATAGCAAATAGAAGCAAAAACTCACAATAGCCAGTGATTACAGCTTACCCGGAGGCGTCGCCACCAGATGTTTTGTATTTTATAAGATTAGCTTGTAGAAGTAGCTTGCACTAGTCCTCTTTAAGACTAAATATGCTTGAAAATGGCTAGACATTAAGGCCTCCAGCCTGTACTTTTAAAATGAAAGATGTAAGTCGTGACTTCAGCCAAATTTCTTAGTTGTTTTTTTTGTTTCCATTTTGTTTTTCGGTGCACACAGAAGTGCAACAACCTGAAAACGGCAACCTGCCTCCATGTGATTTTTTTTTTTTTTTTAATTTAAATGCCATTTTATTACAGAAGTTTCCGTGATCTATCCAGAGTTTAAATGTCAATGTATGCTGCTGCATCTTGACTGACTGCCGGCTGTTAAACAATCTTAACATTAAAGTACTACACATCGATAAAATCTGTCATTATGTCTCAGGTCTCCTACATCTTGACATCAGTTAAGATAAGTTATGAAAAATCTTCTGGCGTGCTCAAGGCATCAGGAGAACTGCAGAGTCGGGTCATTTTTTTGTAGGTTGGTCACTTTGAACGCCACATTTCACTTTTCTCATAGTGGTTTGATCCATTATTCCTTAAAGAGAGTCTACAAAGGTCAGTCACCTGTATTAAGTGGCCATCATAGATGTAGTTTTTTATGGAAATTCCACAAAATGACTGCTCTGTCACAATCTATTTTATATGTTCTGCTTCACCATTCTGAACATTTGCTTGACTTCTTTTCTTCCATTTATTCTGGTCCTCTAAAACTTATAAAACTACGATGTTAAAGCAGTGCGTCTCTGTAAAGTAAGAGTGAAACAGTTTGCACAGTTTGATAGGACAGTGTTCACAGTACGTCAGGTGATAGACTGGAGGTTTGTTTAAATAAAGGTGTGGAATAAGATGCTCATGACCTGTTTTTCTTTGCATTTTCTGTTCTGAAACACCGTGATGATATATCTAGTGAAGTCACAGATGTCTGAACTGGTTTTATGACAAGGCTTATTTGTGCTCTTCTAAAGCTGGCAGTGTTAATAAGCACAGGTTTCTTTGTGTAAATGGAGAATTTTGATTTGCCTTTTCTTCTTTTTTCTGTGCACTGCTGCATCAAAGCAGTTCTGCGTTTATGTTTGACATAAAAGCAGTAGCTTCTTTTCATTTATCAAAGCATTGTTGCTCGTATTTAGAAGCTTTATGGGTTTTCCAATTTATTTTGACCTTTTCACACCATCTCAAACACTGTTTGAGCAACAATAGCTCAATGACCTTTTAATGTGTTCTCTATTAACGATGAGTGGGAGGTATTGAAAATCTGTGCTCATTATTTGTTCATAATCATCTCTTTAAGGCTACATTGCTTCGTGGTGGCATGGCTGGTTTTACTTAATTATTCCTAAGAATAGTGAGGTTTCTGGGATTAATGAAGCACTAATATGTGTTTCGTCTGTTATGTTTACTTTAAGTTACAAATTCATATTACAAAGTCTTCTGTGAACTATCTATAAATATTTGATTAAAATGGGTTCATTGTTTTAAGCACGTGCCGATGAAATGTGAGAGTTTTTTAATTGTTTAAATGGAAAATTTAGAGACATGTTATTCAGGAAAATTACAATATGTCATGTGCCTGGTGTTTTAATTTGGGTTTTCACTGACTGTTTTGTAATGTAGAAATGGGATTTTAATGGTCAGCTCCAATATCTATAATTTTTAAAATGGATTATAAAGAAAAAGAGTATGTATGGTGAGATAGACAAGCCCTCTGTCTATAGAATTTAAAATGTTTATGAAGGCAGTAAAACAGAATGTCAAATAATACTTATTGAATTAAACATCCAGACGTAAAGGCTGAACTTACTGATCCCCTGTAATAAAAGCAGGCGCAGAGAAAAGTTCTTCAGTCAAAGGAGGAGTTCTTGTAGTTGTAGTCAGTGACAGATATTCATGCTTGCGAGGTCTCAGGCGGCACTGGCCTTTTCTAGTTGTGCTTCATGTTATTTCTCATCCAACACTTTCAAACTTCATTTCACATTCAGTTGTCTCTCTCGTAGATCTCAGGTTCATTAAAGCCTCCTAGTGCTCCTCCCATACAGGGATGCAACAGAAACAGACTGGAGACCACCATCAGCTAAGAAACATTTTGCTACACTACATTAATCTGGTCTTTAGTACCAGGCCAGTTCACACCACTCAGCGCTATAGCCGACAACAATTCACGGATCTGTGAGAGAAAACAGTCAGTGGTATAATGTTTGACTGTGAGGCATGTGGGAGGAAAAATATAAAACGCTTTTGGCTAAAAACCCACAGCAAACACAATGTATTGTAGGGCTGATGGGGCGGACAGAAAGAGATGTAATAGAGAGAAAAGAGAGGGAGAGGAAACAGAGGCAGACAAGGATGAAAAAACAGAAAAAAATGGTGATGACATAAGAAGAAAAGAAATGGCTAGGCATTAAACATTAGTGACATAGGTTACATTTACATCCTCACAGTGTTGTTGATGTTTGCTTATATTCCAGTTAGTTTTTATTTATTGTATACCTTTTTCTTTTCAGCTCAGCATATACATAGTCTATTCATGATGGACAGTTTTGCAGTTTTTTTTCACATTCATTGTAATGCTCAGTTCTACTGCAAGTCTTTTTTCTTCTTTATGTTGCCTCGGCATCTGGGATTGCAAGATCATGTAATATCATGAACCCATCTTCAAGCTGTATGTTTGTGTCTGAAGGTCACTTGTTTAAACTAATCATTCTCCTGTCAGAAACCACCAGCAGCTATGAACAAAAGAAGCCACTCTTACTTTGCATACAAAAAAAGTCACTCCCGATGCTGCTCAAAATCTCAGCAGCATCTACAGTATTTCTTCATCAAAAGAAAAACAAAGAACAACACTGAAAGTGCCGATGGAAAAGATGTTGATCAAGATTTGACTTACACAACTGGCTCTTCTGTGATTCACGGGTTAAAGTAAGCCCGATAGATGGAAATAGACAGTTCGTCCAATCATCTGCCTCGTATTTTTTTAAGTGCCTTCCCTTTTCTTAATAGTATCCAAAGATGACTTTGCAGATGGTTCAGTGTAACAAACCATCTGTCGTGGCAGGCTACCGTTCATATGGAAAGAGAAAAGTAAGGCTGTGGAGGTCTTGGCAGTGAATGAATGTGTGGCACATCTGACTTTCATGCCAAAGACTGACTTTAATAACAATTTCTGTAGGTTATTGGCTCTGATTTTTTGCTTCTACGTTTGAAGACACCAAAACAAAAACTGCAGCAAGATTCTTGACCATGTTAGCAGATCGTTTTCACTTCCAGTTCCAGTCTGCAAGGAATACCACCAACAGATCATCATACCTTAGGTAAACCAAGTTGCTGTCAGGTGGGCGATTCCATGCATAAACACAACACCTGAGACTAAATATTCACAAGGAGAACACCTTGCCTGGAAACCATAGAGACAATAATGCGTGAAGATAGGCTGACAAGACAGTAAGTGAAAAGTTAAGAAAGTGAAGCTGATGAACATGTACAGAGGACATGCAGAGAAACACACTGACAGACAGACAGCATTACTGGGCCCTTCAGCGTCCATAAAGGAGATGTCACTAATGGGTTTGTCAGGCCGCGGTCTGCAGCCCTAATCAGCACTTAGACAAACAGCGTCTGCTCACAGCCCGCCATGTGCCACATACTGCTTTAAACATAAAGCTTTCATCAGGGCTTAGTGAGCCTTGTCTGCTGATACTGCCGCTGATAACTTCTCCGTGTGTGTTTGCTTGTGTAGTTATGTAGGTGGGATGGATGGAGCAGGATAAGGCAGATTCAAGGGCCTGTGAAAAGTCTGCAAAGGTAAAAAGGGTAGAGGGGCTGGGTGCTGCTGCAGACGTATCGTTGCATTAAATCGATGTTGAACTTCAGGAGAACTTTAGGTTTTGTGGTTTTCTGGCTAGGATGTAGGACCAGATATTTTACATCTTCTTTATCCGTTGATCCGTGCCCGAGTAAGGGGAATAGATTTTTTTTTTCCTACAATCCATTGACTCATGTCTGCCAAAAGGGATCTCAAAATCTCACTGTTAATACATTTATTTGAAAAATACTTTACCTTAACTTTTAACACACCTTCTTTGTGTTCATATGCCAACCTTTCCCACAAGCCTTTTTCCTTGAACTTTTTGTACAAAGTATTAAAATGGTCGTAAAAGCATGTGGCTAAAGCATATAATGGCCAAGAGGCAATTTGCAATACAACCTCATTTACTACTAAAAGTACCCATCACTTATAATGTAGGATGCCACTTTTTCTAAGATGAAAATAGCTCCATATTTAAAGGATCGGAACATCTCTTGAAAATTATTCATCAATGCATTATGTAGTTTGTTCTGTCCTGAGATGACAGACACTATGTGGAGGCAAATTGGTTTGAAGTTATCAGCTTACTGGATCTGAGTCATCTGTCTTTTAGTTGAGTTAGATGAGAAGTCTGATGGCAGAACAGTTAGAACACAAGTATATCTTTGGTACAACATAGATGTAGAACTACACAAAATGTTAATTATTACAAAATATAATTTTTATGATTTGAATAAATGTCAATCACACTTAGCCAAATATCCAACTGAGCTATACTAACTTCAAATCACTGACAAAACCTTGAGCAGAAACACGAGATTCTATGTTCTAATGTAAAATGACTCAAAAAATGCTCATTTTATGTAGGATCCCAGGATCATTTAGCATCCCACTGTGAGAGTTGTGAGAGGCTGATGGAGGAAATATGCTTTCAGGGGCTTTTTTAAAATCTCAGATGGGTTTTATGTGTGTGTAACATAAACCAGTGCAAATCCAATCATCTTCTACTTTGAGTTCAGGAGCCACAGCACAGAGCTCCGGAGATCATTTAGCATATGTGGCCTGTAGCAAACTCAGTGGACCTCCTGATAGTGTGAGAAGCATCAGTCAGCACCATTCACACACAAAGCCTCTACCAAGTGCACTGCATCCTTGTAAGCAACACTGATGGAAACCATTGAAAACACCCAGCAGCTAAACAGGGATTGTTGCACTGCAGCATGTTTCCTGCATCCAGTAGCTGAATAATTCCTTTAAGCTATCTAAAATCAAATCATATGTTTTGATTCTTTTTTCCAATATTTTTTCTGTTCACGAAAGTATATATTTTATAACACATTCATATATATGTCATTAATTAAATAGTCGTCTGTAAATGTCCTCTAAATGTATATTTAGAAGGTATACGAATAATAAAAGTAAAGATTAGTTGACCACTGGGTTTTCATAACTGATATTTGTTGCAAAGTATCCATTCCTCACCAGTAAACAGATCAGTAATTAATAGTAAAGGATCAAGCAAATAACCATAATCTGTTTCTCCAGCTTCATTCTTTCTCCATTACTGAGTCCGTAATGCGAGGTTGGTGATAAATTCCAGATTAATGAGCTGTTACGATAGTAAATAAGCAATTTGTATATTGATAAGATGGGGAAATGTGTTTTGCCCTCTGGTGCAGGTCAGCTCTTTAGCAGCACCTTTTAAGTGTCTTCCTTCGTTCACAGAGTTCTATAATATGAGCAGCTTCCTGTGAGTTGGTGCTGATCATCTTGTTGAAGTGGTTGATTGTTCCGCTGACACGGATTCACATGGGAGTTCAAGTGTTATTACACTGGGTAAACACGCTAACGCATATCCTCCCACGCTTCACACACCCATCTCTCTCTCCCTCTGTCAGTCATCTCAACTTATCAGTTCCTTACTTGCACAAAAAACAGAGTCAAAGTCATGCAGCTTCTACCCCTCCCTCCTTTTTAAACACAATGACAAACAAATGTTTTCCTCTTGCCTCGCCTCTTTTGCTCATATCCTCCTCGCAGAAGCAATCGCACTGAATCTCAGTGTGGCATTGCAGCCATGGGAAAGATTTGTATTTATTACCAATTTGCTTTAGCTGGGTACAGGCAGAGCGTCACCCTGCTGTCATGAAATATCAGGTATGAGCTGCATGTGGTTGCCTGAGAAGGTGTCCCTTCAAACATTCAACCACATTCACACACACACAGAAAAACTGCACAACACATCTAAGGAGATTTGCATGTCACACAGATTTGTATAAGCACTCTGATGTGTTCCATTTTGCAGGTTTGAAGTTCAGAATGTATCACACAGACCTTACCCAGACTGTTGTTTATCTGTGTCTCATTCCGTTTCCTCTTTGCTGCCTCTAATTCTGTTTATCATTTTTCTCCCCTGCATACAATAGGCATGATCCCTCCGAAACTCCCCTTTTTAACGCAGTTTTCCATCTCACTGCGTCACCATTCACTAAGCCGCTGCCTGCTTTGATTTCCAGCATTCTCAGATCAGCAGGAGCTCATGATTACGTTCCATAACCATTTAACGTTCATCTCAGCAAAGCACATTTAAAAGGTTAGGTATGATTTGCCCTGCTTTTGTCTGCTGAACAGTGGACCGTGTACATTCGTGGCTCCTGTCTCCAACACATGCAGCCATGTCAGTGATCCACTAGCATCATCTAGTGGCTATGAGCGTGTACTTCTAAATTACTGAAGTCAGTAGAGCCATGGTAAATGGTGATATTCCACAGAGGATGGAGGAGAGATGGGTTCATGCTGAGAAACACTGGAGCACAGGGGTTTTGAAAAAGGCATTTAGTTTAAAAGCTTCTGTTAAAAAAGAAGGCTCATGGTGTCAGAGGCTAAAATCATAGGACTTTGATCACAAAGATAATTGATGATTTAATGAGTCATCATTTCACAAAGGTGTCTGATGAAAGTGGTATAATGGAGATGATCTGCAGGCTCGCAAAAAGGCAGGAAATAAATGCTTTCACTCCAGAATTCTGTAATATATTAAGATACATCTAAAAATCACAAGTTTAAGTTGATCTCTCTCTCTCTCTCTCTCCCTCTCTCTCTCTCCACTTCTCTCTCATATCCACAAACATTTATAGACTGGAGAGAATATTTTTGTAAACAGGAGGACTGACTTGAATCATTCAGCAGCGGATGAACAAGATTTTTTTCTCATTGGCGAGTGTGGGAGGAGGGGATAGATGGAGGGGTATTATATGAATCTGAATAGCTCTGAGCTCCATCTGTTGTGTACTATGGAGATGATGAGTCATTCCACGTGGTACAGCATGGGTCAAAGCCACCCAAATCCCCCAGCCTCATACCAACACACACACAAATCCATCGATAAACACATATACTAATACATACTCATGTTGCAAGTTTCCCATCATGCACCTGTCTGTGTTTACAGTTTAGTGAAGCTTGTTAGGTCTCAGCTGGTATCAAAGTCTGGTTTTCCAACCATGTCCAACTTTCTGTTGTGACAAATATCTCAAATGTTGACCCTCACAATGACTGCAGTGTTACTGTTACTGAAAAGGATCAGAGGAGTACACCATTAATTTACGATATTGTCTGATTTACCTCAACATGCAGCTGTACCTTAGCTAATGTCCTTTTTTGTCCCACTTAGGACTGTCGTAATATTATAATATATAATATTAGATTTTCATTGCATCATTATGGTTAGCAAAAGAATTGTAAGATTCCATAAAGAGAATTTTTTAAAGATTTTTTTATATCACAATATTACAATTTATATTACTTGCAAACATAACAGTCAAATTTGTCTTTAATATTTTTTTGTGTGATTCTTCTCTTTTTGGAGAGAGCATCTGTGCCCCGATGTGCCCCAAAGAAGATGATTCCAATAAATGATTATTCTTTTTTGTTTAGCAGGAAAGAATCACAAATGATTTAAACAGCGTTCATAATCAACACAATGTTATTATGTGTGCCTTTTTTCAAACATTTTACTTCCCTGTCAAAAATCTGGTGCTTATATTACCCACAACTCAACTGCAGTCAGTTCTGTCAGATTTGGGCCTGTTATGCTTGTAGTAGCTAATGTAGCCTTGAGGCAGTAGCTTCAAGCAAAGAGAAGGGCTGAGTCTGGTAAGCTCAGCTCTTTCCAGCTCCACACTGCCAGATTTTTTTTAAATTGTGGTCTTCAGACAGGTATAGGACCTCAGAAGACTAATATACGTATAGTATTTTTTTCATTTATATTGATAAACTATTTTCACTTATCCTGCTTTACTTCAAAACAGCTAAAAGCAGAGTGATATACAGAATACGTGGCTTTCAACTCACCCCAAGAGCTAAAAAATGGCTAACATATTGCCTTTTTTAAAAATATGTATCTATGAAGCAGTTAAAGGGAAACATTTGCATTCATTTAGAGCCTTGTTTTGTAATAGCTGACAACTAAAAATGTATATTTATTCTTGTTTAAGCCCATTTTTATCTGGCTTTCATTCAGCTATTTTTTCAATTTTCTCTACCCAGAAGTCACTAACTTGGTCTGCTGTTTTTTACTGGCCAAATATCTACAGATAGTTCATTTGAATTTCATTGCAGAAATCTTAACAAGCTATCATTTTAACTTTATTGTGACAAAAGCTGTCTTCTGCTGGTGAAAACAAGATTGATAGGAGCAGAGTTAGTGGACTATAAAACCAAAACATGCCAATTGAGATTAAAAAGTCACATAAAAGCAGGTTTAATCTGCAAAAAAAAAATCTATCTCTTCAATTGACACATAACTATTAAGCAATTCTTCGTTAAAAACATATTGCTCACTGCTGCTGATTTTAACCTGCATTCTACATCTGAACCGTGAAATAGCCTCAGTGCTAACCACAACATCTAAGCATGGATTCATCCCTTGAAGAAGTGAGGACTGACCGATATGACTTTGAGCACTTCTGAGATATATTTACTTTCGCATAAATGTGTCACACACTCAAACAGACTCACAGACATTGTGGGCTCAGCCTCTTTTGGCCGGAAATAAATCAAATTAGGAAGTTTCCAGAAAAAAAATTGGTTTCAAAATTGCTTTTCTCAAAGTGAAGGTGGAGGATATGGAGGTTATTTTACTGTATTTTGTCTTGTCATCACTTTCCTCTATAAATGTCTTACTCCATCAAACTCAAATTTAATGAGCCTTTTGAATGTATGCATGCATGTATGTGTGTGCATTTTGTCTGTGATTTATTCTCTTCAAAGCAATATAATGCTAGTCATTAGGCTTCCCTAAAAGCAAGTGTTTGTTTGTGTGTGTGGGCTGAATTTGACAGCAGTTTACATGCTTGGATTAGAAGTGTGTGAATGTCCCTTTAGGACTCAAAAAAAGGAGCTAAAGACTGACAAAAGAAAAGGGTGGAAATGAGTGGGCAAAAGAGATTTACAGTGAGAATGCAAAAGCAGAGAAAGTGACAAAAAATGTGAGAGAAGAGAGATTGGTTTTCTGGTTTAAACGGGGAAGAAAAGAGGGAATATCATATTACAGCTTTCCTGCTTCACACCTACCACACATGTATTCGCATTGTAAAAAAAAAGGTGAGATTGTAATTTTTACTAGGTGAGAGAGAGAGGATTTAGAAAGAGGAGATGTGTGTTGTAAAAACAGACAGAGGCTGACAATTATAAAAGAAGAAAGAGGATGAGCAGGGTTCAAACATGAGCATGGTGCCCCCCACTTTCTTTTTTGCTGTGTGACAAAAAATACAAACCTACATTAGTATACACACCAGATGGTTTGTTTCACAGAACCATCTGGGAAGTCATCCACAGAGACTGTTTATAAAAAGGCAGACACCTTTAAAAAATATCTTGCAGGTGATTGGATCGATCCATCTATCACAGGCTAACTTCAACCAATCTAAACAACAAGCCCTAATATTACTTAGCAGTTCAGCTGCCGTAGCCAATCAGAGGATAAGTAAAAACACCCTTTTCTGGTTCAGTGCAGGTCTTTGCTGTGCTTTAAATGAAGAAACACTTTTAAGTTCTTATATAGGGAGGGAAGAGTGGCCATTGTTTTCAAACCAACAGTCCCTCAGTTAACTGGTCTTTTTGACATGAACGCATCTGCTGCCGCAAGTTATTCCTCACAAGATGACAATTTTGTCCTAGCTAACCAACTACTATTACTACTGTAGTTCAGACACCAGTGCATAGCCTACAGACAAATAAAGTTGATTTTTGTTTAGAGTTTTGTGACTGTAACACTATCTGTAAGTGTTTATCCATATCTGTAAATGTGTAAGCTAATTTCTCACAGTGAATTAAATTTCAGCATGTATTATAAAAGCAAAGAATAAAAGAAAACGCAAAGGTTATATTTAAGTGCATTTTCGATTTCTCTATTTGTGCAGTGTTTACTCTAAAAGCTCATTACACATGGCCTATTTATGAACAAGTAAAACATAGTGGCTACAAGAGCTAGAAAAACAGGTGGTTCTTCATATCCACCACAAGTACATCCGTCTATTGACTGGCATTTTACACATGACTTTTGCTACCCTCCTGCTGTGTCTGACATTTGTAAATGCATGTAGCAATCCGCCTGTAACTCTGCTCTTCTCCCCCTTGACCTGAGGCTCACAGACTCATGCTGTGATAAAGACAGCCAATTAAGAAGCCTTATTGATAAAAGGGCATTTGCAATGAGTTTTGAGTGCATACTGCTTGAATTCAGATTTCTGAGAGTGCAGATTATTTTTACACATATTAAAATCTATTACACATGAGAGCAAACATTAACAGATCTGGGTACACACATGCAGATTTTGATAGTTTCCCAAGTCTCCACATACATTAGTAATAACATTACTGCAATAATTTTTCTGTATTGTCTTTACCTAAAGTTAAAACCGATACATCAATTTAAAAGTGCAAAAAAACATTTGCTTTGCAGATTTTCCGTTACTAGAAATCAGTAAACTAAGATTTATTGTTGCTGTGGTACAAATTCAAGTGTTTCTGATTCTTGCTGACATTTACCACCATAAACTATCAAACACACTAGCCCAAATGTAGCTACAGTGGCAAAACTTCTAGCTGCATTGAATTTAACAACAGTGTGTTTTATTGCCAGTAAGTTCAAGTTTTGGTTTTCTGAATGAACTAATGTGTCATTTTTGCTCCTAGAAACAAAAAAAAACCTTCCTGACATGATTTCTACACAACAAAAGTAGCCCCTTAATTTTAAATTTTAAGTGAACCAAAAAGGTTTTAGCTGGACATTAAGTCGGACATTAGCTGTCTTAAGGTTTTTCAGCTACTCATCTGTTTTAATACCTCCATTATGGTCTCAGCTGACATTGAACAGTGCTGAGCTAAACCAAGACTAAACTGAGCTAATGATTGCCAATCTTCATTGCCCTAAAAGGAACTCAGCTGTGCTAATACAACTGCCACATTTCATTTCCATCCACCAGAAGGTGGCAAGTAAAGATCAAATGATGGCAGCTGATTGGTAGGAAGTGAGATAGTTTTAAAGGAATTGATTAACGTTTGGCAGGTCAGGAGTGCAAGGACATTGACATTCTTGGCATTATACAGATAACTAAGTTTGTGAATGCAATTATTGCGTGCCCATGCACAATTACACATATGGGTTCCACAGTGTTGTCTTCAGACTCTTGACTTTTTTATTATTTCTTGTGGATTTATTCCCATCCACCCTCTTCCACCCACTCCACACACAAGCATATTCTCCTTTATTGCTTCTGATTATTCAGGCAGTCATGGCCTGCAGAGTGCTCCTACTTAGACACGCACACACTCCTACACACACACCTTCACACTAATGCTGCTCACAGTTTGCCACAGTTTGATTTTATTCTCCCCTGTTGTGACTCGCCCCTCCATCAGATCTCATTTACCTCCACATACTTCTGATCAGCGCAGGCTTATCTGTCGATTTATCTCACTGACCCAATCACAAGGCCCAAAAGCTACAAGTTAACACCATCCAATACATGAACAACATGCACACACAAGCTATGAGACCTACGTCCAGCTGGGGAAGTGTATATAAATAGTGTTGTTTGTGGGACATAAATACACATGTGCAGAGTTGTACACTAATAAACATACACAAATACTATTTGTTACATATGTTGCTCACAGTCTGTTTCTATTTCTGGGTCTGGAGGCAGCTGTGATATCAAAGGAGACTTTCATTCAGTACAACACACTGTTAAATTTCCCAAGTTGGATGTTATTTGGCTTTATCTAGCATTTTTAGGTTTGTTGTGTGCTCTATTGGCTCCTATCTGACATTTGTTTCAATTGTGCTGTCCTTTCCTTCTCATGTTCTGATAGTCATTTCATAGAAAGGGCCAAGGTGCAGCATTATCATTCTGTGTCTTAGGAACATGGCACAGGTGGTCATGTTTTCTTGGCTTCTTTTCTGTACTGGTTATTTCCTGCGTATCTCGTGGTGGCTTATGGGGAGCGTTCAAATGTGCCAATGTGTTCTTGGCTCAGGGTCTCCCTTTCTTTTCTGTTCAGTCTGGGGAGCCTGTTTGTGCATTCAGTATTCAGATCTGACTCAGGAGCTTGCAAATTTTCATTAACTACAAAAAAACAAAAGTGTATGCCATGGCAAGAATTCAGTAGGAATTATTGCAACCATACACAAATTCTGCACATGGTGACTCTGTTCGCGCTTTGTATTCTGATTATTTATGTTAACATGCACACAAAAAAATGCATAAAAACATATTTTTAAACCTCATGACTGTGCATTATGTTAAAAATCTAGTGTTGAAAATTAAAAATTAAATGAATAAAAGAGGAGTATATTTAGTTAATTGAGCCCCAAACAGCCTGATTGAACCAATCCTGAGTGAACAAAAACTGTGTTTCTTTTTCTCGACTTAACAGAAACTCCTCCATCCTTTATTCAGCTGAAATAAACTTACTGTGGCTTGTCGATCAAGAGATTACTTGTACAATCAATGAAACTTAATGACTCATTAGTTGTCAGACATCATGAAGAGTGTATGTATTTCAGAGGTGTGTGGGAGATGAGGTATAAACAATATGATGTTAATTACTAGCACATCAACGCAAAAGTAGACACTGATTATTGCTTTGTAGCACTTAGATTCTTAATCTATTTTTAATGATACTCGCCCATTCTAAGGTGCACACACATATATTCATATATATCTGACGTGAAAATCCATGGAGATTTTCTGATGTTCTTTCTCTCTGGCGTTTTGGAATCTAAAATATCTTGTTTGTCTTTTTAAAGTTCTAAGAGCTTGGAAATATGTGCACAAATAATTGATCGTGAGAAGGCTGAATGGATGGAAGTGTGGGTGTATGAGAGATTGAGTTTGCTTTGAGATATTGAGTGCTTAGATTTGTATGTTTATTTTAGCTGAGGTATATAGAACAGCCTTCATTCAGATGAATCCTCTTTTAATAAACCACACAACTCAGAAAACGCCATGCTGTGCTTCAAAAACAGACATACAGTCATCAAGAAAAGAAATGTAAGTGTGGAGATCACTTTAGGGGAAGTATAGAAAATAAAAATGAATGCACAAGAATTACTCATATTCAGAAAAATGGTCCTCTCTTTGCCTTCATTCTTGTACACATGCTGATCCCTGAGTTTGTGTAAACACTATTTTCCATCATCCCAGAGCTTTTTAAAAATGGGGAAAGGATATTTACATTAAGCTTGATTCTTTCTGTCTCTGCTCTGTGGCTCCCCCAGCAGGTGGATGTCCCCTTCTGTTTAAGAAAAATGACATGATATTGTAGGGAATATTTCATTCACATATTCTTGTGGTCTGGTAGAAACTTCGTAGGTCTAAAATCTTTACTGTTTCAGAAATAAAACAAACAAAAAATTATTTAACACTGCTTTTTCAGAGTCGTGATTCTTTGTGTATCAGTTACTTACATGTGCCTAAAGCACCAAAACGGATCAGCGGTTAATCAATAGCATTGATTTATGAAAAATTGAAAAAAAACAATCAATACACATTTTTCAGAAGTTAATTTTTCAAACATCAGGAGCATACAAAGCTTTACCATAAGAGAAACTTCAAAGGTATTCACAAGCACAGTTCTACCAAACAATACAAAACTTTGTCTTTCACTAAAATGACCATCATAAATAGAGAGATGGCCTTGTGTTCATCTACAGAGCAGTATTTTGTCTAGCTCAAAAGAAAAATTGCCTCATTAGCACACCCACCTCCACCAAGCAGATTTTTTTAAAATCTGTTCTTTGGTTTGACTATAGTTATAGAATATGTTCTTTTTTCTTTTGTCAGCATTCTTTGTAAATTCTGTAGTCAGACTTTTAAAGTTTGTTTAGAAAGTCTACATCAGCCCTAATTTAGCCTCTCTCATGGTTTCCACTAGGTTTTGGATTTTAAGGTTGGTATTTGCTTTGAATGCCCTGTACAACAATGTAGAAATGTCCACATAGAGCTCTATAAAGTTGAAACATTGAAAAAAAAGATTCAGACTTTATAAGAATAATCTGTAGATCCAGAAAAACCAACCTACAGTGTTCATGCATGTGATGCATGACAGGGGTCCTTGGCCAGAACAGTGTGTTTGGCTCATGCTAAGTCTTGGTGAGCAATTCAGCCTTTTCTTTTCAAATATATTTGTTTTCTATTAGTCTTTGTTTTAATCAAACTATAATAAACATTAAAAAAGAAAACTAGTATCTAAGCCAAGTGCGCACAATTTGAGGAATAAGAAGCTACAAGACGAAATTACTACAGAATTAAAATTAGAGTGAAAGAAATTTATGTGCAACCTGTTGTTGTGGTTAGAGAGAGGAGACAAAGTGTTGGTTTCATCAGACTGGTTCACACTGTATTTCTTTTTTTGGTATTTTTGAGTCGTTGAACCAAGTTGCATGACTTGAGCAGGGTAAAAAGAAATCTCAATTTCAATAACATTCAGTAAAAGGTGCACTGATATGATGTTGTGCATTGTTCAGTTCAGGTCTCATCATTAAACTTTCGTTGCCACAGGAAACATTTGTACTTTTAGCTGTGGCCCAAATATTTACACTCCTGCTCTGACATTCTGCCTGTGACAAAGAAAAGCTAAAAAGTCTCCAGAAGGGAGATACGGGAATGTGGGAACACAATACTTTGTAGTTTTGCCATGTTGCTTCAAAGAAAAAAGAAAAATCTCTCAGTTAAGTTTCTTTCATCCCCTTGCTGCCTTAGCTCATTAATGAGATCATGTGACCTCACCATCTTACTGGCTTATTTATATGAGAAGCAATAATATCACACAGACATAAACATGAGTCTTTGTTTGATGCATTTTCATTGTATTCTCCAATGATTTTTGTCTATAACACATTTAATTAGTTATTAAGAACCAACTCAATGTTTTCCCTGTTCTCTGTCCTATCAGGTAACTCGCCTTCGGAGGAATCAGAAGAGCGTGACAAGGAGCCGAGGACACTGACCTACCCTGCATACATCGCCAGTCTGTTGGACACCGGTGCAAAGCGCATGGCAGCTGGCGTCCGTATGGACTGCAACAGCCAGGGCCAGTGCCCACGCTCGTGTCACCTCTGCCACATGAGCCCCAGGGCAACGCAAGGACGGCAGCAATCAGAGCCTGTCCTACTGCAAATAACCAAAGCTGCACCCATCTATGAACTGGTATCCAACAACGAGACCTACCAGGTGTGTACAGTGTCTATTTTCACCATCTGGGACTGTTTAACTTATGAAAACTCTTGCTTCTTACAGAGTGAATCAAATCAGTTCTTGTGACACTCTCCAAATTAGTGGCTGCATCTTCTCTCATCCTCCTGAACTGGATTATCATACTTACCTTTCATGTGAATGATTAAAGGAAGCAGTTATTGCCCAATGTCCTTGTCTTCCCAAAATCAAAGTAGGTTTACTTTGATCTGGAGCATGTCAACATTTCCACCATTTTCTCATTTAAGCTACTTTAAGATGAGAGGACAGCAGCTAATATTCAAAACATCCTGGCATTACTGTGGGTGTGTGATCATAAAACCTCACTCTGTTAGCATCCCGCAGTGAGACCCACCGTATGTTTGTGACTGTATCTGTAAACCGTATAAAGCCTTATTATAAGAAATGCTACAAATGCAGAGGACTTAAGAGAAAATACTTTGCTTTTTCGGAGTATCATGCCTCACTCTGCCGGCAGCTTGCTGTGCCATAATCTGCCCAACTGCTCTGAGACTTATTTGACTCCATCGACACCAAACGTCAATACTGCCTCAACTCCTCCTGCTGGAAGAGAGGTCGATACGTTGCTGTCCAGGGTGTCAGGCTTTCATCCTTAAGCTCAGGCAGATGGATACAGTGGCTGTTATTGACAAAGACTGTTTGGAGGTTGTTAGTGCTTGACATTGCGGCTTCTTGTACAGAAATGTTGCACAGGCAGCATTTTGTATAAAATGCACTTTTGGCTTTTTAGCCAAGGTGTGGATCTACCTATCTCTGAAGAACTGATGTGTACCTAGGTCTGTAATAAATAGTACAATAAAAAATCAATTCAGATACTTTTGTCAGGATATTATACTCTGTGGTTCAAAGAAGCAATGAGTGAAGATGATGGAGGGTAGCAAGTCACCAGAGTGAAACCCCTGAGTGCTGCTCAGTAGACTCCTTGCCGTTGCTTGCTTTGATTGTAGCTTGTAACTGCTGTTAGTTTGTTAGCTCAGTTAGATGTGCAGCTAATGGCCTTATTGGCCGCTCAGTCTGGTGGTGTTTACTCCACAGCAAAAACAGCTAAACAGGGCCGAACATGTCCTCTAAGATCGTCTGATGCCAGTTTGAAATTGCAAGTGGATGACAAGTAATTATTAGCAGCTGACATACACAAAATGGTTTATGCCCAATCCAGTCATGTTTCCGGTCAGTATTCTTTACTGGGTACTCTTCTGCACATGACTAGAGAACTTCTTCCTCCCATTCTTTCAAGGCTACTATTGTTAAGATGTAGACACCAATAAAGTCTGGTAAACCCAAAAAAGCAGCATCTCTCCCGAGCTAGCTTGCTGCACTGCTGACAGAACTTCCTAGCACTACAGTTAGCAGCAGTCACAAGTTACTTCAGAAAACTCTGTAAATCACAGAGAGATGAAGCAAAACAGCTGGTTGACATAAGGAGCAAAACCAGGAAGCAGTTTCTCTATGAAGTATGATCCTCTTTCAGTTTGTGGTGCAGCTCCATACAGTTATGAGCCATAAAGCGTAAAGCAGGGTTTAAAACCATTTCACACCAACTCCAGATTCCACAGAGCAGCAGCTGGTGATCAGAATGCAGAGTGACTGACACAGAGACACCATTTACAAGTCTGTGTACCTCTAAATTGCCTTTTAACAGTTAATTGTAACATGTCTTTTCCTTAAAAGAGTGATTTCTAATGTTTTAGTTTGAGGTAAAACATGTAATATGAAATCGCTGACGTGAGAATACTTTTATATATATATATATATAAATATATATATATATATATATATATATATACATTTATACATTGCCTATGACA
>JAQNCA010000004.1:3351283-3364951 GCA_029783725.1 Acanthurus tractus
ACATTTATACATTGCCTATGACATCTGCTTTGAATTTAGGTATCATGTTTGCTTTTCTCTCTCCTTCTCTCTATCTCTCCATCCCCTGTCTCTCTCTCTATTTGCAGGCCCTTCAGGAGGCAATGATGAGCATGCTGTGGTGTTCTGGGAAAGGTGATGTTATTGATGACTGGTGTCGGTGCGATTCCAGCGCTTTTGGCTCAGACGGGCTGCCCACCTGCGCCCCTCTTCCCCAACCTATGTTAGTAACTTGAAATAGTTGAATAATATAACCTTTATTCGAACACATCACTCTCTTGGTTTTGGTAAATACCATCAGTCATTTTACTGGCAGAACTTTTTGACCTGCTGTGATGGTCTCATATAATTTGCCACAGGGACGCATGAGTTTTTCTGTGACCAAACATTACTGCCTGATCGCTGAATGGGCCTGAATACAAACACACTAATCCAGAGCCTCTGTGAGAAGTGACAGTTCATTTTTCTTGTTGGGATGTGACAATGCTCAGTAAAAGGACACACAGTACTTGCAAAGATACACAAAACAAAACAAGGCTACAAAACAACTACAAAAAGACACATAACTTAAAAAAATTACCACAGGGACACAAATTAATGACAGACACAAAACAACTGTCAAGATTTCAAAGCAACCATAAAAGATACAACATAGCCTCGAAGGTAGAACAACACATAGATGCAAAAGAACTATAAAGACGGGCAACACTAGCAATCCCAAAGAGACATTTAGCTAAAAAGTAGTTGCACAGAGCAAAGTTGTACGTTCTGCAGGGGGGTGAGGCATTTTATAAATCATGACTAGGGACCCATTGTCTTAAAGGCTGTTCATGGTTTCAGAAATCATTGATTTTTCCAAATGTCTAACTTGGATGTGCTAATCAATGGACTGAGTTTCTAGTTTGTGTGGTTGGGATGAAAATGTTCATTTATTTATTAGTTTCAAGGCTACACAGTTTATGAGTGCAAGTACAGAGTAGGTCAAACAGACTTCAGGGAAAAACTGTTCATATATTCTGTTGACAGGAAGTGCTTGTGACATTGGAGAATGTGTTTTTTATTTAGTTTGCAGATTTACAGAACACAATGGATAATGCTAGCTGTATAATAGGGTAATGAGACCAGTTTGCCGACAGCATCTTTCACTCAGTGGCCTGGTTTTGCATGCCTGTACTTGTGTTGCCAGGCTGAAACTGTCCTACACCTACGAGCCCAGCAGCTCATTGGTCATCATGGAGTGGAACCACACTGAGCCACCAATCGGCGTGCGCATTGTTGATTACCTCATCAGCCAGGAGAAGGTGACAGAGAGGACTGACCACTCCAAAGTTGAGACAGGTACGTGAGTCAAAAACCTCCCACATCATGAGTCCAGCCAATGATGATAAACAAAGTGCAACAGTTGTGAAGTAGGCAGCAATGTTGCCAGGCAACCAGCGATTTTAGTGGTGTTAAATAAAATAAATAAATAAATAAATATATAAATGTAGAAAGTATAGGATTCTACCATCCACTCACAGCGACCAAATGAAGATGTTACTCTCTTGGACTTTTGTCATTGTTCCTCCAACCAGCTCACTTCCTTTGTTTACAATATTTACTCAACCAACAAGAGGGACTGCTGGTGTTTTGGATGTGCACCGAGGAGTAATGAGTAAGTTAGTTGGTGTTGGTTTGTGTGGGCAGCTGTTGGCCAGTGTTCATTTTTACGCTGGCTCAAACCATATTCCCCCAATTTGTCGGCACCATGTGGCTACAAAAGCCTAATTTGTTTAATCTCATCTACCACCTGGACGACATCCTTATTTAAAAGTGAGAAAAAGAAAACTATGTGATACTATAGGTCTCCATTTTGCAACAAGGCATCACTACATATTGTCTGAGCCCCTTATGTTTGTGTTGTTATTGGAAAAGGTTGGATCTTTTGATTGTGTGAATTTCCTCTTTTCTCCTTGTAGTGTGCTTTGTAGTTTGGTAGAACTTCTACCACACAAATAACCCAAAAATAAACTCAGCAGTACTATTTGCCAATCTAAAATAATTTCCTTTCATACAGCTTTACATTCACTAGTGCTTCTGATGTAGAGATACAGTATCCTTCCAAACATCCCAACTTTACCCTGGTTTACACAACACTTAGTTTGTTTTAGGCCTGTTTAAGTTGTAGTTCTAAAGACTTCCACAAGATGGTGCACACAAGTAAGTAAGTGTAATATTTACATTGTTGGTTGTATATATCCAGCAAATCAGCACTGAAATGTATTTATAAGCACATTATTAATAGATGTTTTCCAATATATGATACAAAATGACAAGTCAGCCATGACAGCATGATACAGTTTTGAATAATTAATACAGTAACTGACAATGCTTCAGTACAGAAGGTGTCTTGAACTTTACAAGAAAAGTTCTTTGCCTTTTTGAGTTTTAAATGGTTTAACATGCCTTGGCTGTTTAGTCCATATGGTTTCAGTTATTTGCTTAATAAGGTATGTTTTCCCTTGTGTTTTCACTAAAAGGAGGAAATCGTGTAGCAGCCACGGGAGCAGCAGGAGTGTGTGTAGCTCTGTCATCCATAATAAGAGCACAGCTTATTTGGCTGGATCTTTATAAGGAGAGGCTGGCAAAACAGGGGCAGTTTATTTCAGCAGTAATGACCCAATCCATAACGAAGAGTGTTACAGTGAGGCTGTGTGAGTACCAAAGTTTGTTGCAGTGTAATGAGAGAATAAACCGTATTAGTCACAACAGTAAGGATCATTAATCAGTGCAGCAAATTCAGATGGGAGAGGAAAGCAGATGAGCATTTTCTTTATTAGCGCTATCATTATGAATATGAGTTATGTTATATGAGTTACGAGACATGTTCATCTCAGCAGCAGACTCAAAAACATCTACTTGTCTCTTAACTCCATGAGGACATTTGGATGTAAGTGGTGCTGTGTAGATTATATGTACATTATGCATAAGTGAGGGAGAGCTTGAGTCTCCCTTTCCTCTCATATGGCAAACAGAACACTATTTTATAGATTGACGATGCAAAACCATATAATCATGTAAACCATGATCACAGGGCATTTTCTGTGTTTCACATGATTTAAATTTACTCCATGGTGCAACTGTGCAGCTCTGTTATGCTTATTAGGGCATGTGGAGATTGCACGCCTCTGGAATTTTAACTGAATGCCACATTCATTGCTGAGAAGGATTTTCAATATTTTTCTGCTAGATTGACAAATTGAAGTAATGGCAGTAATTGGGCTGTTGTAAAGCAACATGTTTTGTATTTAGGTTTTTCTCAACATGTCAGCTGCTATTTTGGTCATAGATTGAACATTTCACATAGTGTGCTGCATGACCAACCTGAATGCTGCCTCAGTTCTGAAGTCTCAAAGGCTATAGTTTCAGTCAAAGCCTGTGGTGTCTGTACTTGAGCCCAGCTATCTGTGTGCTGAGCGCCCCCTACTGATAAAACATTAAATTAGCTCATTTTATATTGAAACATTTCCCTTGATGTGCCTTTGGATGAGTTTAACAATATCATAATGAAGTAAAGTCCTGGATTGTGAGGCATGATGGATCTCTGTGGGCACAATCGCCTGCCTACACAACAGTACCAAGTCGGGTATTTGTTCCAGTTGAACAACTAAAGTGTATTGTTGAATAACACATATTTGATAAAAGTTCAGTAACATGATTCAACACTTTCTTTTCAGTGATTGTATTATATTTTCTTTGGGGTATTTTAGAGTAATAAGCCTGGATTTTAATGGATAAAGTGTGCGCTGCTTTTCAATGCTGAAGCACAAACAATTATTCAAGTTTGAAGAGTTTTCGAGGAAAAGTTTAGTAATCATCTTCATATTATGCACTTTGAATGGCAATTTTCTGTGTTTCTTTTTTAACTGCTCAGTGTGCACAGTGTTCCTAGTCAGGGATATTACAAATTTGAAGGTTAACAGACTGATTATTTGATTAAACACAATTTTTTTATAGAAGAAAAAATTCAGCATAATCTTTTTACTATTTTACACCTATAGGCTACTCATGCCAGCCAATGCTCTACGATAGAACTGAATATGGCAGCATCTTCAAACAAAGTTAGAATAACCGCATATTGCCACATGAAACCTGGAACCTTTTGGGACCCTTTTGGGGCCTGGGGCAGTTTTCTACTTTGCAAGGTTGTAATCTATCTTTTTTTTTATCACTAAACTTCTTAATGTTTTTGTCTCGGTTGTAGAAATAAATGGAAATTGCAGCATCGTTGGCACCATCTCTGCTGATACATAGTGACTGCAGGAGGACAACTGAAACTTTAATGCAGGGGAGCGTTTTGACAAACAAAAATCTCTTTAATGGCAAATATGACCTTTCAGTTTTTGTTTGGGAATCTTAGAGCATAATTTCTTGTCTTGCCCTTTGAGCAATTCTTTTGTGTAAGATCAACATTACCACTGTGTTCCATAGCTGAGCACAAAAAATGTTTGTCCCCTAATTTGTCTTGTCAGAGTGATAAACAGAAGAGATGAAAACAGTAGATTCTCTGGTATCCAGTAAGACTTTCTGTGGTCAAGGAAACATTTTGTGCTGCAGTGCCTTGATATACTGCTCACTCAGATTTATAGTTTACACAAACTTCTTATCTGACCAACTCAAGGCATCAGAATATCTGAACACAACATTACATTTTGAGTCTTTGGAAAGAGTCACTTATGATCTGGCATATTAAAAGAAATATTAATCTGTGACATAACAGTAACTGCTGCAAATGTCAAGTTTCTCTCCTTGTTTTTTTTGTTGTGGATCATAGTTTCCAATAGAGATCTGAAAGAGGAATATTTTGATCAGATAAAAAGTTCTAGAGCAAATGTTTTCATATCTAGTAGGTTAGTGCAATGCCATAGAACTTACAGCAAAGTTTTTAGATGGAAACTAGCTTTGACACTGGAAGAAAAGGAACACAGAAGCTGTGGTACACAAATATTCCCCTCATGCCTCCATTGTTTCTGTCGTACTGAGCTCTCTCAGTTGACCTGACTGTCTAAATAAGACACTGCTTGTTTCCATGGTGTCATGCACTTGAGTCATCCTCATTAAACTAATGGAGATTACTTTATAACACAAGGCAATGTCTTTACTGTTCCTTCAGCTCCTGTGGCTCCACACCATGATAATCTCTTTAAATTTTCCAGTCAGTTCCAAAGCTAATCAGCTCTTTCTAGGCCCTTAAAGACAGCAAAGACATTGTGTTATGTTCTCACTGGAAAAACAGACTCAATTCTCTTTATTAATTGCTTCAAAGCAAAAACACTAAACACACACACATACAGATACACAGACAACACTTGCATGAGAGGTAAAATCTATCAGTGCAAAACAAAAGCAGAGGATGAGAATATCAGACTTCACCTGTGCGTTGTTTGAAGCCTGAGTTTGTACATAACTCACCACCTGAAATGCATCACACTGCACTGCTTAAAAAGGCTACAGCTACTTTATTTATGCAGCTTGAGCGGTGTTTGAGAGTAGAGATGAATCTAATATGCACTTCGATATCTGCCTCAGGGTGTTTGCTGATGCTGTAAGCTGAGTAAGTTTTATATTTTAGTTTTAGATTTTGACAAAGGATCAGCAAATATGTGAAATTCTCTCATTTTTAAGTTCTGGATGTTATTTGTCATGAAAATATTGTGTCTTTATCTGTGTTTTTTTAGATAGAACTTAAACTTAGGTTTGTAAAAATCAAACCAAATATTAGACCAAACCAAATTCCATCTAAATCACATCACCCGTGCATATTTCATGTAGAGAGAAATCAGATTTGGTATTTGATGGTCTTCAGGTTTTAGTTTTTAAGAAGAGGAAAAACTGAAAAGTTGATTTTTTTCTGATAAAGTTACAAGTAGCCTATGATAGATGGGTATGTGGCTCAATAAAGACAAAAGACCTGAACCTTTTTGGCTCTCCGCATTGATTTTGGAAATGAATCAAATCCACCCTGCATGACAACAAATCTCTCAAACAAGTCAGGATTGTTTAAAGTGTAGAGCAGCTGTTTTAACTTTGTGACCATAGAACAGAGACTTTCAATTAGAACTGAAGGAGAATCCTCAAAGATCCTGAACCACATCATGTCTAACTTGTGTTAGTGCCATGTATTAGATGTTTATACAATGTATGCTTAATAATAATGTATACATATCAATATCTGTATGTGGTCAACAACTAGTTGTCAAACCAACTAAGGTAAATACAACTTATCGGCATAAATCTTGAATCAAATGCAACATGTGGCATAAAGCTACGACAAGGAGAAAAAAAGGACTTTGAGAAGACACAAAACTTTCACAAAGACATACAAAAGTACCACAAAAAGGCACATAACATACAGAGGGGGGCAAAACAGACATCTCACAGACAGACAAAATAATTGCAGTGGGAGGCTTCCACTTTCAACGGTGATGTGCTTCCATGAAAGGGTGGGGGATCTCTCGTATGTCTGTGTCCAGGGGTCTTTGTGTCAAGTTTGTGTCCTTACTGCAGCGACCCTGGTTAGGTTTCATCTCTGCATCCCCTCTTTCTTCTCTCCGTTTCCTGTGTCTCTCCAACTGTGACAATCATAATAAAAACAGAAATGCCAAAAAGAGCTAAAAAAAACAAGTCTCACAAAGTCATATTATAACATAATTTCTTTAAAGCTGTATGACAAGAGCTGCAATAATACAAGGATGTGAGGAACTTGTGTTGCTCCATTAGCCTCCAAGAGGATTCTTTGGTATTTGTTAGCATACAGTAGTGGTTTGGCATGTAGAGGAAGTCCAGAGGGCAGAATGTAGTTTGTAAGACTGATATTACAAGAGTGTCAGTCAAACATAACATGCAGGTTTGTGGTATTACTGCACAAGCACAGCAGTAAGTGTTGCAAGCTCAGGAGAATAACGTGTCAGTCACCACACACACAGACACACACACACACACACAGCTTAAAGTCAAACTTTATCACAACACTCAAATGATTGTAAGTTGAAAACAGTGGCAACATTGAAATAATTGAACCGGCTGTAATATCATCATGTTGACATTCTCATAAACTTGTCGCAACTTTACAAATCAAGCAGACAGAGTTTTACTTCAGTCTATCGCACAAAAACGAAAAGTCCCATATTTACTCTGCTTTTAGAATTTTAAGTGCTCCATTATGTTGGCCAGGTAATCAACTTTGTGTGTGCAGGGTACATGGCGTACAGTAGGTTTATCAGAGCTTTTTTAACGATAACAGCTGCCGGCTGCTGCTGCTGTAAAACCGAGTGATCAGAACAGTGAGACTGAATCAACTGAACTTGCAGGCAACAACAGGTTAGAAACTGTAGTAATGCTCTTTAGAGATGAGGACATTTAGAGGTTTGTCAAGATGTGATCAAAAAGCCTATTTCCAAAATAAATATGATGATTGGTGTAACTTAAAAGTTTTATATGCTTCTGTTTTAGTTATATTTTATTAAGTGCAAAAGTCAAATATGTGGGAGAGGGTGAAGGCTTTGTCGGTGTCAGAGAGTCACGGCTACACCGTTTCCCAGAAGCAGCATGGGCCAGAGCAGATTATGTGCTCAACTCGAAAATGCCACAAGTAGTGATGATTAATGTGTTTTTGGCCAGCACTAATGGCAAAATAAATATAGTTTTGCCTAAATCACAAAGTACAACTGCAAATAAAAGAGTTGCCTGGTATAGAGGGAGGCTGATGGAGAGATGGATGTGACCCACTGAAGTTTGCTGATTGCTGTCCAAACATTTTTGTCACTGAAAAAAAAAAATCTTGTACACTTAACACTAAACTTTTGCTTCGAGAGCAGTGGGACTTGTGCTCCATCTTCACCTTATTTACCACCACCAGACATCAAGAGGATAATGTATAGCTCTGAGATTTAAAGTTTACTTAGAAGTTTAAATAATAGTCCCTAACTACTTTGTGTTGAAGTTGTCCAAACTTTTAACATCCACCCTTCAGTGCCATTTGATCTATAAAGTGTAAAATTGCCCGCAACAGATCAAATTACACTGAGTGAAATTAATTCAGCTCTAGTTGTTCTGGTTCAGCTGCGTTAAAGGTGCAATATATAAGAATTTAATTCATACGCCAAACAGATGGGGGATAGTTAACTGCTGTTCACTGTAGCTGATATGCGCTTGTTAGCTCTGTAGCCTCCTAGTGGTCATGGTTGGACCTACACTGAACGCAGCACAGAGAAAACAGTCAGCTTGATGTGGAATACAAATTGAAGGTGATTTAAAGCTGCTCTGACCCGGAGACAATGAAGACACAGCAGGTTCAGAAACAGACTGAAGCATGAAGTGGGCACCAGGCTGCCCACCTCTGAGAGCCGGAGTTATACAAAGGGTCAAAGTGATATGATGAGACAGGAAGAGTTTGGGCGAGCTGGCTAGTTTTCTAACTTTAGGAGATATCCTTGCAACCAAATTCATGGAAATCTTCAACATAATGTCAAAATTGCTTCTTGTTCACAGTCTGTTTTTGTTTTTGTTAATGTTTGAGTGTTTCAGTCTAAATTTTTACATAGTTATCATTTAAATTAAGAAAAAAAACACACATAGTGGAGTTTGATCAGTACGTCCTGCCAATGTATCTCAGTTTTAGCCAATGCCTAACTGCTCTGAAGGGCACACCCTGATGTAAACATCGTCAAAGGCGAAGACAAAGGCTGGACATGGATGTGGTGCTGAATTAGGAGAGAGGACAGAAGAGGGGATAAAAGGGGAAAAATAGACCACCAAAGGCAAGAGGACAGAAAGACCACCAAGGAGAGAGGGAGAGAGGAAAGAGGAAGGAAAACAGAGAGACATGAGTGAGGTTAAAAAAGATGGAAAGTTCTGGAGAGCTGAATGTATGGTGTGGTTTCGATTTTAGCTGTCAGTCTTCTGTCATCCCGGGGAATCAGTCTTGCATGAGCTGATGTTCAAGTCTCTATGGATCTCCATTTGGCTGCCTCTCTTTGCTTTCCTTCACCACTCCCTCATCTTTTCTCTCATTTCCTGTTCCTGCTCTCCATCACTTTTTTTTTCCAACTAAATTCTTATATCCGTCCTTTAATCTCTTTCTGACCACCTCCTCTTTTCTCATCCTTGCCTCCTTTCCAATACTTATTTCTTCTTGTTTACCCTCTATCTGACCTCCTCTCCGTTTTTTTTACCTACTTCTTTTTTTCTTCTTGTTTTTTCTTTCCCTCATTCCTCTGTTTTCCTTTCCTCCTTTCTTTTCTATCCTGTGTTTTTTTATTTTTTTTCCCACAAAATTCATCAAGACAGGGTAAAACACAGGTCAAACACTAGTCATTGAGTGCAAAAACAATCAAATTTCTACAGTCAGAATATTTATCAGGCAACCTGTATCTGTCTAAACTACACTGTTGAACACTTAAGAGGAGCTTGAAGGCTGTTAGAGTTGTTTTTGTTGCAACTTCCATATGACAAAGAAAGCTTTCCTGGGTACAGGCTGTATTCATAAAATTGTGTTTTACAGGATGATGAATGAGGAACTGGGATGGATGTATTGCATTAAAGATGGTATCTTTGCACCATCTTAAATGATACTTTAATGGACAGTAATGAGGCTGTGTAATGTGGTTCTTCGAATCAAATGAAAACCCTTCTCTTGATATGTGACAAAGGAAATCCATCAACCATCAACCACAAATGCAGACATATGTCAGTGTATGATATATTAGCAAATGTCTTGCCTTACTTTTCTGTACATTACTTTGTTTCTGGTAATTATAGCAAGCCTCAGGATTTTGATACTGTAACTTGAATGAGTGCTATCCATTTTTACCAACTTTCATATAAATTGGTGCTTTGGTTTGTTCAGTTTGCATTTTTTCACAGTGTCTTCCCCCTCTGTGTGTCCCTAGATTTCAAAATTTGATATTTGATAACTTTTTCTCTTAAAGCAGAGACAGTCAAACATGACAGCACAATGATATTAAATCAAGTCCAAATGTGGGATTGTGAAAATGTGATGGATGAGGAGATAGTGGTTGTACTACATCCAGAGATAATCTCTGTATTATGCTTTTTATTCTCTTACATTTTTGTATATATTCCAACTTCTCTACCACCCACAACTGCTCTTGTGGGTGGTAGAGACGGAGGAAGTTAAAATAAAATGGTATCGTCCAAAGGATCTAGGACCTTTTTATTAAACACTTAGAGACTGTTCTCACTAACAATTTGCATGTTGACCCAGAATACATTTGTTTTCACATTTATACTACTGCTCTCAGAGGCTCTTTGATGCTACTCCAGTTTCTAAAATATTGTGTTTTCCCTGAATTTTAATTCCAAAATAGCTTGCATGATGAATTTCACTTACAGGAAAAGATCTGAACAATAATGATCTTCTTTGGAAGAAACAAAAAAAAAAAACAACAACAAAAAAACAAAAAAATCTGCCCTTTACTTTCTCAGAGGGATCATCAAAAACAGATGTCGGAATATCCCCCTGTTTTTTACAAAACATCCTCAAAGCCTTGCTGTTTAGAGGCAGAACATAAACTCATAAACAGCTGCACGGTTGCATTCGTGTTATGTTTTTTTTTTCTTGTTTTTAGTTATGTAATGTCAGATAAGTCTACATACATACAGCTGATGATTACAGAGTCCAGGACTCGGCAAGATCTGGAGCTGACAACAGCTTGTTTGTGCAGTAATCTCTCCCTTAACAAGCTTCAGGCACACAAGGTGAGATCATAGTGGAAGCACACACATACACACACACGCATGTGCACAGTTCTCAGCAGATGTGTGGAAGTTTCACGGATAGGAAGTCTGCTTTAAGTCAGGGCACCGCTCGAGTGGACTAGTCTCGCTGTGAAAACAAACATCCCCTTGGCTGTGAGCGATCCGATGATGTAACGGCTTTGATCACCCAGAGAGGGCAAGGTTTGCTCAAGGGTCAGTGGTACATGGACTCCAATCAATAAACACATTACTCACCTATCTCTCATAAACACATACATAGACGCAGACACTGGGGGCGACCGCAGCATTTGTGTCTTACTCCAAACCTAGACCAGACTGAGCTTCCTCTTAGCACAAGTCACTTCCTCTGAGGTCCCATTGCTCGACCCTCTCCCCACCTGCTTTGCTTTACTGTAGAAAGCAGCAATAGTAAGAGCAATCCAAAGCCGGCCTCCCTTTTTATGCAGGTGCTTGTAAACAATATTATAGCAAACAACGCAGTGTAGTTTCGACACATAGGTGAAATCTAAGCCCACCAACCACATAACCACTTCTCCCTGTTCTCCCCCTCGAGCACGTCCTGGGTTCCCACAAGTGCCCTACTAGTTGAATCCATCTGGAATACAGGAAGGTGCACATGAACATCCTTATCAGGAGCCTGGACCACCCCAGTGAGCTCCTCTCAATGCTTAAGTACTTTGCACTTACCTTCTCGTTGTCCCGAAGGGTGATCTTAGACACTACGTAACCAACACACATTTTTTAAATTTGTGTCAGCAGTTGTCTTCTGACTGACCCTTAAAGCCTCCCAACAAGGAATGGTTCCTCCAATGTTAGTTTGGATGATCTTCTGGACAGGGTCCCAGTTCAGCTCCCATCACTGCACACTGAGGTTTATCTAGTCTAGCAGCTTCCCTAATCATCAGATCCAAATATCCACAGGTATTCATCAGTGGACAGCTCTGTGTTTCTCTTTAGTCGAATGTCCAAGACACACACTTCAGATTGAATATTATGGCTGCAAAGTTCATCATCAATCACTGGCCAGGTGCTCTTTTACCACGTACACTGTTAATGAACCCAAGGGTTAAACATAGCATAGAGTAGTCTATGACTAATGCAGTTCAATAAGGAAATACCAGTTCATTTTATGATTCCTGTCACTCCAGGTTTCTCTGTCTTTGCCAACATGAGCGTAGATTTCTTCCCATAAAGCCTCAAGTTGGAATCCTTTCGAGGACTGCCCAGGACTTCCAAGAAGGCTGGCTTTTTTTTAAAACCACTGTTCAATGCATAAACAGATGGGGGTCCGGGTGTTGCGTTTCTCCAACATGCATTCCTGTCGTAGTCCAGTGAAAAAATCAGTACATCATACTACTAAGTATCCTTACACCCCCGGACTCCCCCCCCCAGGTTTTCTTTTCAAATCTGGAAATGGAGAGATTTCAGTTCCTGTCGAGTAGCTTAAGTTTGCAAACAGTGAATGACATAGAGTCAGAAGTTCACTTGAACCTTCCCCAAAAGACAGGGGACAGTCCACAACAGTATATGTTTTTGCCTATGTTCAGCACTATTCTATCTATAACCATGGGAGACTCCACCAGAGGCTCCCTAGCAACACAGTGTTGCAGGGAGATTATAATAAGCTCTAACAACAGTAAATGATAAACATGTTATTGCTGGTTCCTTCTCTTTTTCTAGTTTTCATCCACTCAAGATTGCCATTAGTAGATTAGGACTGATGTGACGCATTCCAATATTTTCATATACTGTAAGCCAGCTTTTATGTGATGTGCTTTGGGTTCTTAACAGCACCATTATATTGCTTGCACAGTAAACTTAGGGGCCAACATTGCTGTGCTCTTATCTAAGAGTTAAGATCAATAAATTGAATTGATAATTCACACAGTCCATTACTGTATGCCATTGCCTCAAATTACAAGCAACAACGTACACAACTGTTCCAGTTTAAAGTCACATTTTTGTACATTCCCTTTGCTTTCTGGCCTCCTTGATGTCATCTTCTGAGGGGGATAAAAACAGATTCTTTGCGAAACTGGGAAGTAAAAAACATAAATGTTTATTTGATGACTAGAAAACATGATATTGTATTAGGTCATTTTATCATATCATACCAGCACTTGAAGATTAAAGGAATTTATCAATGGCCCTTAACTGTATCTTTTTGATTGTTTATGTTTCCATGGAGGATATTTGAAATCTCTTCTGTAGGAGCTCAGTGTCTCCCTGAGGTGAAAAAAACAACACGTCATCTTAGAGGAATGTTTTGCTGCCAGCTTCTCTCTGTCTGGAAAGGAGTGACCTAATCCATACAGATTTGTACATTTCTACACTTATCCTTGTTTCTTTTTTCCTGCTGTTTAATTTACTTTTAGCTATTTGATTCATGATTTTCCTTTGAGTCCTGAGTCCTTTTAACACAAGGACAGATAGCTGGTTGGACACATTTTGGGTTTTTGAAAATCTATATTTGTCTTTTGAACGGAACAGTGCAGTACTACAATATATGAAATGACAGAATTATTTCTCACATATATTGTGGTCCGAAGTTATATTCCAATCCATTTTATTATATTATTTTATCACAGGCATTAGCTGTGTAATTCCTGACAGCTGCTGAAAGCTGATGGGCCTGTTTTTGGCATAATCATGAAGAACATAAATATAATATATATGTCAAGAGGCTGAACTGAATTAAATCAGTCTCTCTGGCACATGAACATGGAACTAATGAAAAACAGCTCAGCAGTAGTATTCTAATACTATCTGATTCACCTCTGGCCCTGATTATCTCACCTTGAGTGTAAGTCTAAAGGCAAAGACTTCAGTCTCAGGGCCCAGGAAACTTTGTGTTTAGGCTTTTGTTTATAA
>JAQNCA010000004.1:3371315-3412641 GCA_029783725.1 Acanthurus tractus
TGTTATTATTATTATTATTATTATTATTATTATTATTATTATTATTATTATTATTATTATTATTATTATTATTATCAACTGGAAGTGGGTAAATTAATTAGTGATGACTCGTGCAAGATGAAGGAGTGGGACTAGATAAGTTTTGACTTCCTGCCACTCCATTTTGAACATGCAAGTTATTTGACTCTCTGGTTGTTGTTTTCTTTCTGTTGTTTTATGTTTACTTGTGGTTACGTCTTTAGTTTGTACTATATTTAATTATTGTTCATGTTCAAAGAAAGTACAAAAGAGCATGAAGAGGAATAAGACAAGAAATTAATGCTATCAAATGCAAGCTAACTGAACAGAGCCTATCTTTCCCTTTAAACTTGGACACACAGCATGTATAAGTGAACAAGAATGTTTTTCTTAGTTGACCTGCAACCCCACTTAATTTGCAATTCAGACATTACCTTACACATAACATTAGGTTACCACTGTAGGTAGTCGGCTAATTTGCTGGTCTAATGTAAACAAGTTATTGTGAGGCGGGTAAACACAATATTCAGTTCGGTCCTTATGATTTTACTCTTGTGCTTGTGGATTTGTAAATGTTACAAATGGAAAAAACATAATCCAAACTCTTGGTAAACAAAGCACACTCCTCTTAGAGACCGAGAGCTATTTCCAACAGGTTGGTGAGTTCATGGCCTGTGCAAACACAAGCAAAATTATAAGTGATCAACATTTTATATCAATATCAAACTCACATCATTTAGTTTTACATCATTTAGTTCCACATTCACAGCATCTCCCAAAGTGGCTGCCTGAAATCTTTGATTCCCACCCAGGATAAGCTAGAGTTTCCTGCCTCTGGCAGATTTACTGATATCACTAAATAGACAGATTTATAACACTTCCCATCTGACCCTCTTACACTCTACGAATCTCATCTTGGATAAGCAGGCTGGCCTGCACTGTCGAAATGAAATGCGGGATCATGTTCCTCAAATAGTGGGAAGTACACACTGTTACACCGAATGAGAGAAAATATATTTCAGTATTTAAAAAAAAATCTGAGCTACTCAAAATTTACTTATTTATCTCTGGCCAACATTTAGCTGTCACTTCCAACGTGAGATAAATCATCAGACCCTCATTTTCTTTCTTTGATTCAAAGTGTCAATCAGCTGCTGTTTTGCCACAATACACAATCTGTTCACTATATAAAAGATATATTACTCTTTTATCTTCTTTTTGATCTGGCCAACCACTGAGCCTATGAGGACTGTGATGAATGATTTTGTTTGAACTCACGCTGCAATAAAGCATGTACATTTTGTATGTAGAAGCTCACAGTAAATGAATGGATATTGTTAATCCTCTGGTGAAGTTGTGTCATCTTCTTTGCAGAGGGTGTGCAATCACAACAACTCTGTAGGGGACAAATATGCATCAGAGCTGAGATTTGTGATGATAAAATCAAACCTAATGTGCTGAAGCGCAAAAGGTCAGAATTCTTCACATACTGTTTTCTCTGGAATTTTAAGTTCATGGTACCTGTCAAAGCCTGGCTTAGTCAGCAGTCGTCAAGAGTGAAATATTGCTCTGATTTGCCTCCAAAATCAATTTCTTTTTTTTTTTAAGCTGTCTGTCAGCAATCGATGCACTGGAGAAAAAAAATTGGGTTCTATGTATTCCTTTTATTCTCCTGGTGTTGAGTCATGTCCATAAATGCCATGGCAGCACACTGTGTTCGTAATGCTTCACGTCCCGTTTGCCTGAGATAATTATTCTAGTCAAATTAGGCACACGAATGCTTCTCCTGGCCAGCAGGCCACCCACAGAAAGCCTCCCTCTCATCATGACAGTGCACAGTGGGGTTCTTCAAACTGGACTGCAGATCTGCTGCTGCAGGTGGTTTATACAGGAGACTGGAACTGACAGGAGAGATTGTATAGATAGAGCAGATCACTGATCTGTCCAAAGAGTAACTGTTATGGTTCTAAGGTGATCCAAGGGGTCTTTTGTATTTTCACATTTCCAGACACCCATTGTTGCACCAATTCTGTATTTTAATGAGTTTTTTACTTTTTTTGTTAAAGGGTTCATGAACAGTCAGTTTTAAGCCAGTCTCCTCCTCTATCTGCCTTACATGTGAGCTGGTCTGGGAGCAGACAGGGATGTGAGTATGTGAAAATGGATCACCCATCTGTACTTGGATAACAACTTTCTAATCACAGTCCATTTGAAACTGCCAAAAGTAAAATACATGCCTTGACATCAGTGACTGAGGTAAGGCCAAATTTGCCATGTGGTTCAAAAGAGCAATATAACAGGAGAATTCCTTCTTATCATGACTTTTGGGTCTCATGTCTCACACATGTAGTTTTGGCCCTCACACTGGTGAACTTTGTACTTAGCGAACATAAAAAAATCATTTCAGTGAAGTCTGAAAGGACAAGAAGGATAAGCAGTCACAGAACCAGACAGGATGTAAACAAGCCAACAGAGAAATCAGAATAACTTAAATGGCTTAAATGTGGTAAAAATGACAGCGAGTGCACCAAAAATGTCTGATCATCCCTCATTGTACTGACAAGTGCAAACATTTTCTACAAGTCAAAGTTCAAAGTAAAATTAGATAAACTGGGTATGAAAAGAAAGCGTACAGACAGTTTCGGCTCTAACCAGACTGGTTACCTTTGTTTTCTCATCCAAACATTTTTGATTAACCACTGGGTTTCTTTCTAACTTGTCTAACAGTCAAGTGTTTTGTTCTGTCATGCTTCTTCTTAGCATTGTTTATCTGTTCAGAGATTGTAGCAATTAGCTCAGAGTTATGTTGTTAGTATTGCCAGTTGGAAAGATGGCTGAGACTACTAAAACTAAGGTGTTTTGTTAAATGACATCTTTCCTTTTATTTTATAATTTTTTCGTCAGTTACTTTGACTGTTTATATTTTTATCTGAGGGATATATTATCTCTGTTGTTTTGACTGAGATAGCAACGTCTGTGTTCCTAACCCTACCAACATTAGATGTTGCTTTTCTTTTAGAATGATCATTTCTTAGCTCTAGATAAGTTTATTGAACTAAATTTAATCTCAAATTTACTCAAATTATTGCTGCACTCATATGCACTCTGCACACTGAAGTAGTCCTTAGTAGCACTCTGGCCACAGCTCATAAGAAGCCTTAACAGTTTGATTTAGTCAAAGTGAGTGGGTATCTTCCACTCCAGAGTTGTGTTTTTTTTTTCGATCAAAATTCCTTTTTTATGTGTTCCTGGAGAGTGTTTCCTCAATGAGCTGCAGCAGAGGGGTACACCCTGTTCTGTTGCATTACAAGGACAATACCTCGCCAGTAAACCTTATTGCTACTGCCAGGATGGAGATACAAACCAGATTTTAGAAACTCAGACTGCAAAATCTTGTATCAACTTTGGCTAAACTATGGAGAGATCCCTTTGCAGTCATCCCCAGCTCACACATATACACTCAGATATGGGATGCATGAAAGGAACCTTGAAAAACATAACGGTGCCAGAACAGCAATTCTAGACTCAAAAGTTGCCCAGCAGTGCAACCTTGAATAGTTTTATGCAAATGTCGTCTGAGGAGCCAGGGGGCTGTGGCTGTGGTTGGTACAGTCCTAAAGTATTTTGTCTAGCCCTGATGAAAAAGGCACTGGATCATGCAGCATGGGTCCTTTAAAAAAGGTAGTGACAAGCAACCGCTTTTGTTTTAAATGTTGTAAAACTTTTGATTGAATACGCAGAAGCAGTGCAGTCGAGCCAGCTAAAAGAGCATGAGTCACACATTAAACCTCTGTTCAAAAAGCACCACATTGTCCCACTGTGGGGGTCATAAGGTGACCTAGGAGACATGCAGCCAATCAGCGTGTCCAGCCTTTGCAATCAGCACTGTTAAAGGGAGTTATGACAGAAAAGCAAACACAGGTAATTGTTAAACCCCTTTCTGTATTGTGTTTTTCTTGCTCTCTCCTAGCTGAAGAGAGATACAAAAAACTCCCATGTTTTTTTATTTTAATGTTGTCATTTTCAGCTGAATTTGTTTCAATTTATTTGTCAATATTGGAGTACTTTAGTCTGGCTCACATCTGCACTGTTTTTATTAGTTATGTTGTGTGTTTTAGTTAGCTGCATAAAGGCCTGTAGTATGAGACAGTTGTGGTAAACACGGCCAATAAAGTAGTTACTTTATTCACAAATTTAAACTGAATGGCTATGTTGCAATGCTTTGACAGACCGTAACTGTGTATGAAGATTGATGTTGGTCGCAATTTCCTATTTAGAACTCAACTTGCTCTGATATTGGTAAAATTACTCCACAAATTTGCAAACTGCGTTCTCCAGTGAGGATTTTAAACACTGTTTCCTTTTTATGCACCTCCTTACGCGCTAGACAGATATTCCAACCGGCAATTAATATGCTAAGTGGTGCAAAACCCCACAATGTCACTTTTCATTTTCATCTCCAGCCCCGTTTATATCTTTTGCTCGCGTGTCAGTCTCTGCACTGAGTAAACACCTCGCTCTGACAGCTGCTGCACACCTTTTTTCATCTTCAGGATCTCTCTTTTTGACTCCATTGCACTTGGCCTCCTGTTTACCAGCTGGTGACACAGGCCTGGGTTGACAGGGAAGATGTTGGTGACCACCTCAGAGCACCCATCACTCATACACACAGTGCACATATTCACACACACTCAAGAGGGAAAGCTCTTGTGGAGGAAAGGCATAGGTGACCACCTCAGGGAAACCATCACTTCGCACACACATATTGTACAAATACACACAGACAGGCACTGCTTGTGTAGCAAAGGGTCACAGATGACCACCTCAGAGCAACCCATCACTTCACACCTTTGCACACACACAGACCTGGCTTTTCCAAGCAGAGGGTTTTTCCCCTTACAGTGAAAGGCACGCCTCGGTGGCCAAATGCCCTTTTGACGTACACAGTGCCAGCTGGGAAAACATAGCTAACGGCCTGTGTCACCACCAAACTGGGCAGCAGGGAAGAAGACCTGAGGTAGTGGAGGTGATGGAGAAGGAGGTGGAGAGAGACAGAGGCTTGCATCTTTCCAATGTGAGAGGCTCAGGTTAATACAGGTGTCATCAGATTCAGTTTTGCAGTAATGTGTTGTTTAGAGATAAAAATAGATTTTAAAAAAAATATTGGTATTAACAGTTACAGTGAGTATTAACAGTCAACAACTACACCATTTTATAGTTACATTATTATATATAAAATATACATTTGGATTGAGCAGTATTTTGATGTTGTTGCTGGTCAACTTGTAACTTCTTTAGAAATAAGTGTAATCATACATCATTCATCATGATATCTTAATGTTTTGTATTCAACATTCTGCAAAGTAACCTGTAGTTCAGGTTGTTACATAAATGTAGTGGAGTAAAAAGTGCAGTATTTCCTCCCTAATTTTGTGGAATAAGAGTTGGAAGAAAAAACCTGTAGTATACATACAAAATGACTAATATATTTCAACAATCCACCAGCGATGTGCTTACAGAGGAAAACACAGAGCTTGGACAACCTTGCTTGACAAAGAAATTTAAATCTTGGCACCTGTTGGAGTTACTGTGGTCTGGATGACACTGATCAAAAGCAGAAAATGCTTAAACATTTTTGGTTGTTGAAGATTTTCTTTTTGAAGTTTTATGCTTTAGTTTTTTAATTGTGCATGTGCACAGTTAGCTTAATGCTTGCTTGACAGCAAGGAAAGGGTATTTAACCTACTGTTTGGAAGATTGCTTTTCAATTAAGCTTAAAATGAGCGAACAAAAATCTGTGATGTTTATTACATGAACGGTGATGGCACAACCATCTGCAGCCAGCATTTAATTTATGGACAGTTGTCAGTTTATCTAGCTATTTTTACATTGGCGCCCTCTGGCCGGGGGTGGGTAAGCAACATGTGACTGTGTACATTCACTATTATAACTCTGCCCTGAAGTCTTCTGTTACAGCAAGAGCAGATTTCCAAATATTGTTTACAAAATAAATACAATCTAAGAGGAAACTTTTTTTTTTTCTGCATTTTATTTGTTTTGAAGGCTTTTTATATGGTAGGTTTTGGGGGTAATTTAAAAAAAATATACATATACTCTGTGAGTCATTGCCCAAAGTTTCTTTTTAATCATGTTGCGCATTTAGGGTAAAAATAGTCTACTGTAAATTTGTTTCAAGAGTTTCACCTCACCTTTCTTTTATTGGTCTTTTTTTTTTTTTTAAAGCTTTTGACACCTACTTAATGTGTGTGATTGTGTGCGTTGCTTTTATAACCTTGTAGATGACGTTGAGACTCATTTCAGGCGTCAAAACAGTTGTGGATGTGGATTATGCAAAAAGTGGGAGGCAGAAAAAGAGGTGCAAGGAAACTTTTGGATAAAAACTGGAAAAAGTAGGTGGACAGAATGAGTAACACTCACCTCCCCCAGCATTTACTGCCAAGGTGCCCTTGAACATCCATCTGCAACAGTAAAAATGACTGAGTGGGCTGTGGAGAAGTGTATCAGTGTGTCATTGAGCACACAGTTGTTTTAGCTTATTTGGTGATATAATCAATATTACTGATTACTGCTGTATAAATTATAAGACCATGCCTGTGTCTAAGTGTTAAGTCAATAAAACCTTATTGTCTCACATTTGATGTCTTTTGGGAAATGTCTTTTAAAAAACCAACAGACTCACTGCATTTAAAAAGAAACAAAATATCTGCACCCACACTGTGAAAAAGCACACAGCTTCTTTACTTTCCTGGAGAGGCCCCACTGGTAAACTGTACTGAAAGTGTGTAAAGTGGTCGTGCAAAACGGTCCTCATCTGTTTTACCTTTTGTTAAGATGTCTTTTAGCAGTGCAGCAAAAAAGCTATGTGTGAAAAAGGGGGACCTGGGTGAGAAATTTTTAAGCTTGTTCTCACCATGGGGTGTCACTCAGTACGTGCTAGACCTGAGAGACTGGAGCCTGTTGTTGAGCTTGCTGCGTGTCGTATTACACTGTGTTTGGTATTGAATTTTGTAAATCTGCCCTTTAAAAACCCTTCACGTGTATTTAACTGTCTGATAATGCAGTAGAACTGTCCAAAAAAAAGTCCACTGTTGTCAAGTTTAAAAAATCAGTAGCAGAGTTTTGATTGAAATCGGAGGATTTAGCAACCAACACTAAATTAGTTTAAGCTAGTTTGTAAGCAGGGAAATCAAATAGGCAAGAAATTAGGAATTGTTTTGAGGACAAAACATTTTCAACTGTGAAATATTAAGTGTTGCATTTCAATTAGTTTCTCCTCAGACTGGACTGAAAGCCATGTGGGATTTATGCATTTTTAACCAGAATATGCTGCTGTTTTTCTCTTTGTCATAGAAACACTTTTGAGCTTTGTGGATGACATCCTGTCTGGGGCCAGGTCTCCATGTGTGATGCTAGGAGACATTCCCAACCTCCTGTCCTCCTCCATCAGCATGATCATTCGCTGCCTGGAGCCCGACACCACATACATGTAAGTTACCCTCTTTTTTCTCATTAACATGTAGGCCAACTGAATGTGACATGAACTGACCGGAAAGATCCAGATCTCAGGATAAATTGGTTCTAATAGCTTTTGCATTGTTAGATGTGTTTAGTAGGTGCAAATTTGACTGTTTGTGCTTTAAACTGTTTAACTTTTAACTTCTCTATACTGTGTATTAATGCCAAGCAGGATTTAAGTATTTATATTGTTTATAATAAAGAAGTGAGTTTATCAAGTCCAATGAAAAAATTCAAAATTTAAACTAAAATCACTGTATTATAGTTTATTGTTGACTGATGTAGAACGTTGTCCCACAATGCACTGCACAAAAGAAATAGAGGAGCTAGTCACAGCTGGAAATGATTAGAGTAATTTTGACTGTAGTGAGACAGCTCCAGTAACACCACAGAGAACTAAAAGTTGTCTTTTGGTTTTTGTCTTTGTCAAATTTAATCGGCATTGTCACCTAAAGTCACACTTTGACTGATGTTTGTTACACAAATTACATCTTTTCCTGTCAGAATAAAACAGTAAAGTACAATTTTTTTTAATACCAATATTTTAACAATTACTATAATAAGTATTAGAATGGATTTTACACATATAAGGTTTATTTGCCACCCAAAACATATTAACAGCATTTTTTTGCTTGTTTTGGGGTTCTGGGGTTTGGGGGTTTTTCGTTTTGTTTAATTTGTTTGTTTTTGGGGGGGAGGGAGGGGCGTGTTTTTTGTTTCGCTCGGCCCTGTTAGCTCAAATGTGACAGCTTGAACTCTTTCATTAAATTCAAAAAATTATGACAGTTTTGGAAGGTTTTTTTTTCCATTTGTCATATGTAATTTTTTAAAGCCAGCTGTCATGGAAACTGACTCTCTATGGAACATCAGACTACAAGCATCAGTCAGCCATTTCTGTCTTTGAACAAACTGGAAATGATATTGATACTTTTAATTTTACATTAGATAGCAAATGAGCAAATTCTCTAAAATTAGTTTTCCTTTAAGATTGAATAAGTTGAATGTGACACTTCATAGTCCACGGTAATAAAGAGATGTTTCAGGGTTATTTCAGGGGCATCATTGTTAAATGTCACAGTTGAGGTCTCTGGTCTTAAATTGACTGTCACATGTAGAATTTGAATCAGGATATTTAGACATATTTTTTTTATTATTTCAAGTCAGGGAAGAGCTGAAAAAAACAACCTAACACCAAAATTCATTTTTATCCATTCCTAAACTATCAGATGTAATTAAACAAAATCTGAAATTATTTCATGTTGCTTTCAGTTATGTATTCCATTTGCGTATGTGTATGTGTGTGTGTTTTTACGTTTGCATCAGTATAAAAGTTCAACAATGCGATGCATTAACCAAAACGTTGTTCTTTCTCTGAGCAATCACACACAAATAAACGCACACACACACCGGATGCTCAGATGTTCTCATTAGCATGCTGACACTTCTCACAGACAGCCTGCCAGGAGGGAAGCCACACACACTTAGCGGAAAGAAAAGGAAAGGAAACAGAGTGAAGTGGAGAGACAGGAATGGAGAGAAGTTTTGGATTAAGAAAGAAAGAGAGGAAGGAGTGAGAAAAAGATCTAGAGGGAAGTACAGTGTATGAGTATGAGCAAAACAAAAGAGAAGAAAAAAGGGCAAGGGGCCCGAGGACGGAGCCTCTTCAAACAGTTTTGATGTATGTGGGCTGAGTGAGCAGCTACACATGCCCTTTTAATCCCAGAATCAGTGGGGCTCCTGCTCTCTCTATCCTGTCTGGCAGCTCATTCGTCTCTCCGAGCCAAGGCCTCATCTCTCCCCTCAGGGCGCTGCACGCTCCGTATATTTTCAGAGCCCTTACGAAGCTTGAGATTGGTGCCCTGTAGAGGGAAAATGTATTGTGTGTGGAGAAGTATGTACATTACATGCTTTTATGTAAGCGTCACATAGAGGAGACACTTTGCAGCCGCAGGTTAAGTCTTTGAAGACATTGGAAAGGTTTAGTGTTTAAAGTCAGTTGCTTGATATGCATCAAGCCTCTCCTCTCAGTGAAGTATGCGTATCCGTAGTCCACTGAACCCTTTAACAGTAAATGCAATTTGAATAAAACAGTCAATATATCTCCTTAGGATAAAAATGTGATGCATTTTTTCATTTTTCTCCAGCTCTCTACTTCTTGCTACTGTTGGTGGAAAGTACAGGTGGCTGCAGTTTGTGATATGCTCACTAGGTGGAGATATTCATTCAGTGAAATTGCTTTTTTTTCTGCTGTTGTGACTCAAGTGAAGGTCCTGTATTGATAAGCAGTCTCTCATCTCCAACAAGGGGAGTCTCTTAATTGTATGAACAGATGTATGAAATGCAGCAGCTTTCAGATGTGTGTTGATGCTCGTGTGATGATGGTACAACAGATTAATCAAACTCCATTGCTAGAGCTCTAAATGACTGCAGAAAATTTAGGATACATTTTATCACTTACAATCAGCAGGACATTCTAACATTTACGTGTGTGTGTGTGTGTGTGTCCAGGTTCAGGCTGTGGGCAGTAGACAACACAGGGCGCCGTTCCAGTCCAAGTGAGGTCACCATCAAAACTCCATGTCCAACTGTGGATGACGTCAAAGCACAAGGTGAGGAAAGAGACAGACGAAAGTCGACAAGGTGAATCATGTTTCAGTACTGATGGCCGGTGGCTCACACAGATGAGTCTATCATTCTGAAAAGCTTAGCATCTACATTTGATATGTTTGTGTTAAGGACAACTTATTAAATTTGTGGTTTTATAGGATTAAAGGCTATGGTCAGAGATGTTCTCATAATAGTAAAAGCTTAATTTAGAAGGTTATACTTTTTCAGTTTTCAATAACTAAATATTAGATAAGTTTAGCTTTTTAAAGAACCAATGCTTACTCTTTCTGTTGATAAGTATCAGTTCATAGAGCCACAAAATCACAGTTTTCCTCTCTGGAGCAGGACTCTTTTTCACAGTTTCATAGGGATATTAACAATAACAGTGTGTTATTCTGCACAGTCAAAAATGAAGGGAGATTCAGGGTTTAAACCTTTTTGCCATTCTTTTTTACCAGCAGTAGAGATTTATAGCAAAGATGTTATTGCAGGTCCTGCTGATTTGAATCAGACACTGCAAAAATGCTCCAGCCAGTCAAGTGTGATACTACTGGCTGATGCTGCTGATTTTTAAAGCCTGGAAATATATGATGGGTGTGAAATAGAGTACTTCCACTCTCTTGCTCTGTTTATGACAGAGATTGTTGGCATTTACCACGAATGGCGAATTTACAAATCTGACAAGCCATATATATATATATTTTTTTTTTTTTGTTTAAAATAAAAATGTTTGAAGAACATGTTCAACCACAGGCTTAGAAGAGTATGTTAATGATTTATTCATTTTAAAATATTATTGATATCAAGATATGCACATAAAAAATGCATCTGTGTTATCCATTTATTCTCACACAGTGGCTCCAGCAAAAAAAGGAAAAGAGTAGGGCATCACATTACTTCTGATGGGAGTACTTGTTACAGGGCACATTCTTTTCCTATAGGAAGTAGCACAGCAAACCCCTCTGCAATGTCAGGTAGATTAATTGTTTAGTCAAATCAAGTAATCTGAAACTATTTTACAAAGGATTTTTTTGTTTAAAATTTTGCATTTTTTGGCATAATGCCCTGAAAGTTCATAAGTTCTTGAGCTGTGCTGAGCTGCTTTATTGTTGAATGTTAACACATAATACCTTTGGGTTGTTGACTGCGGAAAGAACCTAGCTGGACTTTTGAAAACAGCCTTGCCTCTTTTCGCATTTTATAGACCAAATAATTGACCAAGAAAATGACAGGTAGATAAATCAGAAATAATAAATTTGTTACTGCTCCCTTAGTGCCACCAAACCAGCAGCATGGTCGTGCTCTGCCCAGAAAGTTCAGTGACAAATTTACTTGTTTTCTTCTTTCTTCCTCTGAGGATCATTAAGTGTCTAGTAACATGTATTTTAATAAAAATGAGTAAGGTTTTTTATCTAAATTGTTCTAAAGTCAAATTTTTTCAAACAATCTGTGGTGGCTGAGGAAAACAAGGTACATCGATCTGTCAGAGAGTCAGTGGTTTTATCCCGGTTTTATGCACGATCAAGCGTGCTTTACTGATATACTGAAGACCAAATTGCTCTCAGTGGCTGTTCCATGAGTGTGCAAATGTATGTGTGATTAAGTGAATGCTGTATAAAAGCAGTTCACTTTCCACTTGTAGCTGCCATAGTACAGAAGCAGTTGACCTGTGACTGTGTTTGCATTTCTAGAAATAGCTGATAAGATCTATAACCTGTTCAATGGTTACACCAGCGGGAAGGAGCAGCAGACAGCCTACAACACCCTGATGGACCTGGGTGCCCCCACGCTCCACCGCGTGCTTTACCACTACAACCAGCGCTACGAGAGCTTTGGAGAATTCACCTGGAGGTGTGAGGATGAGCTTGGACCCAGGTACAGTTACCTTTGAACCTCTTTATTTTTGATCAGAAAACTTCAGAGTTTTTCCTGTTTAAGCAGTAAAATGTGTCTCTGAAATGCTTGAACACCTTATAAGCACTTTTTCTTCAAGACTGGAGTTGATGAGGAAGGAAAAAAGAGGAGACTGGGAGACTGTCAAGTGTTTGGAATTCAGTTTTTGTATTTACTAGGTGCCCATATAACCTCACATCAGAAATATGCATTCCTTCCAGCAAATTGATCATCAACTTTAGCTTAATGGCTAATTTATCAGAAAGACCAAACAATATACACATCTATGAGTCAGTCTTTTACAGAATAGCAAAATGGAAAAAAATGGTCCATTTTAATAATGTGTTGACTGTGATTAAAATCAGCCTCTGCTACATTAATGAGTTGCCTTCCCAGCAGGAAAATGCCATCTGTCGTGCTGAACTTGTACAACTGACACTGACATCTCCGAACAATAACAATACAGCCTGACTGCAAGATTGAAGAAAAAATGGCAACTAGACAAGAGTCTGGTTTTGTTTGGTGTGAACACCACTTGAAAGTGTAATTTGAGCAGATGGTCCTTTCACCAGCAATTTCAAATATTTTGTAAAACCCAGACACTGATTTAGCTGTTTGCAGTCCATAAAAATTAAACATATGACAGATTTGGACTGGACTAAAATTACAGATATGCTCCATTAGTGATTACTTTACCCCTCACTGCTCATGTGAAACTCTTCTCCACCTAACAGTAATTCACAGACCTCTCTCACTATCCTAACTACTCGCGGAAGACTTTCTACATAACAGCAAATATGAATCTCATGTAAAGCAACAAACGTGCTTATCCACTGCAGAATACAGGCCACAGCGTGTCCATGGGTACTATTTCATAACTGTTTTCTGCCTTATTTAGAGCTGTTATTTAAAGGGAAAGTGTAGATTTAAATCAAATTGTAAATGATTTTAGTAATGACAGGCAGTCATAGATGCAATAAGACAGTCTCTTCTTGAAGACATGCACACCAAGGGTCCGTTCACACAACAAGTGATAGAATCTGTTGTGTCAAGCTTGAATAAAAAGTTGGAGAGCCACCTACCTCTTGGCCATCACAGAGGTAGGTGTGAATGTTGTTGGATCATCATCAGTTTGAGAAAGTTTCAGAAAGTAACGAAGCAGTTCTGAAGAAGTATACTGAGCCCTTAATACCTGGGCAAACTGCAGCACTTTCACTTGTTACATAACATTGTCTGACTGCATGTTCATGTTCTCTTACTGAGAATCATGCTCTTCAACTGGTAGCTTCACATTGTTTAGAGATGGCTAAATTCAGCTTTGTTTGTTAATGTTAGAATTTTTACATTTATATGAACACATTCTTGCTAATGTTCCCTGGTTTGAACGGATTGTGATGCTCAGCATTGCTGCCTGTTTCTCTTGTGTGCAGCAGAGGGAAGGGGAAAGAGGCCAGGATAACTTGTCCACTCCAATGTTGCCTGTTGTGCCCTTTTAGCAGTTCTTCAGCAGTGTTCTGTACTATCTCACCTGGGAACAGCTCAGTCACATCAGTGTCTTTTTTTTCCATCCTCCACACAGTTCATACTTCACTGTTTTCAGAGAAAAGAATCAACAAAATCAAAACAAAGCAAATCCTATCTAACCAAAGTATTTTCATACACGTTTTTCAATGAGAGCTGTAGTTTGTTCCAAAAGCCCGTTTTTTTTCCAAAACAATTACAAACACATCTTAACAGTGGCTCATACAGCCAAATCTCCACAGCAACAGTCCATTCAGAGCCTGGTGGTGTGCGACTCTTTCGTTGATTCTCAAAGGTGGGATTTTCTGCTCCCAATGTGGCGTCTTTGATTCCAGTTGGCTGTTTGTTTGAACTACAGTTACATGGGAAATTCATTCAAACTGACTGGAAAGCTTAGTAAGCTTAAGCTCTGTGACATCATTTAGTACTGAGCAACCAGGTAGGGCCCCATATTCCCCCCCAAACTACGGATAAGCACCCGCAATGTAAAATTGTAGCTTAATGTTTTATAAACAGAGCCATGTGTCCGACATAAAATATACTTATAAATGGTAGTCTGTGGTCCATGCTTTCACTTTGGCAGGTGAAACTGATTAGCCAAGGCTCCCTTAATTCTCTCTGTTTCTCTCTCTGTCTATGGGTTCCCCGCCCTTAATGAAAGGTTGTTTTTTAATAGGGACCATGCTGGAAAGAATTGATGTAATTTAAGGAGTTGCTTCAGAAGCGTTCCATTAAAATACACTTAAATTAACAGCCCCCCAATTTAGTTGAAGGGAGGGGTGATTAATGGTAATAAAGGCACCCTAGTGCTGGAAAAGCAGAAGAGAAGTGCATTCAAGGTGAGGCCTGGCAACAGGGGAAGGAAGTATAAACATATTTTGTTTAGCCAAGTCATCAAATGAACATTAGACTTTCCTAGGTATCTGGTTTGGTGTGAGGAACTGAATGTTAAACTGAGCTGGATGCTTTCTATTGTTACCAAGTGAGTGGGCAGACAGAGAGGTTAATGGCCTGTCTTATTCTAAGTATGTCTAAGTGTGCTGACAACTTCCCCGAGGCGTCTAACACTTTGTTTCTTTGACGTTATTCAACCGTTGGGAAAAACAAATGCAGCAGATACATTGTTGCACCGACGCCAAGACAAAAATACTACTGATATCATTTTTAGCAAAGGCAAAAAAAAAAGAGCCATGCTTTGTTTCTGACATTTCACCCATCTTGTGTTGTTGTTGGCCTGGTTCTGCAAAAGCACATAATATCATTTAGATCATTTAGATTTTTTTGAACAAAGGAGGATTTTAACAGTGTGGTCTGATTTACCCTTTGTATTTGTTTCATAGTATGAATAAACATTCTGGTCATATTAGGATAAAGATTATATCCTTAAAACATTTTTCTAAGCCAATGGTTTGTTGGTATAAAGTATCACAACGTTGTCAGGCTCATAAACATTGGGGAGGTGTGGAAATACCATTGTTTATTCAACCTACCAAATCCTTAGGAGTCCAAGCATTCTGTGGTGAAATGTTGTTGTTCTTGTCGCTGTTGTGAGACATCTTCATTTTACTCTGTTCTCCCTATTACATAAAAGTATAGTGGCTGGATCTCAGATGCCATAAAACATTAAGCAACTAACAGTCCAGATAGATGTAGAGGTGTGTTCTTCAGAATGGTCTGTAGAGGAAGTTACACACACACACATGTCAGGCTGAGGCCTATTATCAGTGCTCATTCAGATTTAATGTAAACAAGTTTAAATAACACTTAACCCCCATCATTAGAGGCTCAGAACTACGAGGTGCAATAAAAAAAAAGTTCCAAGACTGCTCCTGTTGCGCAAGAACAGTACACCGCAAGGTAATGTGCATGTAGCAAGTTCAAGCAAGGTCTTTTGTGAGTAAGAATGCCAAGTAACATCGCTTGATCATCAACAGCACCTGAGGTACACACGTTTTTATGACTACTGGTATGTGAGCATCTGTGTTTCCTGAACTTTTGAACTGAGGCTGCACAGTGTCAGAGTCCATGGAAATCCCTGTCAATGGGCTCAGGATGAACTAAACTTCATATTGAGTTTCAATATCAGTAACCCAAAACAACTGTCATCACAGTGGTAAGAAGCCTACAGCCAGCACAACTAAAGAAGGCACCACAGGTCAGGATGACAGAGATGATGCTGATGGTTTTGTGTGACATGTTCAAGGTTATGCTTCTTCAATATGCTCCTCTGGGTCACTGTGTTGAAATGGGAACCAGGTTCTCCAACGTGACAACCAATTTGTTCACAGGGTGCACTAGATGCACGCCTCATTCCTCCATCTCTCCAGACTTGACTTGATGCAACTTGCCTCTGTTTCCTAAAATGAAGTTGAGGGTGGCTGTCTTGACACTGTGGATTGGATTTGGAAAAGTTCCAGCTCAGATTGTAGATGGAGCTTGATGCACTCGCAGAGCTGGAACTGTTCCAAGCATGGCAGCAGCTCAGGGAGCAGTGTATGGCTACACAAAGAGACTGCAGCCAAATATAAACTAGGCATGTTTTTTTAAAGGCGGAGTCTCAGAACATTTCTATTTCACCTTGTAAAGATCTCTATAACCTAAATCTTCATAATAAAAATGTTTACAGATAATCCTGAATATTAAATCTGTGGACTTGTCCAAGTTTTATAAACTTTAATCTTTTAACCTCATCCAGCAGTATATGTATCTGATTTAGACCAAGAATTAGAAAAAGTACACACTGAATATCATTCATTTTACAAAATTTTGTTGTCCAAAACCTCAGACACGCTCTTAAGAGTAACTTAAAATACTGAGATCATCAGGTTGACATTTGATAGTGATTGGTTTCCGAACATTTTCTTCTGAGAAGAGTTTTAAATTAAAACCAAAAGAGTTTGAAGTAAAAAATATGCCATCTCTTTTCATTGGCTCACTTTGCTGTCATTCATTTAAATGTTTGTCCGCACATTGCAGTATGTTTCTTGACTAATTACAGTCTCTTGTAGATCAGTAGGACGACATGACATTGTCCTTGTACTGTGTATCAAGTCACCAGCATGCACATGGGAACAAAGTAAACAAAATGGGGGCCCAGTTATAGCAAACTTGCTCCCCAGATTTATTACATTCAAGAGGCAATCTTGAGATGACAAACCATGGAAGCAAAATCAGCAGAGATTAGACAGCTTTTGTTCTCCATCTTTTAGTACATCTTCTTTGTGGTTTGTTCTTAAATCAGGATTTCCTTGTCCACCTATAAGGGAATACCTCCTCCAAAAACAACATGTGTGGTATGACTGATAGTAAACAAGACAGAAGACAGACGATCATTTAGCATGAACACACACAGATAAATTATATACAGGACATGTACAGACCACAGACACACACACATATGGGTTCATCTTTCTCAATCAGCCCGATGTTTCATGAGAAGAATTCCCTAGTTTCCCTGTCACAAACAATGAAGACTGAATAAACTGGATTTTCATTAGCTAGTCAAAATACAGATAACAAGACCTCTGCTCAGGCTCTGACTCAATGTAAACTCCTATCAGCCAAGTAAGCAATATCTGGAACCAAGTGAATGAACAAAAGTGGCTTGATCTTTCCTGTGGCAACTGATATTTTGATCTGCTGTTTTTAGAAACATATTGAATCTCACTGACGAGACCCTCTGGCATCCTGCGGAGGACATTTTTGTTGCCTTTTTCATGCAACATCGCGTGACATTTTAACTCAAACCATAGACTCACCAAAAGACTGTCTCTCCAAAGCTTGATACTTCTCCCCTCCAGGGCTAGATCTTGTCATCGCCAAGGGAGTACCCATTATTTAAGGCACGCCGCTTGGCTGTTGACTTATCAATGCTGGATGTTTTGGCTTGGCTTAAAGAAAATCTCTATCCTGGCCTGGTTTCAGTCCTGACCATGTCCTTGGTTAGACTCTGTGCCCTATGATGAACTGAAAAATATTTGATTTTTTTCCTATTTTCTTTGCTTTTACATGACAGTCTTTCTAATCAGAGGAGTGCTTGTGATAATAACTATTGTTTTGTTTGGACTTTCTCTGAGGAAATCATAATCATAATCACAGCAGACTGTTTACTTTGCTCTCTGACTTTTTATAGTTGAGACAAAGACAAAAATACACACAGTTTAAGTAGAAGTGCCTTTCAGCTGCTCGTCCAGCAGTGATTTATTAGTTTCTTTCGTACAGAACAGAGAACAGAAACCTATAAATATTTACAAACCCACATTCCAGTAAAATATCCCATTATTATTATCAGTATTCATTGTTATGATCGACTGAACAGTGAAAAGTACCTCATCTGCCCTCACAAGGAGAGAATCGAGGTAAGGCTTTGTCTGGTTCCAGTTAAATGTGATACATAGAAGTTGTGTAATTGACCGATTGATTATTTAGCAATTACTAATGACAATATAAGAAAATAGTTTATGAAATCAGAAAAAAAGTTCCTTCTTGAGCTCTTAGCAGTTGATGCTGTGTTTATTATATAAATATATACAGTACACATGTAGAAGTTTTTATTAACTATGGCAGGAATAAACACATCAACCATGGCAATGTAAGTGTAGACAATCTTGAAACAGTGACTGCCAATGGTATCTCCTGAGCAGTTGACTAGAGTAGCTGGACCAAACGGCACCAGAAGTGGTTAAAGCACCCACAGAGGAAAGAGTAGAGAGCCAGGATCAGAGCTTCGCTAACCCAGCCTGGATTTCTGACTAATGTCAAATTGCTAGAAGATAAAATCAATGAAGTGACAGACCTCACTGACAGCATATCCTAAGCTGGTAATTGTAATCAAGCAGATCTTTGTACTGTTTCTCATAAACTTCCCCAGTTTGTCTACATCTCTGCCAAAGACGTTCCTCAGACCATATGAACATCCCTGACAGCTCCAAAACTTTCCCTCACTTCCATTTTGGTCTCATCAGACCACATAGCCCTGTTTTTGTTGTCTATTTACTCTCAGCTCAGGAAAAAGGGTCAAACCGTCAGTAAAATCTGTTGAAGAGTGATTAGATGCAGCTGCAGCAGCTCTACAGAATTGTATTGCACTGAGGAGAACCACTATCATGATCAATAAACATCAGCAGTTTAACAGTGATATCATACATCAGTGACAGTGTTGATATTGTCTTGATCACAAGTCAATTCAAATCAATCCCCAACCAGAAAGCCAGATAAGTGGAGTGCTGAGGACTTCATTCACAGACACATTGGCTCTCACAGTCGAAAATGATGCACATATCACCACCAGAGAAAGACTGACTTGAAAGAGAAGCAGAAGCACCCATATTAGGTGTGAGGCCATGTTGGCGGATGAGCTCATCTCCTTCCATGCTTTTATTTAGTCCTATTGACTAAGAGTCAGCTTTAAAGTTTACTCCACCTTCAGAGGAGTGGCCACTCTCAAAAGTCATCGAGGGATCCTGCTGAGAATGAATATAAAGACAGCTGGTGGGATGATAACATCCTTGGCCATGCACTAGAAACATGTTCAGTATGCTAGTTGTTGTCCTTAAAGACATTTTTGACTTATCACTGCCACATAAGATTTGGAGATTTCTGCTTCAAGACAGCCAATATCATGTCTGTAAAGGCTGCAGTGTGTAATCTAAACAGCTACCTCCTAGCAGCACTGAAACCTATTCTGATGAAGTGCTTTGAAAAAAGGGGTTCTTCAGTCCATCAAGAACAACATCCAAGCCAGCCTGGGTCTGCATTCAGGACCAATTTATGCATATAGGAGACCATCTCCACTTAGTCTTCACACAGCTTGAAGGTAACCACACTTACATCGAACAGTCTCCAGACAGTTGGCAGTCACACCTCTTCTGCTCTAAACATCAACACTGGAGACCCTCAGGGTTGTGTTCTCCCTTCCCGTTAACTTTGTGCATACTGCAACCCCTGACACAGAGACAACTCTGTTGTTAAGTATGTATGCACCGCTGACATCATTGGCTGGTTTTCTAACAACAAGAGAGGAAATCAACAGTCCTACAGAGTAGTGCACAGAGAACGACCTAGTGTTCAACAGAAGCAAAAATGAGCTGATTGTTAATTTTAGACAATAGAAGAAAAGGGTACCTATGTCTGATTCAGTGACACATCACACATTGTCATGGGATGTGCCCAGGAAGGTCCTTCAGTGGGTAATCAAATTAGCCTAAAGCATAATTGGTAACCATTTATTGAGCATCAGTGATATATGTGAGTTGAGAAGCTTGCACAGAGCCTAAAGGACATTTAAAGATATACCCAACCAAGCCACATTTCCAGATGGCAGCCTGTACACCCAGCTGCCATCTGGAAAGAGGTAAAGAAGTATCTGCTGCCACACCATAAAACTAAAAAACAGCAGTTTTCATCAAGCTTTAAAACCTCTTGACTCCCACTCCAATCAAAAAAATAGATTTACATTAACAATCTCAAAAATCATTAATACATTTACATAATTTTCTGTTCATAGAGGTTGCCTATATTTTGTTGCCTGACAACAACATGTGATGACAACATGTTTAATTCAGCCTTACTGTACAACTAGAACCTGTGACTTGGTGTTGCACAATTTATGCTCTTGATTCAGGTGGGTTTGCCGCATCTGTTTCTGATTGACTCTTAATATTTGGACCCACAAGTACCTCTGATGTGTTTTCATTGTTTAAATCTGGGGTTCCCAAGATTTGTAAGCAAGAGACCCAAGAGAGACAAAGAGTGTCACCTTGGGACTTAAATTACTACAAACTGTCACATATTACTGTTTCATCTACCATCAAGACATTGTTGAATGTATGCACTTTGCAGGCTATTTCACAAAACACTGGAATCTCAATCCTCGCTCTACGAAGATGATCACCATTCTTGCTCATGCTGACAAGTAATGTTAGATAGCTAGAAAATCAATCATATTCATCAACTAATAATTTAATTCTACACAAGCAAACAGGTGACAGTGTTTAGTTCATAGGCATTATGCGACCATTCAAAAGTGAGAATCACAGAAGTCATGCTATGTGTTAACTCTGCCAGAGACTGCACACATGTTTCCTGCACAGTTTTTATGTAGTCAATTTTATGTAGGGAAATGTATTCACATATCAAAGCATTGTCATGTATTTTACAATGCCAATGCCATGTCTGTTTGTCTTCTGCTCCTCCTTCTTTTTGCTGTCATATTATCTGGTTTCTTAACAGCTACAGTGTTTTCTGGCTTTTTTAAAAACAGACAATAGACCAGATCAGTCAATCCATTAGACACTTATAGAAAATTAAGTATGTGAATTTACAGATGTGTTTTTGTTATTTTTAAACTTCTAAACCTATACATGTGTGTTTTTGGTGTGTGTTCTTATCCTAAGTCTATAAGATAGGGACCAGAAATTGTTTTTTAAAAAACTGAGTGACTACAATATTGAAAGCGAGACCACTTAGGATAGTTCTAAAACTATGGTTCTAAGATTAGAGTTGTTATTGTTGAGGACAGAGTATGGGGCTGGAAAATACACTATTATAAGCAAAGGTCATTAAAGGAAAGAAGGACAAATATATGTATTTGTGTGTTTGTGTACATGTGTGTATGCTTGCTTATGCACTTTGCATTGCAAATGTGCGCCTTTTTTGTGTTTATATTTATGTAAATGTGATCAGAGCTTTTTTTGAAAGGGCACTCACCTCTTGGAGACCATTCCCACTCCTATACAGGATTTATGGTGACAACCGTTGCTATTTGGAACCTGTGAAACGTTCCTCTGCTTTCCTAAGAAATGAAAGCATAACAAACCACATTTTTTCTTTATTTAAAGCAAATAAATATCCAGATTTTCTCAAACCACTGAAATCTGGGGGAACATAAAGAGGTTTCAGAAAAATGATATGAATGACAGTATGGCAGCACAGTACCAGTACCAACACAAGCGTTCTTGTCTGCAGACAGGCTAACCAAGAAGGCTGACATCATTAACTTTTTTTCTCTCTGCAGTTTCCAGAGCAGAAAACATAACTGAGTTGCTTTCAAAGCTCCGTCCATATGCTGTTTGCAATAGAAATGTTTTCCTGCTGAACATCCTTATGTACATATAAGATTTAAAATTCTTCCAATTCCAAAACAATTCGATAATATTTGCAATGTAGGCTTTTACAGGGAAATGTGCTGTAGATGAATAATGATCTTCCCTCAGTAAAATCCCTGGGAAAAGAGGGATTTTTGCACATTTATATTGCTTAGCAAAACACAAACTGAATTGAACACTGACTACAACAAAACACAACTTATAATGCTGTTATAGTAACTGCCACTGTTTGAGATCCAGGAAAAATGTAATCTGTTAAAACTCAAGAGGAAGCAGTAAACTCTGGACAGACAAGGGATGTGAGCCCTGCATGATTACAAAGAACAGCCAGACAAATTTATTAGCAAGACTGTCAGTCTGCCACCACTGCCCACATACCATCTCTATTCAGACCACTGATGTGTCAGTATCTACTGCAGCTATAGGTATCAGTGATCCTCCAGAAATGATCTATTGAAAATGCTTCCTACTTATTAGCTTTTCTTCTCTTGGCCAGTATTTCCTGGTAAGATTTGCCAAAGTAGGTTATTGCATATTAGAGATCCCACATTGTAGGGTAGACAATGTCACCAGCAGCTCAGCTTTTACATTTATTTATTTTTTAAGAAAATACCATCAGATATCACATACCTGGGTCAAATGTCCAGGGGATGCAAAGCCTAATGCAAAGTAATCATTATAGCCAGGCATTTGCAAAGAGGATGCTGCTTCTCATGTATCTCTATATGTGAAATGGTTTGCAAATTAGAGAGAAATGCCAAAACTAACGCAGAAATATGTTTGACTCAAAGTGTTTGGCCTATTTGAAAGGAATTGTGGCGTGCAGAATACATTCATTTTCCAGAAATAACATTGACACATACCAGGAAATATGGTGATGTGCTACATGTTTAGAGATGAAATACTGTAGAAGCCGCAGGCCACACAGTGTCTGTATTATTACAGTCAGTGCCAACTTTAAGTTCAAAACACCAAAGAATTGCATCTTATCAACGGAATCAAAAATCAAAAAAAGACTTGTGGCTCATCATTTGAATGAGTGTTTGACAAGAAGATATTAGTTTGCCACAGAGACTGGAACACACAAGTTACAAGTTAAAAACATATTTTCTTACTTACTTCTAATGGTTGCTTTTATCCAGGACCAAGGTCCAGATCCAGAGCGCACTGCAACTCAATCCAGATCGGACCATGAGCCACGTATTATACTATGAAGTGATGTTGTGTAGAGGCAACTGTGGCTCAGGGGGTATTTAACAGAAGGTTACATAGTTTGATATCCCTCTTCTCCAGGCTGCTTGGTGATAAGTGATGGCGTGTATGGTGCTTAATGAGCATATTATGTTAGAGACCCCTGCCTTAAGTGTGTAAATGTATCAATGTTGTCTTGCAAAGTGCTTAAAGTGATCAATAGCCTAAAAAGATATTATACAAATCAGTCAGTTCAGTGATATTTTGTGTTTTGCTTCTGTGTGTTTAGCCACAAGTTAATAAAAACAGCAGTAAACAAGCAATCTCATCACTTGATTATAAGCAGGGCTTTTTGTCATATAAGTCAATCTTTGTCTGCTGTTAAAAGTTAAAATTGACCCAAGAATCACAGCATATTTTTGGTGAACTTTAAAAAACAAGAGCTGGGTATTACAGTTTTCTACAGTTTGATCTCTGGTATTTGTCATACAAAAGATTTCACACAGAAATACATGTTATTATTGTTATTATTATACATGTCACTATAATTATATTCATCATTTAGAGATCACCAGTGAGAATCAGGAATCTAGCATCTTCACCTTAGTTTTTGTAATTTTCACCTCTCCATCCTTATTTGTGTGTCAGTCATCATAATAACATCAGTATCAAATCAACCTCGTGATGTGCCCATGATAAAGCTCTACATTGCGTTATTGAGAATTTGCTGTGGTTTGCTTTCAGCTGCACATTTTGCACTCTAAATTGAATCATAGCGATGCACACAGGAGGGAAACAATCCCTGCAGGAGGCCTTAGTGAATTAATCTGCTAAAACTGATCTTTAGTTAAGAGGAAATCTAGGTATTTGGAGCTACAAAGAGGCAAGAACTTTAAGAAACACATAAATACTCTTTGTTTATTTTATCTGTGTGATCTTTAATTTTCTTTAAGTGGCGCATACTGAATGTGTAGCCCTGGTGCTCCTATGTGTCATCAGTTCATGAGGATAATGTGCTGTGGCTGTGGTGACTCTGGTGGGTCCAGCAGACTTGTGGCTTGGCAGAATGGGGACACTGTGCTTTGGAAGTACTGGCTTGGCTGAATCATGAGGAGAAAGTGTGTGTGGAATGAATGAAATCTCCCCCTGCTGCCATTTTCTGACTTTTGAAATATCCTTGACAGGATTTCAGTGCAAGCGCCAAACAGGCTGCTTAATGCTTAATCGGGCTTAATGGTTATTTATTGCGCTCAGTGTCCCTGTGAAATGTATTTATATGAACTCTATGCATCATATTACTAATGGAGATGACTTTTGAGCAGGCCTGGTTTGGCCAAAGGACAAGTTCAAACATTTCATAGTCTCCCCTCTGCCTCTCCACAATATTACAGCTGTCCATTAGCCTGTTTTCCTCCCCAAAGAGCAGCTCTTTACATGCCACAACCATTCATTTCTTCATTCATTCATTTTTCCACTGTTTTACTTTCATCATTCCTACCCAGACCTTCAGCAGCCACTGTGTGCTTTGGGTCGATGTTGGAATGTGTCAGTAACAGTGCACCTTACCCCGTAAGCTCCCTCAGAGAGGAAGCAGCAGTGATGTCATTGTAAAGCAGCAAAGCAACGGTGTGATTTATAGACTGTAGACAGTCAGTATATATGAAAGTTGATGTTCATCAGTGCTGAGATTCTACCTTCATTCTGATGCTTGGCAACTTGTGTTTCCCACAATTCATTGGGGGGGGGTAAACAGAAATATGCTGCAACATTCTGTTAAAAACAAAATTTGGCGGTACATTACGTGTTCTATAAATCTTAGTTGTGTGAAGGTCTCCTCCTTTAACAGTCAAAACAGCATTTCATCTTCAGACAACCAAAACAAACCTTGTTTCTTTTACTAATTTTTTTTAAACAGATGGATTCTTAACTCACAGTCTTAACTGACAGTGGAACAGGGAATGAAATCATTCACAACAACAGCAATATCACAAAAATATAAACATGCACACTGTTCTTCAGCAAATCCTTTCATTTTTGCCTACTTCAGCTGCATGAAGTAAGATACCAGTTCTAAACTGAGCACATAGGGACGTCTGCGCTCTCTTTAAACCGAACATTATTTAATATATATATATTTATATTTCACTATAATTAACTAAATTAACAAAGTTCAAAGTTTGGACTTTGGTTTTCCACCAAGTATATATTAAAACAATGAGAAAAAAATCACATTTTCATTTTTTCACACAGCATCCCAACCTATTTGAAATCTACACTGTACTGTGTATGTTGTCTTTGCCTTATCTAAACTAACAAGAACGCCATAATCTGGACATCAGTAGCATACATTTTAAGTACTCTAATGTGCATATTAAAGCCAAGTTATAAAACCTTATTACACATTTTAGGTGAAAAAAAAGTTTTATCAAAATAAAACTGCACGTTTTTCTGAAAACACTTTGTCTGCAGCATTTTTTGTCTATAGACAACAAGGCCTGCCTTTATTAATGTTCTTCTAGTTGGAAGGGCAATGAGTGCAAGTCATTTTTGTACCCCAAAATCCTGAGTCCAGATTATGAGAGAATCTGAGAACTTCACTTTCGAGATCCTTCACTCCATTTCTCCTGCATTACTGACTGGAGTAAGAGCTTTTCTCACATCAGCAAGTTTCAAAACAATGGCTTCATTTCAGTCTTTAGGGGGAAAAAAGTGAAATATTATCCTGGCATTACTGCCATCATGACATAAAATTGAGCACACATTCTTTAACACTTACATTTTTGGGGTATGACTGTTGACATAGCCCCTAAGCTGGACCTTGACTATCCCAGCCGAATGCTCTATCAATTTCCCTGACCATAGCTTGATACTAATTCCAAAAAAAATTCCAAATAGCTGCTTAAAACTTGTGGGGTCCAGCATTTTGGTCCCCACAAAGCTGTTAAACCCTTATTTGAGTGGGCTCCCTGCTTCTGTACCCCACAAGTGTAGGAAAACATAACCATACTATTGTAAAGAAATTAGAGTTAACTGTAAAGTAGGTGTCCAGGTTTTGTGGTGTATAAAATTGCAATTGCTATTCCTCTTCAACTCAGAACAGGTTTGTGAATATTGATATGGTCTTGATGCCAAAAAAACGTACTTTGATCATTTCTTAATTTTGTTCCTACAGGAAAGCTGGTCTCATACTCTCTCAGTTAGATGAACTCTCCCCTTGGTGTAAGGGTCTTCTACAGGAGCCCAAGATTGGTCTCCGCAGGATGTCCCTCAAGTTCCTGTCCTGCCGTTACACTGACACCAAGGCCTTTGGGCTGAACTGGTCGGACATGGGTCAAGATGTACACAAGGCCTGTGATGAGCAGACCCTCACTGTCATGTACAATGACTACGGCGAACCCAAGGAGTTGTAAATTTTTACTTTAGATGTGCTCAGAAACATGGGAGATTTGTCCAACCCAACAACGACACAAATAAAAAGTGGGTTTCAAATTTGTTTTTCCAGAGGCTAAATGCATTTATAATGTCTTAAGCTAATGCTTGAAATTATTTGAAATGTCATTTAATCTTTTTACTTTAATTACACTGATGAATTCAAAGTTAAATCAGAGCTTTCAAGTAGATGATCTATGAAACTTGAAAATCATCTAATAAGCTGGAACTTTGTTCCAGTGTCCTGTGCTTGTTTGAGTTGTGCTGAATTCAACTGAATTGCAGTTAACAAACATTGAGATCAATACAGACTCGATATATTCTGCAGATGCTTCACAATAAAAGCTGTCCTTGTTTCATACCCCTGATCAGTCCTCATCACCCTTCTTCCCTGCTGTATGACTGCATTAGGATAAAACATGCTTTCTGTTATACATTAAAATCTTATGGACCGAAGCACCATTGAAAATCTAAGCGGTGTCTGAGACACAACCTCAGACTGCCCCTGATGGTCAGGCCAGTACCTTGCATGGTAGTTCACTGCCAGCAGTGTGTATGTGTGTGTGTGTGTGTGTTTGTATGTGTGTCAGTGGATAAATGTAAATTGAGCAAAAGTGACTACAATGTCAGCTTTTTAATGTTTACTGTGAAGCAACTGCAGGCACAGGGTTAAATTGTTTACTTTGTCAAAAATGCATTTTTTCTTAATTCAAGGTTGATATGTTTCTAAATATGTTTAGTTTGAAAGTTGTGAGGTTGCAATGGATCTAAATAGCAAAATTAGATCCCAGATACAAAATTACAACGGATCCCAGATCATTGATATTACTTTAGGTGCTTTATCAAAACCAGTTCTACATTTATCTTATTTTTATTATTTAACAGCAGAACACTGTTAAAAATCCATCCCAAGGTGAAAGGTTATACCATTTGGAAAAGCTAAACATATGAAAATTTCCATTTGTTTTGCATTTAGTAATGATATTATATGCATTTATCTGAGAAAAAAAACAAATATCATGGAGTGATTAGACATGTACAATATTTCATTTCATATCTTCGTTGATCCGAACAGTTCCTATGGTAGAACTTTAATACATGAAGATATCACAATTTGACATTAAGGTGGATTGGAAAGTATTTATTTCATTTATTTTGTCTTATTCAACTGGTTATCTAAAGAGCAGATGAGGGACTGAATGGACGGCTATTTTTGCCACTTTAAATCCAATCAGTCATATCTTTAGATATTTTTGAGGAAATGACAAAAGGCAACTTTTGAGTCAAACAAGTGGCAAAAACGTGATGGTAATTTGAAGTCAATGCTTTGTTCTTGTAAAGTTTACATAAAAAATGGATCCAGGAGATTCTGAGTCTTGTAAAGATTTAACTGTTCAAGTTTATAATCGCTTCAGTTTCACTGGTACATTCCAGCCATTGGTTGATATTTTACAGCTTCTTATGCTTGCCGTCCACTTATGTTATGAATAACTGCAACACACTCACACGCACTAACACTTCATGGGCTAAAACGTCATGTAAACGTCTCCTCAGCTGTGATTGGATATTGGCTGCTGTGTTGTGTGGAGTTGCTTCAAATCTTACCATGACCTGCAGTTTTTTAACCATCACTTTTTGCACACATCTGTTTTTGACTTTTGACATTAAAACATGTTAAAACACTGATGCACTGCAATATATTAATGTAGGCTAATTGTAATGTAGCAAAATTGGGAAACCAGGCAGTGTTTTACAAGTCATACATGTTTGCATGAGAAAGTTGAGGTGGCATGACAGCAGTTGGAGCTAAAAAGATTTTGGAAAGGTAACCGAAAGGTAACCGAAAGGGAAGAGATGAGGGTTTGTGATGAGTTATTTTGTTAGTGTAGACATACGAAACAAACTTTGTACATAAAGTTTTAGGATATAACCTGCTGAATGTAGTGTTGATAGTTTGCATTTATAACTGAAGTTAAAATAGAGAAGTTTTACAACATAACAAGCATCACAGAGCACGGGTCAGTTCATTTTCTCTACATGTTTAAAAAAACTGCCAAACCATTGCCAGTATTTTCATCCTTTCTTTTTAAGTTTCCACATCTTTCATAACCTGACCAATGAACGCAGTTTAAGAGAATTCTGCATTGAAACTGCAAATGACAGTGTCTTAATGTTTTCAATTGCTTCTCTGTATGTTTTAACTTCATGCAATAATGTCCAAGTCTTTAGAAAGTTTTCCCTGACCTTTACACTAATGTTGTGTGTTGGTGAGTATATTTTGACATTTTTCAAAACTATATCTGTTATTATTTTATCTCTGTGCAGTGGCAATGTCAGACATTGATGTCAAAGAAATGCAGTCAGCTGTTGATTTTTAACAAATCTCATCTGTGAATACTAAAACATATACTTGTAGATTTTTGTATAGGCAGCAAAGTATTTCATAAAAGCATCACATTATAGCAAACTACAGTGTTTTTCTTCTGTATATAAATGTATAACAGGTGATATTTTACATGTATATGTGCATTCGTAGAAACATTATTGTTCTGTAATTCCTGCTGTGTAGCTTAGACTAGCAACTGGATTAATCCACTGACTGAGGTTCAGATGCAAAACGCAGGATGTTTGACTTTCAGTGATCCGATGTTACCTGAAACTGGACAGGACCTTTGTCATGACTTAAAGATTACAAGTTGATGATGTCATTTTGTTGTACAAAAATGTTAAAATGACAAACAAATAGAGTGGAATTCAATTTAAAATGAAGAAAGTAACGAGATGGGGACCTCTTAACCTTTGAGATAAAAATGAACCAACCATCTACTATGTGCATGATAATATTCTGCCTATATTGTATGTGGCTATCATAGATTTTTTCACTTTGATCTTTGCTACATCAAGGAACAATAAACAATATATTGTGAAAAGCGGCTGGATGGATATTATTCAACAGAATCCACAGATATCCATTTTTTTTAATTCTTCTTCCAACTTGGTTCTACATTAATTTGTCTAACTTAAATGCTTAAATGAAGACATAAGAAAGGTTGATTCAGTGATGTCACTTATATTATAAACACACATGTAGTGGACAGGTGGATAAACAGGCATGTGTGGTGAAAGGCAAAACTAACAGGAACAAAAGAAATGGATACGTAACACAAAGGAAGCACTAGAAGACACTTGAACAGAAACACAAAATTTAGCAGACAATTAAACAAGGACCTAAGACAGGTGGCTAATACATGCAGTCCAAAGTTGAGTATTGAAAGATATGAAGTTGGGAAAGTCTCAAACACTGCGAGACTTGTCATGATCAGCAAAGAACAGATGTGAGAGAGGCTGGTAAAAGGAGGATGAGAGGAGAAACTGGCTTAAGATGCTTGAAAAAGGGGCTAATTCATGCACATAAAAAATAAGCACAAGAGGATAACCAACCTGCAGAGGACACTGTGCAGTCAATTTGCAAATGACACCATCAGCTCAGCACAGCTCTGATGTTTACAACTGTGCCTCACTGGCAAATCAGCAATCTTATGAACAGTGAGATGCAGTCAAAAGATATGCTGGAAATAAATATGATGTATCCATCTATAGCTACAATGTTTATACAAAAAAAAAACAAAGTATATAGACCACACAGTCTCTGTTCATTTAGATTTATATGAAGCCGCTGCTTTTTATTAAAATGTGGTTTTATGTGTGTTTATAAGGAACACGGAGGCAGTGCTGTTACTGTTTAATGAAAAACATGAACCTTATCTTTACCTTCAGACAAACCAACACGGCTTCAACAAATATGGCATGTGTGAGACAAAATGTTTTCCTATATGTAACCGTGTCAGAGAGATATCAGAGCCAGCAGATGCATCTGGTGGGTATTCACAACTTCACTGCTGATTGTTTTTTTTTTTTAAGCGTTCTGGGAGACTTGGCTACCCTAAGTCTGAAAGAGACAGCATCCATAATACAATGAAGCCAGAACACCTCTAGACATTTTGGATGTTACTTGAAAGGAATTTTAACAGTATGTGGCCTACAACTGCTGACGTTCCATAAGTCCACAATAATACCACTAGAGATATGAAGGCAGACTTGAAAAGCTGCTGTAGCAGAGGGAGCTGAATCAACAGGTTGTTGTACCTATTCTGGTCAGACAGCAGCACTCACACTGCATGCCAAAAATAGACCAAACTGTGTGTGTGTGTGTGTGTGTGTGTATGTGTGTGTGAAGGTCTATGGAGTCTTCTTGACTGTTAAACATTCAAATTGTATACAGTTTTTGTTTTAATTTAATCCAATAAAGACAGACGTTGTAAGTGTGATATAAAGTTGCTATTTATTTAATATAGAGTATAAAGTACTGTAAAATATCACAAAGAACATGATTACACTTTTATAGATACAACTTTGGATCAAATGTGGCTAATGGATACCAGAACAACTTGATATACAAACATGCAATCATGAGAAAATTGAAGCCTGTGTCAAGGATATGTAATGTGCAGGGTTCCCAAAAGCCTTTCATAACCATTTTTTGTTTTATTTCTGTCATTTACTGACTACTTTTCCAACTCCAACATGGCAATTGTAAGTATGTCTCTGCTTCAGTTGAAATACATGTTTTTGAGCAATAACTCAGATATCATACTGCTCATATAATCACAATTAAGACAATTTTATTTTCATAAATACTGGACAAAGTTTGTATGTGCTTTGTTTTTATTGTAAAATACAACTGAAGAGAAATAAAGAAGGGCCTTTTGGGAATCCCTGTGCACATGCTGTACGGTACAGATACATGTTTGTATTACTGCATTTGTGGTTTAAATATAGTGTTGACTTGTGTGACTAATATGTGATCTAGTAGATATGTTAGATGATCCAAATATATTAGTCTATACATGTTAGTCTTCACAGATATGTATTCCTAACAAACTACATGTCAAAAAGAAGTGATGTGGAAGGATGTGATGCACAATGACAAAGACTGGGACTTTTTTGTATCTGGGAGGATTTGTTTGGTGTGCCATTAGGATTGTGAGGTTTCTGTGCAGTAGAACACACTTGACTTGATTTAGAATCATTTGGTTTTGAACAGCCATCAAACAAGTTATAAAACTAACCAATGAAAATGAGTGAAAGAAAAATCAACTGGTCTATGTTCTGGTATTAATATGATTTGAAGACGGGTTTTAAAATGGTTGTGTTCCTCCTTTAGCAGAAGACACAGTTCACAGCAGTAGCCCTTGCCGTATGTGCATGTACTGAACAGTTTTCAGGCACAGCCAGTTCCTTTGGTTTCTTTTCCCCAAAACTAATGATGTGCAGAAAAGAACTTGAATTACAATAGTGATCTGATCGAAATATAATGACCTGATTTTTACCAGAAGGGATAACCTGCTGTTAAACCATACTTCAGTCAGATCTCAGTGTTTTCTCAGTTAGGCAAAGTACAATTTTCCCTTACACAAATCCAGCAATGAGAGCAACCTTCAATTTCTTAAAAGCAAAATAAAACAATTTACAATATTTACGTGTGAATGTTTGGTTGGATTTGTGCAGAAGGGAGTCACATTTGTAGACCAACATGACTCATGCTGCTCTTTGACAATTAAATAACCAATGAAAAAATAAAGATGGCCTTTCATTGTATGAAGTGACTTCTGTTACATTCTTTGCATTACAAAGTTAAAAACTGAACATTTTCTGTTTGTTTGTTTGTTGCGGTGTATAGTCTGTGGTTTGACTCTGTTAAACACAACTTTAGCTTCCTTCATCCCTCCATCTTACTGCATTCCTCCTCCGGGTCCACCTCCTACTCCTCGCAAATGCTTGGCTTTGCTCTTGTTCTCCTCTGCGTCCGGATCACGGCAAGTGCACTCATCCTGGTTGCAGTCCGCCCCAAACTGAATGACCTGACAGTAAACAAGCACAACATTTAGCTCTTGGCTTCTCAAAGCCACTACAGATCTTTCAATTTGTGGCTGGAAACAAGAAAAAAAGATACAAAATGTGACTTTTTAGGACAGTCTGGTGCAGATGTCATTTTAATGGATGACTAAACCAAGAAAACACACATTTCGTTTGATCGGTTTCCCTGTTTACGACGGTCTGAAATGGCCTTTGATGAAATCTGATAAAATCCTTTGCATATCTGTGGCCTTCCAGTGTAAGTAGGTGGAACAAAAGAACAGAAAACGGGGATGAAAAGCAGCGGGGTAAAAGGAAATATTACATCAGGACTTTTCAGTAAAAGCAGAGTCACTGAAAAATGCACTAGTTGAGAAGGCTTCCCAATAGGGTTGTTACATTTCAACTGTAGCAAAGAGCACAACTTTGAATGGAAAAAACAGACTATAAAAAATACATTTTCTTGAGGTGACCTTACAGCTTTTGAACACTTTTGCCCCCACTTCTACACCGTGTTTGTGCTGAGAGGTAAGTAGCGCGTAGTAACCCGAGCGTGGTCTTAGAAGACTTGTTGTATTTCCTCACAGTTTCAAAGAGGACTCCAACGGCCCCCGGGGGGCCGATAAAGCGCATGATGTCAAATGGTTCAACGTGGCCTTTGAACGGCGAGAAACCTTGAGGGTCTTCAGGGGAAGGAGGGAGGAACGCACTGCCGTGGAGGTGAACGGATGAACACATGTTAAGAATCAACAACAAGAGGCTGCCAGCTCTTGTCTAGGAAGCGAGCCATCACCACAGGTTGCAAAATAAACTCTGGTGCCCCGTGTAGCCGTCTGTTGCAAGAAATGTAAACATTCGCTCCTGCGGAGAAGGAGTGAGAGGGAGATTGAGAGAAAGAAAGGGAGAGGTAGAAGGAAGAGTGGGAGGCAGAGAAAGAAAATAAGGATGACGGCAAGCGAAGGCGAGAAGGAGAGTGGGAGGTAACGGCTTGTCGGCCTCACTGCTGATTGCTCTCAGTTTTGAAGGGAGACGGGGTTGATGGCAGGGTAATAGTTTTACTGAGAGCTCTCAGCAAGCTGCTGAAGGCCCAGGTTCACTTAAAATGCCAGCAGTATGCCCATTTAAGATGAATTGGCGCAGCCATTAAATGTTTCCTTAACAGCTTCATCTTGATTCATTGATGCAGGCACAGATGCAGCCGAGCAATACTCCACCTTTGATGCCTTCTAACAACCTTTGGAAAGAAAGAAAGGGGTTGTGTTTGCCCCATCCACAGGAACAAAAGCAAACTCTTTTGACTGTTTCTGAGTGCTTGGATTAGTTGCTTCCCTGCTGTTTACTGCAACAGATTTGTGAACAGAACTCATGTGACAAGAAAAGATTTTTAAAGTGAGTTAACCTCACATGTAATCAAAACCAAATGTTAAGTCTGACTTAAAAATAAATATCATGTCCTCATTGTCCTCATTCTGTTTGCTCTTTGCCGGCTTTTACTGCTTTGGCCTTTTGATGGACTATAATACAGACTCCAGCTAATGAATCAAAGGAAGATTGTGTGTTTCCATAGATGGTGTGGCAGTCTGATCTTTTCTTTTCAAGTTTTTCCCTGCTTCAGTCAATGACTTAATCCCACCTGAATTATCTCTCGTGCATCTTAAGTGCATTTGGATGGTTTATCCTGCCAAGCGCTGGAACAATCTGTAAAGTGGCCATGTTAAAATAAGGTAATAATCAAAAGTCACCTCATCGTCATCTGCTTGTTTATGATATACTTAAAAGTGTAGCAGATTGGCCTGAAATATTCCCAGTCTCCAGCATTTTCTTGTGTGGCAGCAGAGAGAATATGTGATGTGGATCACGCTGTGTTAAAACCTGTAATTTCCTACACCTGCGCGAGTGGTGCCGCATAGAGACAGAGAGTTCTGTAAACAAACCCACCATCCGCCGCTCCTCATTACCCCCTCTGCTCCATTGCTCTGCTGGAGCCGCGGTGGCAGTCAGGATGCTGACTCTCACGGCGGTTTAGTTCACTTCCTCAGAACGACCCCCGCTCACTGAGCTCCTGTTTTATAGGGGCCGAGTGGACCGCAGACCATCAGACACCTTGCTGCTCCCACCCTTCTACTCTCCACCTCCCCCTTGCTTCTGTAAAAGAGCAGTTAGTAGCAGTCTGGCAGCTCATTTATTATGATGGCAGCTACAGACTCGCTGAACTCCTTCTCCATTTAGGAAGGAGCTGCCGGTGAGTCATGGCGTGCTGTGGACATGATGGAGACAGCCGAGGCTTGGCCAACTGTAGGCCATAGGAATTAATAGGCAGGGCCCCCTGAATAAGTGTCATGAATGTGAGGCTGTACAGTAGCCAAATAGGGTATTGGGGGTCCGGGGTCGAGGGGGGGCGGCAGGGGTGGTACTTCCTAATTGTTCACATAGAAAAGACGTTCACACGAAAGCATGAAAACACAGAAAAATAGGAAAAATGCATGTTTATGTAGAAGCAGTTGAGAGAATAAGTGGCCTGGTTTTCACCGCTGGCTGCTCATTATTATTCATACCATTCCTGTTAGTCACCCAATATATACAGCAATCATTTAGGGCAATTAGTGTAATGCAATGCATTTGCATCTTGTAGCAAGCACGAACAAGCCATCAGCAGGGAAAATATGATAGGATGGATAAACACAAAGATATTCAGCATATTTGTTGAACTGATTGGGCCTGCAGAAGACGCCTTGGGTTAGTTTCATTTGGGATTAGATTTTGGACCTATATCACAAGTCAGAGCTGAAATAAAGAAGCATTTCAAAACACTTCCTTCAGATGCTTTACATTATTTTTTTTAAGGGACCACACTTAATAAAACAGTGGGGCTTTCATTTTTGACAAACTGTTGGCCCAAAACTGTTAAAACTGTTATTATATGATGTCTACGTGAAGACTTAAACTTTGACTAGTTCCTTCTGCAGTGCATAATATTAGAGGTATGAAAGTGTATGACAGCATGGGGTGGTGAAAAGCTGCTTATTTACTATTTGAGTGGAAAAGCTGGAGGGCACAAGTCTCCTCTGTTGTTTTAAATACAGATGAGGGAGACTAAATAGGCGCAGTCGTTAACAGGAGAGAGGGGGAAAGTAGCAGGGATCTGTGTTTGTTTGCTTAGTCGAAGTCTCCTGCGTAGCAGCACAGCGCTCGTGCCAAAAGAAACGGATTTCTACTACTGTAAACAGAGAGAATCTGGCTTTGAATCTTGCTTCAGCCTGTTAGCTTCATCTTGATTGCAAGATGTGAGCCTGAAGTGAGTTGAGCACCCTTCCCCCTTTATAACAGTGCGGTCTGAGATATATTATTATAATATTATAAAAAATATTTTTTGTCCGTTTAAAAAAGTACACAAAAATATTAAACCAAAGCAGAGGTATTAAAGTGAAGAAATTTAACCTTTCTCTTACTACTGTGTGCATGCAAATATGGAAGAGAGGAGGTGAAGAACTGGAAATGTCTGTTTGTGTACCTTCTTGGTGGAGAGTGTGGACGGGCAGCAGTCTCCTCCGTCATACTGGCAGTAGGCCCGGTTGTTGATGGTGTCACACCAGCCGTCCCCTCCAAAGGGCTAGACACAAGATATAAACAAGAAACACTGTTAATGTTTTCTCAAAAATGATAATCTTACCTCACACAGCATGGAGGGCCAAAAAATAACTCAGCATCTTCCCAGAAAAGTGATTTTCAGTAAGTGGCAGAAATTGTCACACAATTGCATTGTTTGGAACAAATGCCCTTGAAACAAATAAGAAAAATAAACACTCATGCGGTACAGTCCAAGCCCATCCAAGTTGTACCTGGAGTCAAAGCTGGTTGCTCATTGCGCTGACTGCTCTGACAAAGCTTATACAACAGGATCGCCTATGAGAGAGGATAATGCCTTAAATGTGTAATGTCTGATGTAATTGGTAAAGGGATCATATGTACTCTACTTCTGTGTGTGGGGTGCAAACCTTTCAGCTGTCAAGAAAGGAAAGTTAACCTGGGGCACCTTCACATACCCCCTGTTAAAGAATAAAGGTGGCTTCTGTAAAACCTAATTTTAATATTTACTGCTTAATACTGTTAGAAATGCATGTTGTAAAACATGATCTAGGTGCATTATAGTTAAAGTGGTGTCATTAACTTAGCTTTTGCTGCAGATGTCAAGCCAGAGCACCAAAGGGTGAATTGAGGTAGGTTGCAAACATTAGGGATTTACTGAAAGGTTGACAGTAAAGGGTAAATGGTGAATGTGGCTGCTTGTGGTGCTTGAGAATTATGGTTTTATAGTCTGATGTTTCCTACTATGCTTTCCTGGATGGTAGCATATCAATTGTTCAGAGTCAGAGCTGCGTTATGGGACAGGCGATTGAAGCATTCTGACTGTACTGATAAACAAATCAACAGCTGCTGCACAAGCAGCACTGGTGTCCATTTGAGCAGTTTTGTGAGACATGAAGTAAAAAAAAAAAAATGCTTCTTTCAGCAGTCCAAGACAAACAATGTGAGGAACTGATACCAAGAGTAATTCAATGGCAGTAAGCAAGGGCAGGATACTTTTCTTTTTCTTCAGAAATTCTGATGGATGGACAGGCAGATGTCATTTGACTGTTCAGTCATGCTTAGACGTACCAAGAAAACCTATTAATGGCAATTCCTCAAGCTTTTTTTGCAATGTTCTGGCCAGTGTAGGAGTCCTTCTGCAGGAACTCATAAGATGCATGCTAATTTGTGGAATTTAAGTTACACAGAATCTGAAACATGTCAGGGTAAAATTCTTCTTAATGTTTTCGCTAAGGCTTGAGGCTTCCCTGAAGTGCCAACAATATAAGTGCTGAGTGTCAAAGATACTTTTGGCTTTCTGCAATGGACCGATGGAGTCATTTCAAAGACTTGGGGTTCTACCTAACCAGCGCAGGGGGAGAGAGCAGCTGCTGAGAAGATTTCTGCAGTTTTCTCTTCACTTCAAAGAGCTCCCTACTTGACGAATCCCCTTGCCTTCCCAACAAAACTGCCGTGGCATAAATAAATCTATTTAATCGTTCTGTTTCTGAGTAAATACTTTACCAGCAATTGAATCAGATGCCTCAACCAAATCACTATTAATAAGTAAACTGCTGAATTACTTTTATAGTCTAGGGAAGTCATACAAAATACACCATGCCTACATAATACCTAGTAATACATGGTGTTGAGCCAGCTGTCAGTGGTTCCAATTCTATTTCATATGCATGTCTACTAAGGACTGTTAAACAGAGGTCATACTTTTCACACAGGTCAGTTTTGACATCATAAACCCTTGATGAGTTTGAACCAGTAAGTGTTGGCTGAACAATTTAAATATTCATGGGCAATAACATGGTGAAGTGGTTTGTTAGGATCACTGTACAGTAACTTCCTTCAAGTCAGCATAAATGAGACCTATGAGAGCAGCAGCAGGTGACCCCCCACATTCCTTACAAAGACATAACATGCCTTAGCCATGGCTGTTTTTACAGTTTTACGATTAAAGATATTTAGATTCATGTTGATATCACTCATAGAAGAAAATTAAGAAAACAAAAAATTTACAAAATCAATCTTGACAACCTTGATAATTACCACCTTAACACCAAACTGCTCAAACTGGGTTTGCTTGTCTGTATAATGTCTGTATACACTGTTCTTTGCTGGGCATCTCTTTTTAGTTTTTTATTTACTACTCATGCATACCCATAAATTTGAACCTTGTGTAGTATTTCTCAGTTGTCTTTCTTGTTTATCTTTGTCTAACTTTGTATATGTTTCTTTGTTGGCTGTCCTGTTGTCCGTATACTTGTCTTAACTTGTTTTGTAATCACTTTATTACATAGTAAAAAAAAAAAAAAGCATTAGGGAGCATGTGCTGTCATCAGCACCAGCCAAGCTCTTCATCAGAACATTATAAACCACTGATCTAAAATTCTAGTGAACACCCTACTGCCAAGCAGCAATATCCTTATTTTTCACCTCCTACCAAGTATCTGTATCGTTCTTTTAATAGCAGACATTTTATCATCCCCCCCCTCACCCTGTTCGCTTTACTTGCCCAGAGCTCCCTGAAAACAGTTGGGGGAGTATGAGGTTTGCCATTTTCTCTTAGCCATGAGTCACAGCATTTTTTGTTTTGATAGGTAAGCTAGTTCATGGAGTTCAAGGAAGGTCTTTGTATTGATGATGGTTGTAGTCTGGAACTGGGGACTGTAGAACACAGACATATACACAGAATAGGATATACACCATAATACAAAGTAAATCACCAGCTAATTTATTTCATTTTGTGCTCAGAAAAGAAGTTGAGGCATAGCTAAGGCATGGATATGTTAAGGCCTGATTGCACAGTGGCTAACTTGTTTACATGCAAAGAATAGAAAGTAAATATCATGTACAACGGAGACTGAGACCAGTGAGACATTAAACTGAGACCAGTGAGAGGACAAGCTCTGTAGTTTGGCTGGGCTTGAAAAGGAATCTGGTTGATGGTATATGGTTGACCAGGCCACAGCCTTACTCTCCCTGTGTATGAAAGCCACCTGGCTGAACTGCTGAGGCTCACACAAGTGTGATGTCCACATGGTCAGTTGTGCTGCAATGCTGCTGTTGCCAGTACTATGTTTGTAAGCCCTTGATTTCCAAAACAAGAACAGCTGCTTGTCACATATACCCAGTTAATTTTTGTACATTTATGCTTCTCTAACCTCCTAAAACACATCAAGGTAAGAAGCTGTTCTGTCTCTTGGCAAAGAAGTTGAGCTGAGGGTTAACTATGACATAACTTGGACAGAGATAAGTAAACATGATTATTGCTTGCTTTGGAAACCAAGGCTCTCTGGGCTTTTTGTGCATTTTCCATAGGAAGGGGGTTCCAGTGTGCCATTTGACTCTCAAGACTTTTTATGCAAATAAGAGAAGAATGCTGGTAAGGAATTAGTGATTGTATTAATACTTACATTACATTGCATATACAAATATATTTATTTGGTATGTCACTGCCTACAGGTTATTTCTATGGCTGCACATTTTCAAGCCCTGCCTCTCAAGGCAACAGATTTTTTGAACATTACACTCAAGAGCTGCATTAGATCTCAATCTGTCCCACAATAAAGTACACATCACATAATTTTACTGAGAAATCAAACTTAATGGTTTTCATTGGTTGGATAATATCTTTGATAAATAAAAGCAGACTAATCTGTTTATTTAATTATTATTTTAGTATCATTGTTTTTTATAATCTCTATTATCTATGTACCAGCAGTGTGGAATGGCCAGGGGACACATCAAGAACAAACTAGGAATTAAAATAAATATTCTTACTCAGATTTTCTTTGTCACTAGTAGAGGTTAATGTGGTGAAAAATATTGCAACATGTTTTAACAATAAGCACTACTGTAATTGCTTGGTTTAGCAACATTTCTAATGTGCTAGCATGGCTCAACCAATAGTCATATAGCATATAAAACTCTATCTCTCACATATTTACAATTGGCTATAAAAGTATGCTTCCTCAAGCAGACTTTATTAGTGAAAGATGCTTTTCAGTAGATTTCAAGCAGAAACTATGAACATAGCCTGTTCAAGAGCAGGTTAGGTGTGAATCATAAATATCAGTTTAAAGAGCTTTAAAGACACAGAAAACTCTGGCTTTAGGCTCAACATATTCCGCTTACTCATGACTCTGGCTTTGTTGTACATCCCTGATCAGCCCAAACTACGTAAAAAATTCAACATCAGACTTATAACTTCACGCAAAGCACCGTGCCAGTGTGTTATTCTGAGTTGTAAGCAGCCAGGGTCTCAGTTGCTACCTCCTGAGTAAATATCTCCCAGTGGAGATAATTCAGGCAAGTCCGACTGAGAGACTCAAGGGAGACACCAGGGAAGACCTGGACCTCGAATAAGCTGGAGTGATAATGGTCTCTAAGTAGCCTGCAAGCACAGTAGGGTCCCCCACAAACCACTGAATAATGTGTTGGGGCATTTTGCTTCTCTGTTTGGTGTGTTGCCACCACAAATTAGACCCAAATAAGTTTCTAAGAATAGATTAATGGTTAGCTGAGGAGGAATTCCCCCATAGGTGAATCAATCTCAAATAAAATGTGCAATGCCACAAAGGAGCAGGCAATCATACTCAAAGTAAGATAAGTGAGATGGTAAGCTGTTATTGATGAGAAGAACTGTGTTTTTTTTCTCATTGTTGACTGCTTCATTTCCACTTATTGTGAAATCCCAATGAAAAAAAAATCACAAGTTTTTCCACTGTACAGCAATTAGGTATGTCTGTCATTTGAACTAACAATCCTACTTTTCAGGCTTCCCTTGGTCTATGGAGACTTATTTGTTATGCTTGCTTTAGTTATGTTTTTCTTTGATAAAACAACTATAGCATGTGTTTCAGATATATTAGAAGAAACAGAGCTGTCAACGCCGCCCCAAAAAAAGGCTATGGTCTTTTAGTTTTGCAATAGCTGTTGAGACATTGGTGAGTTCACTTTGTGTTCAATTAATTTTAACTCTGATCTTTCATCTAAAGCAAATAGCAAACATTCAAACTGTTTGAGCCTTTGGGGGCTCTATTTTTCAATCTAGTCGAAGTGCAAATGCAGGTCTAAGTTCAGTGTGCTAGGAGTTCATGCAGATGTGGCCATCAATTTTGGGAAATTTGCTAATCACCAATGTAGGCTGCATCTGTGGTGAGGTAGTAAATTAGGGAGAACACAAAATTAAAAAGTGTGTTACAGCCGATTTCAACCATTAAAAACCACTGTGGCACATTTGTCATATGTCAATTTCATGATGGCTAAAGGAAGAGAAGACCAGCATTGCTAGACAAAACTGACATACTTATCTAGGTGATTCAAACTTCTAACTAATGAATTCATGTACTATTAGCAGATCTTTAAGGGCCGATGATGTTAAGTTGGTTCAGGCAAAGGTAAGCCAACATTTGAAATGGCTCTTCCTCCTGGTATTATGACAACCACTGCACTGAATACTAATCAAAAATGCTAAAATTAGGTGTTGAAGTGAAGTTAAGGAGTGAGCACAACCTCAGTAAAAGCTTCTG
>JAQNCA010000004.1:3412741-3436053 GCA_029783725.1 Acanthurus tractus
GATGAAGAGTGATGTGCTTGAAATGCCACTGATGTTGATATGTTTATGATAAAACTGCAACAGGAGCTTTAATTGTGCATAATTTAGCTTTCTATAATTAATTACCCTCACATGCATATATAATGCAGTTTCACACTCCATGGCCTGACACAGCTGAGAGATCGCAAAACAAATGAGTATGTGAAAAAACTTTTGAATTGTTCCCCATTTATGTGTTATTCAATTGCAGTTCATGAGTAGTTGACTGCTTCTGATGCACGCCAACTGCCTCCTCCACATCTAATTCAAAAGACATAAGTCAATGTACTATTTTTATTTTTTTTTTGATTAACTGAACTGGCAGGTTGCTTTTAAGGGATCTTGTTTTAATTGTTTATGTAAGTGGGATGAAAGATGTAAGACATCTTCCAAGCCTGTCTGTGGGGTTTCAGATAGGTCTGTTTATGTACGCTCTTGCCCACTAAAGCAACAAAAGTTTCCCAACATCGGCTTTGTTGGATGTAGTCCTGGTTTGAGCAGGCGTGATTTTACCTCAAAAATGACAATGTACAAGTGTGTCTTTACCAACAGTTACCCTTATTGCACCATCCCATTTCAGCGTAGCTGAACTAATGTTGAGCCACAAAAAATAGCAACTTGCACAAATGCAAAATAAAGACCCTTGCGCTGTACCGAACAGCAAATGCGCATGGATCTTTAGTCAGACCAATTTTTTGCCTGAACCAAAACAGGGCTGCAAGTGTCAGATGTGTGGCAGGGGTAAGAATCTACAATGACATGTGCATACCCCTACTCATGCAAAACTCTTTTATTTTAAAAACAACTATGTCTTATCTTCAAAGCGAAACTAATTGTTTCTTGTTTCAGACTGGGAAGCTGCTATACTGTGTTTCATGATGTGATCAAGGGGATTAGCACAGCATCTACCAACCAAATAGTTTAAAATTCTACTCTGTCTGCCAAAATGCCTCATATTAAGTGATGCATGAGTCAATGCATTTAATGGTTTGCTATTAGACACTTTTATCGAATTCTTTGTCCTCATTGGTCCAGATAACATTTTAATCATGCTGAGATCATTCTAAGAAACTATGAAGACACTTCTGGAGAGACATAGAAAGTATTTTGTCACTTGTGTAACTTTTTCTGGGGATAAACAGATGATAATACTGGTCAGGTTCCTGTGCTAATAATATGCCTAAATTGACTTTAGCACAATTTGTCAACTGGATTATAAGAAAGAATGAAAAGACAGGCAGAATAAAAGAAAGAAAGGAAGCAATGGCATCTGCATGAGATCTGGCATAGAACATATGCAGCACATGTGGTCTGGGATAATTTACAGTGTTGTCATGGAGGAGCAGGTTATAAGCAACTGTTGTGCCTAGCAACATTCACGGGAAGGTGGAAAGGGAAAATGTAGTGCTGGCAGGTAGGAGGAATATTTTAATACCGTGAGACATCAACAGTTTATGTGTTCCATCGGTAGTTCCAGCCTTTTCTGAACCCAACAGATGAATGCCAAAGAAAAACTATCTGGGTTTATGATTTTACATGATTTACTGTCACTGCTAAAACATAACTGAGCAGAGATGGACATTAAATTGCAGATCAAACAAAATTTAATTTTATGATACAGTTCATAGCACACAATATATAATGAAACTAAACAAGCACAAAAGTCTGAAGTCATGCTAGTGTAGCCTCTAGAGGCTTTAGTGTTTACAGTATCTCACAATATGATGGTGCTGGACAGAACAAACAACAAACTGACCATTTTGCTTTTCTAATTAGCAGTGGTGAACTGAGTAATGAGGAGTTTATATGTAGAACACTAGGGCGAAGATTAGGAGATTTAAGAGCTTGAATGTGCTCGGGGAAGTTCATGGTAAACTGTTTATTACTTTATATATTTTGTACAAATGGAATTCATGGTCTGATAGTTGTTCAGGGGTTAGGGGCATGTACCAAAACCTACAGAAACCCAAAACCATCTGATCCTCTGAAGAACAACATGATGACTAAGGTGCAATTACAATTTTATGACCTAGGTGCCATGCTAAAATCACAAGATATCATCTGTAATAAACTGTATAACAATTGTGAATTGTTTTAGATGTAAATATTTTGTTGTGGATCAATTTCAAGTTCAAGTGAGAAAACCATCTGTCAAGAAAAATTCCATCACTTCTATTTTACACTCATTTTGAGCAAACAATACTCATCGTTTTTCATGATTTGACTTGCTCCCACTTTTTACATGAGATGTCACAGTTAAAACTTTATTCAGACATTAATAATACAAAATAAAAAATAAACAGTCAAACTTTCCTACTCAGCTGTTCGTAGGAAAGCTTTTGTTTTCCAATAAAATCCAAATCATTTTCCCCGAAAATGCCTTTTAAATTCACCAGAAATGTAACTTTGTTGCCTTGTCACTTAACAGGAAACTTCGTCCAGCTCCCTTTGTAAAACAGTTCCAGGACACACTAAGTATCTGTTTTTAAACAAGGCAGAAATTTATAAAAGCCCTTTGTCAGTCTTAATAATTAATCTAAATCTAACATAATCCAGTGATTAATTTATTTTCCTCTATCAGACAATCCATCAGTCTTGGCAGGCGTGATAACATTTGGAAGTGCCAGGATCCATGGAGAAAAAAAAGGTTCTTTGGACAGATTTGAAAGGAATTTTTGCAAAGTTTGAGGTGTGAGAAATCAATTTCTGCCTTAGATTTGTCATCATAAAATGTGAAGTACATTGCAAACTGCCTTTGGTATCTTGAGTGGTGATGACAACAGGAATACAGCATTTTTTGCTTCATGTTTAATATTACTGGAAATGTCTGGCCAGGGTCATAAATTTAATGAGGTTATGCCCAGAAATGGTGTAATTGTTTTAAAGATGAAGTATTCCCTATCACGATATTAATAAAATATCTTATAAGAGGATGAAAGAAAACTGAGATCCTCTTGACCCTAAGGCTTTGAAAGCACACATACGCACATTCTAGACATGTTATGCAAGAACAGAATTACACTTTTCACCAAATGTTTGTGAATACAGAGGCTGGTTAAGCAAGAGGTATCAAACACTACATTCACAAAGATCTTGGTGCTCAGTTACACTCACTGATACTTGTGTATTTACAATTTGAATGGACACCAAAGGTCCACTGTGTATCATAGAAACCACTAGATGTATAAAGAAAGTGCAGGAAATGCAAGGTATTACGACTTTGACATTTTTCCCTCCTCTCTCTGCACTCAAAACATCAAATTTGTGACATACAAAAAAATCTTAACTTAGGCATTCTCAGTCGAAAAAAATGATTCCGTAGTACTTGGCCAGACAGTTAAATGAATCTTGAATCTTGAAAAGTATTTGAACATACTCCTGTTATTGATGCAGGACTGCTTGGCCGTTTGGACTCTTACCTCACATGACTGGATGCAATGAATGTGTTGAGGGTCAGGGTACCACTTCATCAGCCCTGTGCAGACTATGCTCTAAAAAGTAAGCACATAAGGACAGCAGTTGAGCAAAGCAGACATGGGTTATGGATAACATTGTGTTTGCCATCAAGCAAAATAGCAGATGCACACAGAAAAGATTTTTATTGCAGTCTGTATACTTGAGGCTCTAAAAGTAATTACTAATAAGTCATTGATGTACAGTGAACATCCATGAAACAGTCATACTGTTTATAGATAATTATGCCGACCTCCTCCTGGAACACACTGGTGAATTAATCAATTACAATAAAGATATCAAACCCATGGTCCATTCATGTTGCTGTCTTTTAAATGTGTATCTCTATGGGTGTTTTCTTTTAAGAAGGCATTTTTTCAGATAAAAGAGGCTATGTCTGGAGCCATGACTGCACTACTAACAAATGGTAATATGTCTATGGATCATTAATAGTGTGTAAATAATTAAGATTTTGGCCTAATTGTACTGTGGAGGAGTGTTTAAAAATGAATGTGTACTGTAAATTTTATGTGATTCATGAGTCATGAGTCATTTCTGTACAAACTGTAAACACTATTAAAAGGTCAAGGAGATCACTAAAACCACAAATTCTCAATGTGTGCTTGCAGTTTCATATTATAAAAGACTTAATTTTGAATGTAATAGTGTTGACTAAATACAGTTATGTCCTTTTTGTCAATGATCCACAAGAACTTGGCCAAACTTACTATGAACTGTTATGTAAAATTGAGCAAAACTACATCTTGCACTCATTCTGACTACAGACCGTGCAGATAATTTATTGTTTTCATGGACATATGCGGTACATTATGACAATTTCAAGCTTTTGCTGCCTTATGTAGTGTTTGTTATGCATGGAAACCTTGTGATGGAAGAAAAATAATTGTTTTTTACAACTGAAGTGGACACAAAACTCAAATTTTTTGTTGTGAAATTTGGGTTAGGCTGTGATCTTCTGTCATCTTTTTTCTCAAGGAATTTACAAGGTGGTTAGCAGATAGCTAATTGATTGACCAATATGAACAAAGAAAGAGGATCCTCCCCAGTGATTTCCTGTGCAGCCTGACCCAGCAAGGGAGACCATATTTTGAAGGATTTGAGATAACACAATGCCTTGAAATCACAAGGCAATGTTGGAGATATGGCGTAAGTAACAAGACCAGCGTCCAACTATTTGACCTTGGCAAGGGTGGATTGACTGGCTGCCTGGATGACTGACCACCCAAAAGTAAGGTGAAAAAGGAGCAGTGTTTGCGACAGCGTTAACGTAGAAGTGATTCCTGGGTTAGATATGATATTGGGTAACATGACCCACCTTTAAAGCAAAACAACAGAGCTCTTACTTCAACCCAAGGTCTGACATTCCTATGAGTTTGTTCATGGCAAGTTGCATACACTGTGTGTGTTAGAGATTTGTGTATTTCCTCAAAGGCTTGACGTCAACTGGAACCTTTACTCTTGCTATCTGCCTGTGATTTCCAGTAATGCAAAAACATTTGAATGATAACGAATGCATACTCATACAGATGAGCTGGATTTTGTTGTGTGATAGTGTATGATTGGCTGACGCAGTGGGAAATTGAAAAGTTTTAAAAGGTTTCCTTAGAAATTTTTTAACACACTGACTTGTCAGCTCTTTTTTCAAACATTTGTAGTGAAGCTTGTTTACACATATTCTGACACATTAAAACATCTTAGATTGAGTCTGGTAGAGGGATTTCTTTTCAGGCATTCTCAGTTACTTCAGGAGATTCCTGAAGACCTTTGCATTAACTTCTCTTAGATATTGTGTTTGCTACTACATTTATTGATACACATATCCTTGATAAAACTAGCTCTGGTGGGATGGAGGTTAAAAAATACTACTATAAGAGGAAATATTTTGCTTCTAGTATTAAAAAATAATTGCAATTTTCGGTGGCAGACCTAAGTTTTCATCTTTGTAAGAGAAAAGATAGACATCAACATGCCCCAGTGAGTGATTTTACCTTCCAAGAGACTAAAAGGAGAATGTTTTTCACAACTCCTTGTAAAATTAGAGGTAATTATTTATTTCCGGTGTAAAAAGACAATAAAAATGTGAAGTTATTTAGCGTAAGATAACTGAATGTCAAAGCACGAACCCTTTGTGTAGCTCTTTTCACTACCACTGGAACAGGTTGTCTGCCATAAAAGTAGGCTTGAAATGTTTAAAAATCAAGCAAAGATGAGACAGTCTCTGCAGGCAGAGAAACAAATTTCTCTGGTAGGTAACAGGAAGTTTAAATGTGAGGATGTGGAAATTCTCTTAAATATGGCAGCACATCCTCTATGTTTTTTTTTTTTTGTATACTGACTGTCTAGCAGTCCTAAACTGCAATGCTTTGTTTTTAACAGTAAAGGTGAGTCAATCTGGAGCAGTAGCTCTGTGTGTGATCGATGCTGTGGTTCAGACCACCAGATGTTTTTATGCATTATTCATTCTGATGGGTGTTTTTGTGTAAAATTCTCAGTGCTGTTTGTCAGCAGATTAGCTTTCACAACACCCTAAACTGGTAGGATGGCAGCAAGTGAGCAAAACAACAACTGTTTTACAAAACCTGATGAGATATTCCAAAAGGCAAAGTAAAACCAATTCCCTGTCATCAATTGCAGTTGCAGTTACCTAAATCAGTCAAGCACTTTTCACCCCATCATGCCTCACTAAGCAACATAAAACAGTTCAGGAACAGGTGTAAACTATTTTGCAACTATTTTCTAACCTGTGTAGCACCCCTCCTTTGGGCTTTGTGTTTAATTAAACTTGATCAAACAGACAATGATAAGAAGCTTATTACTTTGTATATATTCATATCATATATATACATTAGATATACAGTCATGGTTTGACTACTTTTGCAGTGTTTAATTGTTTTTTAAAAGGTTGTGTGAGAAAATGGATATTTTAACTCAGTTCAGTTCTCATAAAAACCTGAAACTTCAGCTCAAGTTGCAGTGCATCATTTTATCATTTTATCATGAACTCTGACACAAAGTTTTTCATGCGTCCCTTTGTCTTTCTGGCCCTCTTGTCTCCTGAAGTTTCCCTGTGCATCTCTCTAAATCTGCAGGTTTCCATGGGCATGGCCACACCTTCCTACTGCTGCAGCTGGCACGACTGCACATCATTATCTAATCAGGCTGCTGCAGTAAATCAACCCCAGCTTTTCTCCCATCTTTGCCAAATTATTGCATTGCTCACACTGGAAGCTAGACACACTTTGGCTTTTTGTTCCTTGTGCTTATTTCATGTTTTCATGTGTTTTCCTGTGCCTTAGATCCCCTTCATCTGCCAGCCTGCTTGCTCCCATCCACAGGCACCTATCCGCCTTTTCATTCTTAGTCGGCTATCATATTTACTGCCACCCTCCCCCAAGAGCACCAACTCCAAGGCCCTTTCTGCCATTGTTCTTCTTTTATATCTGAGCTTTTTTGCCTGGCCTGATATTTATGAAATTAGAGGGAGTGCATTATTAGTTTTATATGTGACAGTCAATGTATTAGTCACAGGGAGTACTGCTCAGCCTGTAAAAACAGTTATGTAATTTAAAGTGTGAAAAAAATGCTTAAGTGATATCACAAGACTTATCTCAGATCAGGCTTTGTCACACCACATTTTTAAGCATTAGTTACAAACACAAAACTGAAAGATGTTGTATTTCCCAAGACTAATTACTGACTAATGAAAGACTAATGACTGACTAATGAAAGACTAATGAGACACAAATGGGATGCAATATGGGAAAGATCCAGTGTTTTCCAAGCTTGAGCCACACAAGGAGTTAAAGGTCAAGTTATCAGCATCTTCAAATTCAAAATCAATCAGACAATTCTTTTTTTTAAACCCATCTCTCTCAGGTTTCCCAAGTACATGAAAGTTCAACACCAAGCTGCTTGAGTTAACACTAAGCACTAACAGAGAACAGTTGTTTTCTGGGCATACATGAATCTAAAAACTTGTGCCTTTGAAAATGGCTAGCAGCTATGTAAAGTACAAAACAACCCTATTATGAACCATCAAAGCAGGGTGGGGTAGGTTTCATTCTAGATTTCAAAGACTGACAGCACTTAAGCTGATGTCATAAAAGACTGAAACCTCTTCAGAATGTCTGCATTCTACCATTCAGCAAAAAAAGCCAGAGGAAAAGACAAGAAGATGTTGCTACAGTATATGTTTCCGGTCCATGTTTGTGTAAGTGGGACAGTTTTACTTTTAAACTGTAATAAAAAGCATTCCTCTTGGCTGACAGCTGTTTTCACTATTGAATCTGTGAAATAAGATATGTTGACAGAATCTCACTCTCTCTCTGTCTATAGAAGACATTATGATAGGTCATTTCTATTAGACGTTTTTTTATTTAATTGGTGTATAAATTGCAAGTAATTGTGTTAAACTGTGTTGTGTTAAACAACATTTGATGTCATTATTGTCCAAACTAATTGTGATTATGGTTTTTGCCATGGTCAGGCAACCCTACTCATGGATCTCACCTGGACTTTAGTGGGTAGCATCCAGTGCTTTAAAGAATCAGCTGTTGTGCCATTGGGCAGGACCACAGGGTCACGGAGATCCATGTCCAGAGCCACAATGCATGTTGGGTAGCAAACAGCACCTACAAGGAAAAAGAAGAAAAAAACACAAATCAAATAACACTTACCTTCTAACCCTCATTAGCATGTGTTGAATTTATTCATGTTTGAACATTAAGGATAAAACAGACCACATAACTTCAGACTACACCATCATCTGTCATCTGTGGTCTGGCCTCTTGGCCACCATCACTGTTGGAGGGCTTCTACTATGTGTGTGCGTGTTTGTGTGTATGCTGAGTCTGTTCACAAAGTCGGTTCAAGTTCTCAGGAGTCTCCTCCTGCCATTTAAAAAGAAATGTTTCTACCATAATATGTTAGTATAATTCAACTATAGCTTGATAAACTCTCCCTAACACAGTTTTTGTCTGCTTCCATGTAATGTCATGATATATGTTTCAGTCTGATTGTGGTCCTTCGAGCCGGATAACTGTATTTAAGATGGACCCAGTGGAAGAGACATATCCTGCCGTGAGACCAAAGAGACAAACCTGGCCTCCTTCTCAACAATAGGACTATGAAGTGGATTATGTGGGATAGCAGCGACAAGACTTGCCACCTCCAAGTACTGTAAGAGCACCACCACACCTTCAAGAGTATCCAGCCCAGATGACCTCCTTCCAGACACCTCTTTACCGATGCTTCTATAAGATGCTCACTTCGAGATTCCTATAGCTCGCCCCAAGTGGCCTCCATAGAACCAATATGGAATGGGAAAACCTACTACAACCTCAACCTACAGTCTCGTACCAGGCTATTTCCTACCACAATTACCACTTCCCCCAAGAGATCAGAGCAATACAGGAAGTGAGTGGCAAGTTGCACCAATCATGGCAGTGGATCCAGTCAGTCATAAAGGAACTGAACAAGGCCCGAACTGAGATCAAGGAACTAATAGACATTGCCTGCTCCTTGAAAAAAGACATGGCCCAAGCCTATAAGCCCGCCTTAATTGCAGAGAAACCCCCAGTTGTCGTAGCTCCTATTAACTACCCCCTAAAGACAGACCCTCAAGGGGGAAATGACTGGCCTCCTCCACCATGGCCTGAACCTGAGCCAGACCTCCAAAGTAATATGCAGATCCTCAAGATTGAAAGGGCTAACCAGCCCTTTTATCCTCCCCCTCCTAATGACTCTGTTCATCCTCCTCAATGGCCTCTTCTACCTCCCCCACATCCATTCCCAATTCCTGTGAATGTGGAAACAAGGCAGCTAGCACCTCAACGTTCACCTGCTGTTGGGACAGCTCCTCACACTCCTCCTCCTAGCTGTGGCATGCCATCACCTGCATCTGAGCTACTATATGGAGGGCCTAACCCTAACATCCTTAAGTTTGTCAATCCAGACCCCAGTGAGTTTGCAAGGCTGCGCATGGCTTTAGAGAACCTGCTTCCAGCCAATGCCACTGAACTGTTTCGTTATCAGATACTTGTAGATCACCTTAGGTTAGAAGACGCTTATCGCTGATGCTTATCTGAACTCCCCAACCCCATAAAGTGATACTATGGAAGCCCTCTACGATAAGTTCGGCCAACCACACCAACTCGCCCTCAGGAAAATAGCTAGTGTCCTTGAGGTCCCTGAAGTTAAGCGTGGTGACATAAAAGCATTTCAGAAGTTCTCCCTTTAGATACAATCCCGAGTAGGCTTACTGCAGACCTTAGGTCCAGCAGGGGAAATTGAACTAAACTGTGGCTCACATGTAGCATGCCTACTAAGCAAGCTCCCTGCTAAACAGCATGCTGACTTCTGCCGGCATCAGTTTAAGCAGTCGGGAACCAGTCACACCCTCCGTGACCTATAAGAGTAGCTTATGAGTTCCAAGGAACAGGAGGAAGGAGGTTATGAGTCGTGGTGTCAAGGGTTTGACAGTCAGACTACTATACGAACCAATAAAGAAAGGCCAAGCGTGAGGTAATTACACATAGTGCTGGTGAGCCCACAGCACCCTTTCCCAACAAGAGTGGAAGACATAGAGGGAAGATTAAGGGCAAAGCATACTGTCCTTACTGTGAGAGCAATGAACATTAACTTAGCCAGTGTGGTGAGGTTGCCAAGCTCTCCAAAGAGCAGCTTAAAGAATGCATCTAGATCAACAAACACTGCTGGCACTGTGCACACACTCATCTAGCTGCCTTTGCACCCTGAAGAAGCCTTGCAATCTCTGTCAGGGCAAGCACCTCCCATGAGGTTAACACTACAGCAGACAAGGGCAACCAAGAAGTGGCTGCTAAACAAGAGAGCTGTCTAGTTAGCTCCACCCCAAACTCTCTCTACCTCAATCGACTAGGTGCCGGGAACAGAGTTACACTAAAGGTAGTTCCCATCCCTATCCACTATAGGGGACAGAGTCTGATCACTTTCGCGATCCTAGTCGACAGGTCTGAAAGATCAGTGTTATTATCAATGGCAACCAAAACTTTGGATCTTCCTCTGCACACAGTAAGGCAGGACATTCAAGTACTCCCTGGATACACAGTGTCTTTCCGTGTCTCCTCAGTTACCAATCCTCGCACTAGCTACAAGATTGAAGGTGTGTTTACAGTCAGCTGTCTTAGCTTTGCACAGCACACCTACCCTATCAAGCACCTTAAGAAGTAGTTCAGATACCTCTGTGGCCTTCCCATACCTGCCTTCAGAGAAGCTAAGCCATCACTCCTTATCGGCTCGGACCAGCCTCACCTTGTCACACCAGTTAAACCTGTCAGGCTTGGCCCACCTGGCAGTCCAGCCGCTGTCCACACAAGACTTGGGTGGACCCTTCAAGGCCCAGTCCAGCTCATGGGGCGGCCCACAAATTCTGTCTAGTGTCTGTTCACCTCCCCCTTCCACAGCTGAAGGAACTATACAAACACATGGAAAGGCTTTGGCAAATGGACTTGGTTCCCCACCCTCCTGAAAGGAAAGTTATACGGTCAAAACAAGACCGGCTGGCAGTGGCAATGCTCAAGGCTAAAACTGTTCGCAAAGAAGTATGTGGCATCCAGAGGTATGCTACGCTGCTGCTTCGCCATCCAGACATGCCCCTGCTTGTTGCCCCTGAAGACTCTGTCATGCCCTTACTGCGAAGCACTGAGAGATGCCTCCTTAAAGACCCTAAACAGGCTAAGGCCTACACAAGCTTGATACAGAAACTAACTGATGCAGGTGCTATGCAGGAAGTCAGCCAAGAGACCCCCCACCAGGGGGAGTGGTGCATCCCCCACCATCTCCTTAGACATAACGGAAAATTTTGCCTCGTCTTAAACTGCTCCAGTACCTCAGACAATCCCTAAACCAATACCTACTAGTTGGCCCTACCCTTGGGGCCTCCTTAGTGGGAGTCCTGCTAAGGTTTTGTGAGTGCCCCATAGAAGAGAAGTAAGTGGGGATATAAAGGAGATGTTTCATCAGGTGCACCTCCTCTCTGAGGATCGCCCCCTACTAAGATCCCTGTGGCGAGACCTACAAATAGATGAACCTGTAGGAGTATATGAGTGGCAAGTCCTCCTGTTTGGCACGGCCTGCAGCCCGTGCTGCGCAACCTATGCCCTGCATCACCACGTAGCAGACCCCAGTTAACCTGACCACTACCTCGAGTTGTCAGTGAAGAACTGTTTTTATGTTGATAATTGTCTCCAAAGCCTGCAAACACAGGCCCGTGACCTACAAAGCATCCATCCTGAGAAACATTTACAAAGTCCTGGCCTCCCAACATGATCCCCTAGGGTATCTGTTGCCCTACTCCATCCGAGCAAAGCCTATCGTCCGGCAGTGGGACAAGCAGCATGGCTGAGATGACACAAATCTCCCCTCCGACCTTAAGCAGGCCTGATGTAGTTGGAAAGGGGAGCTTGAGTGTTTGTCTGTCTTGTCCCTCCCCCACCCTTATGTATGCACAGGTGCCGAGCTGGAGGGTGCTACAGTCAAGGTCCACTACGCAGATGCCTCAGAGCAAGCCTATGGAGCTGTGGCGTACTTGTGAACCGAAGATGATGATGGTCAGCTGCACATATCCTTTGTCCTCGTTCGGTCCCGGGTGGCTCGCAAATGCACACAGCCCATCCCACATCTGGAACTTTGTGCAGCCCTGGTAGTCGCACAGCTCGCCCAGATGGTGTTGTGGTCCGACTCCATGATGGTTTTGACCTGGCTACAATTCCAGTCATGTCGCTACAAAGTCTTTGTTGGAACTAGAGTAGCTGAGGTCCAAGAGCTCACACAGAAATGTGTCTGGCGCTGCATAGATTTGGCAAATAACCCCGTGGACGACCACTACTATAGAACCACGGGAGGACCCAGCAGAGCTCTGTAAGGCTACCTTCTGTGCCCTAACAGTTGCCTCGGCTACAGGCCCAAGCAACAAAGTGTATGACATATGGCTGGAGCTGATCAAAGCCAAGGTCCAGGAGCTCTATGGACAGAGCTCCTCTGACCCCCCTCCAAATGCTAAAGAGTATCAGCAAGCAGAGACAGTGATGTTGCTGCAGGCACCACAACAGTTGTTTCCTGAAGACTACAAGATGCTCGTAGAAGGGAAACCTGGCTCATCAAAGAGCCGCTTACTTACTTCATCCCCTGAACTGGACAAATCCTCAAGTCTAGTAGGAGCAGGTAGTCAGCTGCGGCGCTCTGAGGTACTTAGTGACTCCGCCTTGCATCTGGTTGTCCTTGAACCTTCACATTCAATCACTCGGCTACTTATCCAGAAGTAGGAGAGTGACCTTCACCATCCTGGTCTGGGTCTACACTGAGTTGCGGAGATTGTTCTGGATCATCAGAGGCCGAGAAGCCATTCGTAGACACCACCACGCCTGTGCTGAATGTGGAGGCTGGAGAGCCCAGCCATCCATCCCTAAAATGGCAGATCTACCAGCTGCCTGCCTTCGATTATTTAAGCCAGCCTTTCACTCCACGGGTGTAGACTCTACGAAGGTTCATAGCCAGATGTGGAACCCCTGCAGAGCTTTGGTCTGATCAGGAGACCAACTTTAAGGGAGGGGAGTAGGAACTCCAAGAGGCCTTCACCAACATGGCTCCCACTCTACAGCAACAGCAACAGCTGTAGAGTGGGAGCCAGAGGATTAAGAAGGACAGAGGATCAAGTTCTGCTTTAATCTCCCTGCGGTCCCTCACTTCGGCGGGGTGTGGGAGTGGGAAATCTGCTCTGTAAAGACTGCCTTGTACACCTGTGTTGGAGCCCAAGCAGTCTACGAAGAAATCCTGCTCACAGTGCTTCTAGAAGTGGAGTCTATCCTCAACTCAAATCTTTTGGGCTACGTCTCTACTGATGTGGCCGATGCTGACCCTGAGACCCTGAATAGTCTTCTGATGAGGCGGTCAAATGGATCGCTTCCCCAAGTTGTGTACCCTGAGACTGAGATTCTGAGTCGCAAGCATTGGCAGCACTCCCTGGTGCTCACCAGAGATTCGGTCAAGATTAATCAGAGAATGCCTCCCTACACTGCTGATAAGGCAGAAATGGAACCTTCTGCAACCTCTGAGCAGAAGAACTCAGTTGTCATGTTAGTGGAGCCTAAGTTGCCCAGAGCTTCGTGGCCCATCGGACGGGTCATTAAGATTCATCGTAGTGATGATGGGTGTATTAGGTCGGCTGATGTGGACATTAGAGATCATGTGTACACTTGACCTGTGGCTCGCCTAGTGATGTTGCCAGCTCTTCCATCTGGGGAGGACTTGTCCTTCTTACTCTCCTTGAACTTTGTATGGTAGCCTTTATTTGAGAGCAAATGTGCTTGGCACTTAAATTTTCATTTGAGTGTGCTTGGCACATTTGCTCTGGGGGCGGCTGTAAGAAAAGGCTCCCGTCTAGTCCCTCGAGGTCACGTTCATGATATTGTGTATGTACTGACTGAGTTCTGATTTCTCTGATGTGAATCAAAATACGGCTAGGCAGTCTAGCTAGATATAAGTTTTTCACCTTTTTCCGCTGATGTTCTCAGCCCTGAGTTCATAACAAAAATTAAGTGTACATTGTGTGTTCATAACATACAGTTAATGTAAGTTTAGTCTGTCCGTGTGATTCAGTTAGCCACGCTAGCTGTTAGCTTTGAGCCGCGGTTGTTCGCTGTCAATATAATGTGTGGATAAGTTCTCATAGCTGAGCATTTACACACTACAGAGTCGTCTAATGTCATAACGCCTGTTACGCTTTGTTATGTTAATGTGGGGATGAGTTTAAAGCATGGGTTTATTGTATGGGTTAAGCCGTGTGTCCATGTTGTCACCATGTTGATGTTTATTGCTGGCGTCACCATTGCACTGCTTATCTCCGGTGATTTATGGGTTTAGAGTTTATATAACTGTGTGCATACCAATGAATGGCCTTATTTGGTGTATTTGCAACTTATTTTCTGTTTGCATTTGTATGGATTTGGCATTTGCATGGAAGCATTATAATGTTGCTTTTGCGATAGAATTCTCTTAAATACTGATGATAAAGGTATAAAGTGCCACCTAAATCAGTCCTTAGAAGCTAATTGTTGAGAGTACTATAACACCCTGCTCTGTGGTTCTATCCTTACCAGAACAGTTATTTGTTGTGATAAATGGGGGTTGTGATAATTTGTACTCATGTCTATTCTTTGGTTTGTTGTTTCAGACTCTATCTCTCTTTACATGTATATGTAAACATGTTGATGAATATCAGCTGAAGCAAACACCGTTGAAGGACATCCTGGGGTTCAGTCTCTTCATCTCTGTGTTCTAACTGACACACCATCTTGTCTACAGTTAGCCCCCCTCAAACAAACTAGCCCTCCTGCTATCGCCTCACTAACACTGATACTGCCAAACTACCAAGGCAGTAAATGTTCAACGAACATTAATAATGCAAAGCGCATAAGAATATGCTGTTTGGTTTAATTTAGCAAACATTTTGAGAAAATGCTTGAATATTTCCTTTATTACTATGATTAGTTAGTTCGGTACATCTTTTACTTATTTTAACATTTGGTCGATCCCCAAAAATGCTTATCTGTGTATGTATACAATTCAAAGCACCAAGAGTGTGTCTATCTCTGCAAAAGCTCTATAATTCACCTAATTTGTCATTTTTCATTAAGTTTATTTATCATCATCTCTGATATCGCTTTCTCATACTTAGTTTTTGTTCTTTTCTTTAAGAGAATGTAAAGATCAGATTGTGTCAGAGCTGGTTTGAGGTGGGCATACTAATAATGATGCAACATGTTCAGTTAGGGTTTTTTTTAATCTATTAGGACAGTCACTTTCAGAAAGAATATCAACAAAAAAGAGGAATGAGTGCTAGAAAAAGAGAAAAGTGTTGACTGAATTATGCTATGCAGTGACTGCTGTGTTTGTTCAGTTATGTAGACCTAGTGTATAAACTCAACAAGCCAAAGACCAAAAAGGCTACTGTTTATGGCTTTATTTTGTTTGACAGAAGGAAGTGAATATAATCAGGAGTTCTTATTTGCTGGATTACACTCTCATCCCTTAAAAAGGATACACTCACCAACTTCCCTTCCCTGGTCACAGCTATACTCTACAGAGTTGAGATCTGGCGGAGGGGAGCAGGATCCCTGAAGCTTAGAGCACATGGTGAACTCTGCAGTCCATTTACCATCTCTAGTGCAGCGAATCTCCCTCTGAAAACAAATGCATAATAAAATATGCTGCAGTCATCAAGGGACAATGTGCGATTTGCACTTGTGCTGCGCAGTGTTCACAAAACTCAAGAAAAACAGTCGCTCAGTTCAGTTCCAACCATATCTAGTTCATTACTGATCTACATTACTGAGCAGTTTATGGTAAAATACTATGAGGCTTCCTCAAAGACAGCAGATGTGTCAGTCGTGAAATGAATAAACAAACTGAAGCTTCCTTCATATGAAGAAATCTTTAAATGCTTCTGTCTTACAAGTGTTCTCAGACACATACTAAATGTGGCTTCAATAAACAATTGGCACCTAGGATTTCAAAGGATCGTTCCCTAACGACTTTATAAAAAATATTATATTGTAAAACGATTTTGACTGTGTTTTTTTAAACTTGGTGGAAGTGCACATTTTTTATACATTTAAAATTGCAGACATTGTAGAAGTTTCCCCGCGCTTCATTTCTGCATGAGTACTGCTGGATAGTGATTCTGCTTGAAGTTAGAAGAACAAAAATAAAACGTTACAGCTACTTCTTCATGACAAGGTGTCAGGGATGCATGACTGCAGCTAAAACCACAGTTACTGTGCCATTAGGTATCAATTTTTCTTGTTTTGAGAGAAGTGTCTATAGTGTGTCTTGTCTGCCATCACAGAAATAGAGATGCAGTTTTGGACTAGCTCTACACTGCAATCACTGCGACAGTATGGGCCCGATTGTAAACTTTCTGCTGTGCCAGGTGTACGATAGGGTCCAATGTGTCAACCTTTAGCCGCTGATTAAAAATAGCCTTGATGGTAACAAGACTGTTTTGTTAATAATTTGACCAAAATGCTTTAATTTGTCAAGGCAATGAATGGAAATCTTGTGAAATCTTACACTTTCTGTTGCCTCTGGGCACTGCAAGGTGCAGAGGGTGTTATAGTACTGGCCATTGGTGCAGGTGTACATGCCCTGGAATACATCAGGTAGGACTGGGCAGGAAATCGGCTCACAGCTAGTTTCCTCCCACTGGCCCTTCTCCAGGCATTCCAACTTGAAGTACTTCCTAGAGATAACAGGAGCAAAGGATCACATTTCTAGGTGCTTTTATTAAGGCAACACAAGATTTTTCATGGTTTAATTAACATAGGAGTTGAAGAACATTTTCAGTTGCATGAGATAATAAGCAAATGAAAAAAAGTGCAAATAATGCCTGTAGTGTGACAATGTTTTTCTTTCCTATAGGTGGCAGCTAGTTCATACTCAGATCCTTCTTATTTTCATTCTAAAGATACTCTAGCACATGTGTACCTGAGGATGTTATATGATTCTTAAAAAAGGAGTTTAGAACAAAAAATAAAACATTTAATGTCAGTTAAATCCCTACTGAGCTGTACCATTGAGTAATACAGACCACCAAAGTAGACAATGTATTTGGATGTTAAAAAACACTGAGTATTACATACATGTATAAAGGTTTATCATAATTAACATCCTCTAGAACCAGGTGCACTCTATAACCCTGCTTATTTTCTCTATTGTTCAAATTTACTTTTACTGTTACAGTAACAAAAACCATTTGAGCACAGAGAACTGCCCATTCTACAGTAAAATAGATCTCCAGTGTGATACATGTAGTGTGAAAGTGCAACAGTATGTGTTACAATATAAATTTATGTGGGTACATGTGTCAAAGGTAAGAGTAAAAAGCCTGTTTAAAGCTCTTTAATAGCTGCTGCTGCTCACTTTCACATGCTGGACTAATAAAGCATCAGGGGTTATTAAAATGTTTGCACATACGTTTGAGAAAGCACCACTCATAAAGATGCCCAGCTGCACATGAATCTTTACATGAAATAGTGTTTTTAACCCTATTGGACATTTAATGTAACACAAAACTATCAAATCCGTATTTTTTACTGGCCTTATATTGTAGTAAAAGTCAGTTTTTTATATATTAAGTACACTGGAATTTATTTAGAATTCAATACAATACAAAAAAGAGACCTTAGCAGCACTGTTGCACTATTGTACTGAAAAGTACATGAATGCAACACTTTGACTGCTATTCTGACAGAATGAAATGTGTGAAAAGAGACAGCTGACTTCATGTAGAGCAGGATATAAACTTACCTCAGAGGCTGTGTCTCCTCCTGTTAGAACACCCTCCTCTTATTAACAACATGTGAACTGTGTTCAGTAATGAGCAGTTACCAAAGGAATACAATTGGCAGTGTAATGGTGGGGCCCAGTTAGCAGTGGTACATATTTTATTGGACCCTAATGTGAGCTTGTTCCGTAACAGAAGATCCTTTTTTAGATGATGGACTGAAAAAAAAAACCTCTTTAAACTGTACCCATCAATCTTTAAAACTTTGCCTCAGGGGTTTGGGTGCTCATGTGATGCATTGTTATCCTGTTGCATAAATATCTAAATCAAAGATTCTAATTTTATTAAACAATGCGTAATGGGAATCTTGTAAAATAAAGGAAAAGAAGGAATTTCCTCCATTACGCAGGGAAGCATGTGTGATAAAACGCTGCATTTACTTTGGTCTGCTGTCTACGCAGACTTACTACGATTTAAAAGCATTCCACTACCCACAATATGTGATTAACGTCCATTGTTCTTGCAGTTTCTTGGGTCTATGCACGTAAAAGGAAATAATATGCCTGAAGTCATTACTCTGATTGATAATATCAGTCATGGCACAGAATCCACTGGAAAGACACTAAAGAGGAGTTTGCCCTGTAATGGATAATTTAAGGTGATGTATTCTGCTATGAACGCATACATTTGTCTTATGAGTGATTCTAGTATAAATGCTTCTCTACACTCTGGGAGCTGTATTCTCTGTCCTCTGAGCTGCCAACAGTCCCAAAACACTTACCTCGGTGTCTTTTTTTTGATGCTCCCTATTACATAGAAGCCTGGGTTGCATTTGTAACGGCAGACAGAGCCAACGTCGTGCCCTGAGGCCAGACAGTCTGCTGTTAGCAGCTTGGCATCGGGTATATGTGGAACCTCTGGACACTCGATCTTGCAGTAGGCCTCTGGGAGAGACCACAGACCGTCCTCCAAACACACCAGCCTATCACTGTCACCTGAGGAGGGGACAGGGATGGGAGTGTTTCAGTTCAACAGGATTACAAAGAACAGTTGGTCAGAGGAAGAGAATTTTTCCAAACACATCTGTGCAATGTAAAATCACACAATGTAAAATTTTCCCTTTTTTCATTTTGATCTGCATCATTCATTCTAAAATTGCACGAATCTGTACTGATGTATTGATTTTGTTTCTATATTGCATCCCACTGTACTTGGAGTGGCCCTGTTATGTGTTAGGGCTTATTTGATTTGTAAGGTTGCACAACTGTAGAATATACTTCTCACATGTGTTGACAGATAAGCATAATGATCATCAGAAATTAGAAGAAGTCACTTTTAACTTCCCATTTATAGCATTTTGTCACTGCCTAAATGAAACCACAGACTTTAGATGGAATTATTTTTTTCTTATTTCAAAATTACATATGCTGCACATAACCACGGATATTAAAAAAATGTCCGTCAAGTTAAGATGTAGTGTTTAAAAAAACCATACATAAATTCACTTTACCAAGTTTCTAACCTTCAGTAATAACAGTTACAAAGCAATATTGATCTGAAGTTTGCAAACATCAGACACTGAGCTACTGTTCCCACCAAACAAGGTGACATTGCAGCAGCAAAACCCTTGAGTAGATTGAAGTGAAAAAACTGTTTGTTGTTTATAAATTCAAAATTGTGTTGTTGCTTCTTTCAGATAGTCTTGCTCCAAAAACATATACATATTAGAGTTATATGTTCATCCCTTTGCAGCTGAAAGAGAGAACAAAAGTAGGTCAACATTGTGGATTTATTTCTGTCCCAACAAACACTCTGGTTTTGTTTCATGGCTCTTTCTTATACAGTTATGAGGAGAAGGAGACTACGGCTTCAGCGTTGCCCAAAGCTAATATTTTCTATGCCTGCATAGCTCCATATGCAGCATGAGTGTTGGTATGTGTGGAGAATCATAACACCCTAAACCTTTCACAATTTTATTGGGTCTATAAAATGTAATTAATCTTTAACATGGCATCACATTTTTATAAGCTATTTAAACATTGTACTGGTGTTGTGACGATCAAAATCTATTACAGCTGTGCTGGTGGGTACTGAATCATATCCTTGCAAACTACAGAGTGCTTTCACTGCTGAGTAATGCAAGATGGCCTCCAAACATATTTCACTGAACCCAAAGCCACAAATAGAATTATTTCTGCACAATCTGTATTTAGATCTTGAATACATGGGTCTAACTGCTGACTCTACTATGACATTTGAGCGTTTGCAGTGGCTTTCCGTCCACAAACACAAGTGTGTGGACATCACTCATGTTCCATCTGATCATTTCCAAAAGCATCTACTATGTTGCATAACTTGTATTACTAAAATGCTTCTTAAATTTAGTTTTATAGCTATGAATCTGTGTGTGTCTGTGGTTGCCATCGGTGCCATGGGATATATTAACTTTGATTTGTTATAGTGCAAGTTGTGTTTTAAAAAACAGTGTGAACCTCCAAGAGGAAGAACATGATGCTGTGTGTCTGGGTGTTTGTGTGTGTGTGTGTCTGGCTGTTTGGGTGTTTGTGTGTGCGTGTGTATAAAAAGAACAAATATACCACATATCAACAGTCATCGACATTAACTATGTAAAGGCCAAAAGCTGCATAGAGCAGCACTGTGAAGAGCAGGCTTTACTGTGAGAAGACCTGACCAGATTTTGCGATGGTATTTTCACTGTGAATTAATCGCAATAACTAAGAACTATGGGTATGCATGTCTGTTCACCCCAGTGAGCTGAAACAGTCAGAGAGCGGGTCATAACAGAGCTACCAAAAACTTAGGCTACTGATTGAATGCTGCATTTTATTGAGAAGTTTTGACAATACTGTTATCCTCTATCATTTAGTAATATATATATACTATATATATATATATATAAGTTAGAACTAAAAAGTAAGGAAGTGAGAAATGTAATTAGATTTCTCCCTTCCTTTATGGTCTGTTTTGTCAGACTGATTGAAGCTTATTGAATATTGGTTCATCTTACTGAGAACGGCAACCAGTAACTAGAAACTGTATCATAATCTGGAGGTAACAAGGCAGAGTGTTTGCTAAATTTTAAAAATTAGATTGGTTTTTGGATGGGTAGCCATATAGTAGTATAATGAAAGGTGACCAAGTGTGACCATGTATTTTACAGTTAGATGTTTGTTCATGGTCCACTAAAGACAGTCCTCCACTTACCCTGTAGTACAGCCGGCGATCCACAGGTGAAGGAACACTGTTTGCCAAAGGTGGTTCCCCATGGGCAGCTGAATATGGCATGGTAGACGTAAGACTGATCAGGCAGGCCGCAGTCAACTGGCTGACAGCTGACTACACGATCCCATGATCCACGGAAGCACTCCAGATGTATTTCTCGCTGGAAGAGGAGAGGGAGAGAAAAAGACAGAAGAGGGTGGGGGGGCTTGCTGTATGAAATGGAAAGAATGAGCTATCAAGTGTCCAAAATGTTTGGAGTGGATTTGCAAAAAAAATACTGAAAAGGCAACAGAGCATCAAACAATAAGAAACATGCTTGAAAAATGTCTCTTAGGGTCTGATTATACAGTAAAAACTAATAGCTATCACTGAATCACTTAACTCTTCTTGATAGTCAATGAAAAAAAATGTAACCACTTAACCATGTGACACTGTGCCAGGACCTACGGATATAATCTAATAAGGTATCCTGAGACACATTCCACCACTACATTCAAGCCTTTGGTAGAAAAACCCTTAGTAGAAAAAATTTAGAAGTGATTTAGTTTATTTCTGTTCTGCTAATATTGCTGAAATAACACCTTTATCTATATGATTCTTAGAATTTTGTCTGAAGTTCTCTTCTTTGATTTACAAAGTCATCATAAAACTGAGCACATTCAACATAAAATCTGCTTGGTTCTCCTCACCATTCATAGGAGACAAAATTGAGTTAACCCAGTTTTTCAACAAAAGAAAATGCAACACATAAACAAAATCTTACAAATACTGGAACAAATAACTGAAGTACTGCTCTGGATTTGTTGGAAGGAAATACCGCAAGCTTTATGCTGGTCTCTGTCGGGAAACCTCGCCGCTGCCCTCTTTCATCTCTGTTCAATCCCAACACCCAATGAACATAAAATGTCTAACGACTCTCTGTTGCATAATATTTTTTTGTATCAATGGGAAACTAAAGAATAACTCCATGGAGAAAGGAAGTTGTTATTTCAAAGTGCAACACATAAAGCAGTACTGAGTGTACCTGGTGAGGTGTGGTTCCTCTACCGTTGACGACAGTGATACTGAAACCACGGTGACACTGAACAGAGCAGCTGGACGCCTCCCCTCCTCCTGTACACCTACAGAGACACAATGATATATAGATAGTTCTTTTGTTTGTTGCTTAGGCTCTCAGATTTGTCATAGTTGCGTACCAAACGGCCTACCTGATGGAGGCGTGCTCTAACTGGGGAGGACTGCAGCTGTCCATCTGACATGGCTGACGTAAACAGCTGTTGCAGGGGTGGAGGGAGGAAAGGAATGCAAGTAGGAGAGGGATGAGAGGCAGGCAGAGACAGAGCTAGCAGCATGGAGGCCTAAACAGAAAACTATTTCTGGTTGAGAAAATTCATTCAGATTAAAGAATGCAGCCGTCATTTTTTAATTAACCAATTACGGTAATAGTTAAGGAAAAAAACACATCAAAATGTGGATCTTAATGATGCCTTGCACAAATATTCCATGCCTAAGTATTCTCTCTATACAGGCTTATGTTGAAAGCAACTGCAAATCCATTTCTTGTTCAGATTATGCTTTTCTCCTTCTTAATGTAGACTACTATATATTACAGGGCAATTACACCAATATCAAGCTCAAAATCTGTTCTGAAGGTTATCTAACGTACTCCTGCATATGTGAAGAATAGCTTTACAAAGCTTTTGTGGCTCAAGAGGGATCTAAAACATTACCTCAAGTAATTTATCACCTCACTTTGCTCAGGCTAGCAGCTTGAGGCTCCGTTAATCACCACTAGCTCAACACATTTAGATCTCTGACTGAGTGCTTGAGTTGCATTGTGGGCTTTGTGGGTGCAAGGTTTTAACAAGGGATATCAATGCATGGAATACATTGGATTCGGATCTCTAGGCCTGCTGCATCCATTTTCCTCCTTAGTTTTTAGTCACGAGCCCAACAATGTGGAATGCTAAATTGGTGGAATACCTCTTTAAAGTTGAGCATGGAGTACTGAAGCCAATTTTCTAAAAGATACACAGGAACAATTCAGTCTTTCTCTTTTTGTAATGAATGTGTCAAACCTCTAAACACTTGACAGATTCCTTTCATATGTTTTATGTTTAATTTTCATGTTTTCTCATGAAAAATCGTTTAATGTCTATATTCACTTTTATAAGATGTGTACTATGCACTGGACGAAATAGTGACTGACATGCTGTGTTTTTGTGAGAGCATGTGTGTGTGTGTGTGTGTGTGTGTG
>JAQNCA010000004.1:3436153-3458640 GCA_029783725.1 Acanthurus tractus
ACTATGCACTGGACGAAATAGTGACTGACATGCTGTGTTTTTGTGAGAGCATGTGTGTGTGTGTGTGTGTGTGTGTGCTAAGTAGATAGTAGTGGGAGAGCCCACCCTCTGATGCGCACCCGGTCAGGGCGAAGGTGCTAAAGTGGCAGGAGGTCCTTAGGGCCACACCTCCTACTGCCACAGAGGGAGAGGAGAAGAAGAGAATAATGGAGGCCGTGATGAAGAAGGGTTGAGAGAGGTCATGGGTCACATTCACCACCAACGGGTTCCGACTGCATGAGAGGTCATGTGTTCCTGGGCACATGGAAGGGTTTCAAATAGTCCTTTAGTTTCTAGCCATGTGGTTTTCCTATCACATTATCTTACTTTGCTTTAAACACATACAAACATACTAATAAAACCCAAGTACCTAGTGAGTGGTTCTTGCCAGTAGTGTCAGAGAGGAGGATAGTGGCTGTTCTCCGACACTGCTCCCCAGACCATGATCCATCTGAAGCCAGGTACACCATCACAGAGGCTGCCACTCCAGGATGGACAAATCCCACCTGGATCAACAATTAACCGTCAAAGATAAAAGAATAAGGCAACAAAATAGTGATCTGGCTTTTGTTTTCTATGAGACAACTATTACAGCCCTGTCAAGCGTACAGAGTATGAGTGTTTCATACTAAAAAGACAGATTTATGGTGGAGAGTCACTTTAAAGAAATTTGAAATAGCCTTTTAGAAAATGACAGAGGACTTCCAAATGAAGTAAAAATGTTAAATGAGACAGACATCTTTTTGGAAAGCTGGCAGAGATGGATATGATACGCTAGCTGGGGACACTTTTCAAATAAAGGGAGACTGGATACTTAAGGCAAGGAAAGCCTTTCAGGGAGAGGAAGAACATTTAGAAGGGAGTTGTTTCCGTAAGAGCTAACAGCAACGTATGTTATCATGAAGGCTTTTCAAATGCTGAATGAAGTTTGCAGGAATAAGGCTGTCTGCCTTCCACAAAGGTTTTAGAGATGTGCCAGACAACTCGGGCATCCATAAAAGAATCAGGTGATGAAAAGATGAGTCATTCAACACAGTAGAGGAAATTATGAGAAAGAGATGAAAAAAATGTGCAAAGAAGGAAAGAGGCCAGCTCCTGACTATAAAGAACTCATATCAACAGCTAGCTTGCACTTAGTTTGGACCAGTAGAGTTGATTGTGGTTGTGGAAAGATTAAATAACACAAATCTATGAGAACCAGACACAAGTCTGGAATGAAAAGTCAGAAAAGACATCCCTATAAAGCATGGCTGGCCAGAGAGAGTGGAGCTGTGAAGAAATGCAGACCAATTAGACATGCAAATCATTTGAACTGCAGCAGGGACTGTAACTCTTTACAACAAACACAGACACCATTAATTTTAAATGTTCATAATTTTTATTCATAATAAACAATTGGTTGATGAGATGAAATATTTAAGAATCATTTTTAAATGATTAAGAAAATAGTAGGCACTGTAATTAACTTTTTTGTTGGTCTGCATTTTCTGGAGCTATAATTAATTATAATCTATTTATGATTACAAAACTATTATTGTTCCTTCAGATGTCAGTATTTGAATAACTTATGAACCTTTTAAGTATTTAATTATGAATGATGATATAATTATATAACACTTGGTCTTCCACTATTAGTAACTGGTAAATGGTAATGATCATCAGTGAATGATTTTGATAATAAGTTTGCACAGGGTAAAAAATAAGTCAAAATGTAAATAAAGAATAAGCGTAGCGTTAGTCATGACTTGGTAATCATCTACGGATCATTAGTACCCATAATTCACAGTTGACCTGGAAAATGAGTAATTACAGTAACCAGTGCACTGTATGAATCATGCAATTGTTAGAAAGTTAGGAATGTGTGCGTGTGTGGAGGTTTTAGCCAGCAGTCTGTATGATAGGCACTTCAGCTCCAGTGTTAAAAAGAACTGGAAAATGCTGGAACCTCTTGAAGACAGAGCAGCCACCCACAGTTATTCAGCAAAGGGGAAAAAAACAGATACAATATGTGCACACAACACACACACACAAACACACACACACACACACACACACACACACACATACCTTCAGCCAGAACAGATGTTCTAGGTCATTGTTTGTGTCGGACTGGGCTGTGCAAGGGAACCAGGCATCAGTGGACTGTTTCTCATTCACCTCAAGGTGCTGGTTTCTGCAGAGCTTCATTCAAAACAAGAGAAATACACCGTGTTAACTATGCAATCTATGTGTTTTCCTGTCTTTATGCATAACATTAAAAATTATCTTAACTGATACTGTTAAAATATTCAAAGGGTAGCTTAACTTATTTGACCTTTAACGTGACAAATCTTCATGTAAAAGCTGCATTTAAAACCCAGTTTTGTTATATTGACTCATAATCTCATTTGTGGGTTCGTCATGTATGATGGAACATCGGATGGTTTATACTTCATAAACTTAATTTTATAAATTTTATTCTGTGTCTTGAGCAAAGCCCAGATTCTCTGGCAGTGAAGCATTTAACAGGCAGTGCTGACTTAATTCGTGACACTTTGATTCACTGGTTTATTGCACCTTTGCTCATATGAACACTGTAGTATTAAAAATGCCCTGGAGGTTTGCTTGTTCTGAGAAGTTTGAACCAGTTTGACTGACACAAACTAACCTCCCATGATTAAAATTACTTAAATCATGTTCTTTACCCAGCGGAGCAGGTCTTACTTAGTCCCTGCATTTTCTCTGTTCATGCTTCATTTGTTTGTGACCTACTATGTAGAGGAGCAGGACTTATGTGAGACCGCTTAAACTGAGACATTATTTAGAAGCAATAACGAACCTGAGCAGCCTCATGTGACTGCAGACAGTTTATGGGAGATGTCAAAGCTAGACAATGATTGATGTATTTTGTTCCCCAGTTGTAAAAAGAAAGATGGGAGTTATGCCGCATTCAAAGTCGCTGTGCTGTCACAGGAAGTTCTGCCAAAATGTCCTCCAAAGTTAAGTGCAAGGCCCTTTCTCTTCAGGCTTGTCCTTACCAGCTGTCTCACCGTGGCCTGAAGAGGTTTGTCAACCTTTGCTAACAGAAAAGCTTTCAACTCACTTACATTTTAATCCATTGTTTGGAATAAAAGAATCAAGCAGACAATGCAAAGGAAGAGTGAGAATAGCAAATAATGTGAGTTTGCAAAAAAATGTATAGGGTAGAGACAAAGAAACATAAAATTGACAGTTAACTAGGCTATTCTGTCACTTAAATTTATTCTTTGGGAAACATCTGCTTAAATATAACCAGTGAAGTTTCATGTAAAACTGTTGTTTGTATTGCAACAGGCTGAAAGGAATACTAATTTCAAAGCATGGAGTGTTGCCATATTGTTTCCAGCAACCTGTGATAGCACTGAAAACATTGCTGCTGCTGAGAAAGCTCCAGTCAGTGAGTGAAAAGAAACTATGCTTCATCTTCAACTCCACATGCATTGTTTTGATTTTAGTAGAATTTACATGCACGTGCACTCCATTAGAAGTTGTTTTATGTGTGTTCTTTATACACCACTGAGATTTCTGCGAATTCTTCTCAACTCTGGCCTTTTGTGTTTATTTTCAACATTTGTCCGATGAGCAGGTTTCTTTGCACTGAGTGCCTGAAATAAATGCTTAATTTAAACAGAAAGCAAAGATTGAGGCCATGAAATTTACTGTAGTAGAATGACCCTCAGGCTAACACTGCTCTACAACAGAAATATTGTTTTTCCTGACACACACATGTGCACCTGTATTGATGTGAAGTAGCTTGTGCCATTAAAAATGTAAGTGCAATACAAGCAAATGAACTTCTAAATAGTCCCTCTGATTCAGGTTCTGGATATGTCCTTCTATGAGGATTTAACAGGCAGAAGCTTAAATAAATTGGACTGGACTATGGCCAGAACTTCAGGCCAACAGTCCAGACAAAAATAGCAGAGAGATGAATACATCTTTCAAGCCTGTTGAGAAGACCATGTTGTTCAGACATGCAGCCAGCTGCTAACATTGTTCTCCGTCAAAAGGGAGTTTTCTGTCATCTGGAAGTCTTTTGTGTGCCCTGTGGTTCATACTTCATACCTTAGTAAGTGATGGCTCCCCAGTGGCAGCATGGGCGGGACAGCGGTTGGGGTCCTGGTGAGAAGCAGTGGCAGTGGAAGCCCACTGGTCTGTGTAGCCCAAAGGTGTGAAGTAACCACAATCCTGAACACTGGAAGCCCGCTCAAAGTCCTCACACACACCATCACCATCAAAAACATAACACTGACTAGGTTCACCTTGGGAGATGGAGAAAGTAAGAGAGGAGGATTTATGAAAGAATATAAAGCCTGGTTTCTTAATCTGGCAGGGTATACACTCATCCCCCACCGTTAGACTCCCATCCAAATCTCTTTGTCAGTGAACCAAATCTGAGCAAACCTATTTTGTATTTTCGTTGGCCACTTTAAATGTTAGTCAAGTCAACTCAACCATATCTGACTCTCTGTGCTGTCAACAGACTGTAAATTATTGCAAGAAATGAACTTTGGCTTCAATTAATTATAGAAGATCACAATAATTTCATAAAGCTAATAGGCAGAAATAGAATATATGGGACTTGGCCAGGGACTCACAGTTAAGTCCCAAAAGCACCTCAATAGGACGTGAGTATCTATAAGTCAGTACGTAACAGCAGCAGCACTACGTGTTACAGAGAACTGTCAAAAGGTGTTCCAAGTCTAGTACAAAACCAAAATACAGACAGGAAGATATTGCTTTTACCTATTATTGTCTGCTAATAAATTCTAAATTTTGCTTTGCATCAGCTGAACCTTTATCAGCTCTCAAAAATGCAATAACATTTAGACAGAGGAAAATAAAACAAAATCAATGAATACATGTCCATGGCTATTTAAAGAAGCACTTGAGTAATTGACTTTTTCAACACAACAACATCTACTTTAAAACATTTTTGTCATTACTGAGCATTTATAAACATTTGGTGAAGAGAATGACTCAAACCTTGGGCTGACTCCTCTTAGCCAATTAGTACACCAGTTTTAAATGTGCTGCATTCATCTGCAGGAAGAATACTGAAATAATACTAGTTCCTCTTAATTAAATGATTATGTTAAATATCATACAAACAAGGACTAATAACTAGCTTTAAGGGCTGTTCATGGTTTTTGAACAGTCCTTAAAGCTAGTTTTTTAATAAAAAAAAAAGCTTAACACCTTTATTATTGGCTTTAATCTATAATAATAATAATAACAATAACAATAATAATAATAATAACAATAATAATAATAATAATAATAATAATAAAGTGCTTTTCTCGATACTCAAAGACGCTTTACAGATGCTCAGAGTCAAAGACAGGGTTTCCAAATAAAAAAAAAACATGTTAGGTGTAGGCTATGTTGAAGAGGTGAGTCTTGAGGGCTTTTTTGAAGGAGGTGAGTGTGGGGGAGTCGACGTGTTTTGGTAAGGCGTTCCAGAGGGTTGGGGCAGCAATGGAGCAGACCCGGTCCCCCCAGGTCTTATATTTAGTCCTGGTGGGGGGAGACAGATGATGAGCGTCAGCTGAGCGGAGGGCACGGGAGGGGGTATGATGATGGAGGAGCTCAGTGAGGTAGGCGGATGCCTGGTTGTTGAGACTTAAAGATGATGGTAAGAAGTTTGAAATGTATGGGCTGAGGGATGGGGAGCTAATGGAGGTCTTTGAAAACAGGGATGATGTGTTCGCGGGAGGCAGTACGGGTGAGGAGACGAGCGGCAGAGTTTTGGATGTACTGGAGCCTGTTGAGGAGTCTGAAGGATAAGCCATAGAGCAGGCTGTCGCAGTAATCGATGCGGGAAGTTACAAATGCGTGGATGAGGGTTTCGGCAAACTGAGAAGTGTGGGACGGGTGGAGGTGGGCGATGTTCCAGAGATGAAAGAAGGCTGTCTTGGTGATACGCTTTATGTGGTGTTCGAAGGAGAGGGCCTGGTCAATGATGATGCCAAGGTTGCACAGTAGGGGGGAAGGGGAGAGAGACAACTTAGCATGATGCAGACGTGTTTAAAGCGTCCGAAAAAGGAGATTCATTGAATTTTTTTGTTTTTTAATTCGTAAAACTACTGTATTGATCAATGGGTTTTTCTACATTTTCAGTTTGGTTCACCTTTATTTAGTGTAAGATAAGGAGCAACAAGTCCTCAGTTGGATGCAATGTGCCATGTAAAAAGCTCAGATACTTTGAGGTTTTGTTAAAAGGTACAAAAACTTGATTTACAGCAAAAAACAAAGATAAAGTATAATCTGATAAAGGTAAATGAATCTACTCCTCGCTTGCTTGCCAAATTGTATAGGAATTATAGATTCTACTAAGGATGCAATTAATGTTATTTGAATTGAAGCAGAAATGCAGTAAAACAGTTGCCTTTAAGCTATGAGAAATGAATATACATGCACCGGAGTAATGGTACTGACATAATGTGCTACAGCAGTGTAAAACAAAAAAGAGTGCGAAGCTGAACAACAGCTTGTCACGCAGCAGCTATTCATAAAAAGGGTGGAAAACATTAGACACTTCAGAAGTTTGGCCTCATTAACATCTGGACAGCGGCAGAAGATAGACAGACAGAGATGTGTCAGAGAGTCAGCGCTGCACGATTGGCTTCAATTAGTCAACGGAAACATGTTTCTGATAAAAGGCAAATTGGGCCGAGACATTTCAATGGCATATTGTTATCCAGAGTTCATTTGGCAATACTGCATCAAGTGAACTCACCAAATGCCCCACCCCTGCTTTGAAAACACCTGTGAAAATGATTAAGTCTTTTCAATTCCAAGTCTGTCTCACAAAATAGGCCTCACAAAATAGGACTACTTGACAATCTTTGAGTTAACTATTAAGAACATCTGTTTTCTATTTAAGATCTGCATGCTGTAATCATATTGTGCAATTAAACCTTCATTTAATCAAGCAGTTAAAAAATTAAGTTAGAAATCAGTGGAATCTATTAAAAACAACTTGTAAGCAGCAATTCTATAGCAATGCACCAGATCTATGGCTTTCCTGTGACAAGATGACTGTAAAAGTAGTTGGTGTGTGTGTTGGTGTTACTGCGCAACTATAGTAAGTTGTATTAACAAAACATGCGGCATAGTTGGAGTTAAATGGGTCAAGCAAATGTGGTAAGAAAACCCAAACAAATATTCTGTCTATGACTAAGAAGTACAACTGAATAATTGGTTTTAAGTGTTGCAATTTGTAAAAACATGTTTTTGCCAAATTGTTTTCCTTCCTAGTCATGATGTCTTTTATTGTAAAACAAGAGATGTAATAGCTTCAGTCACGGCATGGCTTGCCCTGGTGGTAGAGGAGGACGGATCAGTCTCCATTTGTTTCCCCTAGACGAATAAATGACTGGATGATGGAAATGTTATTCCTGTAATGAGCTCTCATACATAGCCCTTATACCACATATGAATAGGTACCATCCAGCAGCCTGGGGAAATAATACATGGCCTCCAAAGAAATAACTAACATACTGGGCCCTATCGTACACTTGGCGGTGGCGCATTGGGCGTGGAAAGTTAAAAATTACTTCAGGGGAGTTTTCAGGGCAACCTTTGCCGCCTTGATCCAGGAGCAGCAGAGGAATCCTGCTCTGCTCCGCCCAATGCACCACTGGCGCACAGCCGGTAGTCCAATCAGCTGGGTCGAATCATCTTATCAATTCATTGGTGTTTCTCTGGCAAAACTGAATGAACCAATGGGAGAATCCGCTTTCATTCCATGGTCCCGCCGTGCTCCAGTGGCGCGGGCGTCTTGGTATCGTACACTCAGCGCAAACATGGCTGAACTACAAGTATTTATTTATTTATTTATTTATTCATTCAGTAATTCATTCACTTGCTGTTTATGTGGCCGGACGGGGACAACGCTCAATGAATGTATTGTGTCAGACAGCTCTCAGCTGATCCCCCCTTAGAAAGCAAACATTTCCATATTTTGTCATTTCTATTTCTACAACAAATTTTCGCCAGCACAGGCAAACGCACACATACAGAAGCACGCACACATGCACACACACGCACACCTAAAAATTAAATTCATTTTGTGAATAGAATATATATATGGTAATTAATGGCTGACCGATTGATTCTGGTTCAGCCAATTGTTGATGTTAATCTGGCATTATGAATACAGTCATTCCTAACTTTAAATTTCACGTGTGTGTCTGCTTGTGCGGGGGGGGGGGGGGTCACATAAATGAAAGGGGTATGAGCATCTTAGCCAAATGGCAAGATTCACACACTCCCATATGCACACTGTTTACTTTAAACTTCATATTTTGTGATCAAAAATATTTTCAAAGGACATTTTACTAACTTCACTAAATGCGTCCAAAGCACATCTAAATATTTTACACTGCTTAGAGGCAAAAACGGAAAAGAATGGTGTGTTTGATTTCGGAGAGGTGTGTGAGCATGTTGGCCAACTGCGCCCTATCGTACCGTCCAGGCTGTTTTTACGTTTGCGCCTCCGTTTAGACCAGGTTTTGGCTGGTCTAAAGTCCTAGCGCATTTGACCTCAATGCGCTGGGTGTACGATAGGAAACTCACCAGGACACGCCTCCATTCCGCCTTCATTCTCAGACCTCAACCCCTGGGCGCACAGACCTGGCGCAAGTGGATTTACTACACTTACACTTACACTTGTGGCAAAATTACGTTTGCGCCAGGTGTAAGATAGCAATGACACCTGCGCCACTGGCGCACCGTGTTTGCGCCGGGTGTACGATAGAGCCCAAAGTCTTGTCTTCACTGATTAATCACATCCTTTGGGCTATATTACTGAATATATACTATAACAACCAAGAGTTGGACAATATAAAAGCTATACTTATTCAACTTAGCTTTTAGCAACTGAGGAGCACTTTCAGCTACCACCCCGTTGTTCAGAGGATACATTTTGAGCATGTAGAGGAACACCAAATACCACAACAGTAGAGCTGTTTTCTTGTGTCATTGTGACTAATGCCTCATCCAGCACTAGTAGAAACAGAGACACTTTGAAACACATGGAGGTTTTTGAAATGAAACGTCTGCAGTGCATATGAGGCTATTACAACAAATGTCACAATTTATGACAGCAATCAGTAGGTGTCTGTGGTAAAAAGCTATGTCACGTATGAAATCATGCGTGAGGTTTGTTTTCTCAGTGCTTTCTGTCTGGCTTTGCTCGACCACCTTGCACTGTTATAATGTGTTTACCTCAAATATCAAGGTCAAAACACATGTGAAGAGAGTTTTCAGCCTTCTGCTTTCAATGGAGTGTTTTGAGTAAACTCCCTTCTATGTTGTGTGGTGAGGCTTCTGTTGTGGCCTGTCTGCGTGCTTCACACTGGGCGAGGGTGCACACACAATGTATTGTTGTCCTGTGGTGGATTCACAAATGATCAGGGCGCTCTCTGTGGCTTCTTTGTTTGTCTTTTGCCATGTTATGCTGCATGTTTTAGTATTTTTTACTGTTATTTTAACCACCTGGCCCTAAGGCTGGAGCCCTGAGCAATGTTTATCCCTAGTCTGATGGGTAAAAACTTTATATTTGATTCATGTCAAAAGATTTACATTTTTTGATGATTTTGAAAAGACAGACGGTCGTCAGATTGGTACATGACAGTTACCTTTGTTCTGTCCAAACAATGTAAAAGTAGACAGGTTCTGCAAACCTAGAAGACCCCCACATTAAATCTCTTAGCAATAATCCAACATCAGGTCTTATGGCACTTAATGTTCATACAGACCGAAGTGAAAGATACAAATGAGAACCAAAAAAAGACCAAAAACAGAGCCTGAAAATGGGTTCAAACATTTAGAGTCTTAACAGGTGAATCTTTTTTTCAGTAACTTGATCTTAAAGACCCACCAAGTTGTTTGCTGGCAGCCACATGACTCTCTGAGCCACAAACGAACTCTTTCTTAATGTTTCTCATCTTACCATAAATCTTTGGTTGTTGATTCTGAGAACAAATCATGCATTCTTGCCTGAACCTCACCAAATGTTAACCTGACCTAAACCCTAACCACAGCTGCTCTTTCCTAATTCTAAGCTTCTTGTTGGGTAAAAAAAAAATCCCAAAAAATAGAGAGGATAAGAAATAAACTCCCTCCCCCTTGCATGATTTGATACTGGCGGTCACAACTACAAGGTGGCCTCCAATCACTTAACTGTGGGGTCATTTTACAACAATTGTCAGAAGCAAAGGCTTTCACAGCTGGTTATGATCTTTCTCACTGAGGAGAGCTGGCAGACTGTTGCAGATGGGATTTGATAATAAAAAACTAATTACTTACTTTCATAAAGCATATCAAACAAAATTAAAATGTGAACAATGTCTTAAACATAACAACTGTTGTGAGCAGATTTTTGCAGGTGACTAATCCAAAATTATAACATTATCTGCGATAAAAAATACATGAGCATCATTTATCAATATACTCTGACTGTTGTGGACTGTTTGAAAGCTTTTAAAGCCCAAACCATATTTAATAAAAGAACCATGCCTGACATATGTTTTGAGACTCAACAGTGCACTTTACTGCTGAAAAGTGTTTTTCTGATGTTTCTCTGCCAACCTAATGTCAAGACGCCTCGGATTTCTAAACAAGACTTGTAACTTTGCAACCCAAAAACTGAAATTTTTACCCTTCAGCTCATCTGTTTCCTCTTATGTTGCAGTGATGCTACATTAATGGTTTGTGGAATCAGTTCAAGCCAGAAGCTTTTATGTCTTGTAAATTTAATTTGGTAACTTGAATTTTTTTTTTCTTAATATTGCTGCAAACACAAAATGAGACATTTCTGGCTGTTAAGTAAATGCTACTTGCACATAACGTACTGCCATTAATCATTCATTAAAAAGATTCCCTGCTGCTCTCCATACTATGTTTGTGTGTGTATGTGTGTGCACATGGGTGTGGGTGTGTTTGTATATGCATTTATTTCCTCACTAGAGCGAATGGGACTCACTCACCATTGCAGTTGAAGCCCATCTCCTTGTGGCATTTCTTCGAGCAGCCATCACCATCCAACAGATTTTTGTCATCACACTCTTCTGACCTACAGAGAACAACATCATCTTTCACTTATTTTTTCCCAGGCATCTATATTTTCAAAATTAGTCACCATATTCATCATCCAAATTAATATATTCATTAAAGTGCACAAACCCCTGTATGAAGCCATCTCCACAATAAGGCTGTCCATGGGTATAGAGAAGAGGTGGGGAGGGACTGCTGTGAAGACCATCTGCCTCCACCTGGACTGTGTACTGATATTTGACTCCCTTCTCCACAGAGCTGAGCAGAAGAGGAGAGAAGAAGGGAGGAAATAGGTTTTATGGTTTCTTCAAATTGAAAATTTATTTTGGCATAATAAAATTACAACATCTAATACAAGTCCAAGGCACTAATAGCACTAATGACTCACTCACAACATGAAGAATTATCCTGATTACTGAGATATGCAGTGTATGTCATGGTGACTTTTCACAGCTTACTTAGTGCTATGTATAGAGGATACATGGTATCTGAAGTATGTACACAACTAAGTATATCTGCACGAATCCTGATCAGTTCTGCCAACAATGTCTCATGCAATTGCAGCAACAAAAGTGAAACTTGCACTTACAGTCGCTTCTATCTGTAACCTTGCAGTATCCAATGACCTTAAAGCCCCACAGCAGGATAAGTGTGTAACGATACCTTGGCTCCAGTGTCAGGACTATTGATCTGTTTTGGTGGGCTGCATCTATAAAAAGAGCCTCATCCCTGTTTTTCCCATTACAGATCTACTCCCTCTGTGTCCGTCTGGTGCAAAAGTTAACCAGGAGGAGCACAAATTACTTAGTATGTGAAGTCCACTGGTTTCTCCAGGAACAACTATTGTCTTTATTCATTATTGATCAGAGAAGGATATGAAAAAATATATCTCCCCTTCCTTGTATCTATATTTTGCTGTATCCTCCGACCTTCTGCCACAGCTCTCTCCCAATCTGCTCTCAGAGGCCTCTCATTACTCTAAGATAATTATAGGGGAGTTAGGTAATGTTTTCCCTTTTGCCTTGTTGCACTCCACACTTCCTTCCTACATGCTTAATTCTCTCTTTAACTACAAACTTAATTAACAAAATCATAAAGCAATTTAGTCTTTACAATGAGCTAACTACACACTTACATGTAAGAAAACTTGCTTTAAATGTCTGTAAACCACAATGCTACACTCACTCATTCTTCTTACCAGCCAAAGCCAGTATTGTGACATATATGTAATTGTAAAGAGATGTTGTATATGGAAATGTAATCCAAGGAAAACAAGATGATTTTGCAACAAAGCAACTCAAATAAACGGATGATATTTAAAGGCTGGTAAATACGGAAGGACATGTTTTAAACCTAGATTTGTATGATCACATCTAAGGGCAAAGTTGTACAACCGTTGTAGCAAACAGCCACTGAAAGGTTTGACGCAGCCATCACAGTTAGGAAAAGAATGAACCTACACATAGGAATGATGGTTCCCACTTTAGCACAATCCTGTGATGGAAAAAAATGTCTTAAGAATGAGAAGAAAGCTTTTGAGACAACCTTTCAAAGATAAGATCTGATGTTCACATGTCATGCTGTGATGGTGAAAAGAAGGCAGGACTCGAGCTTCTGACTTAATATCACCTCTCCTTTGTCTCCGTGGCAGCTGGTCTGTGAAAATCTAATCATTTTCAGATAATGTTTGAAAGGTGTTTAATGCCTAGTCCTACCTGTCCTCTGCACTCATCTTTCCCTCTCTGTGTTCTTCTCAGTCTGCCTGTGTTAACTATGGTGCAAGTTCAGCAAGAGGAAACGACTGAGGACCCGATCCAAGCAGTCACTGGTGTTTATGGCCTCTGCTGCTCACATTTGGTTCATATTCAAAAAAAGAAAAAAAAATGCCTCTGCTTACTTTGCTTTACCTCTGCTGTGCTGTTGTCTCCCTCTGTCCTGTCTGACCCCTCCTTCCTACTCGTTTCTCCTCTCCTCACTCAAGTATTTTACACTTTTAGTTTTAGTTTTATGTTTATTCCTCCCACACATTTCTCTTTGTGTCTATTTACTTATGCTTATCGAAATCTTTTCCAATTGCCTTTTCTTCCTGCTTTCTCCTCTTCCTCTCATCCACTTATCTCGCCATTATTCCATCTTTTCTAGCATTCTCTCCCTTCTTTTCCAAACTCAATGCTCTCTCAACACTCTTCTCCTCACATCAACCCCTCTCTGCCCTCCTCAGTCCCACATAACTCTATCCCCACTGGTTCTTACATCTTTTTGCACTTAGACACAGCTTGTGTAACATAGGAGACGTGTTCCCTGAAAAATAAACTGTTTTTGAAGCTGTGTCCACCTAACATCCGCCCTGCTCTGTAAAACAGCAACAGCTTCTCAGAAACAAAGTGCCACAGATTTTTAAATAAGCCCCAAATGATGTGCAATTGTGTGACACAAATGTCACAACCTGGCAGGTACTTCTCACCTTTTAAGTACAATTTGAATCAGAAAAGCAAGATAGAAGAGAGGTTTTGGGTATTTATCAGAGAGGCAGTACAGTAGTGGCAGGGCTGTGGCTCTACACTGGGATTCTGGTAATCATTTGGACACCCAACAATATGAGACAGGACCCTGTACAAACTGATTTAACTTAGCCCCGAAACTTCAGCATGCTTATGATTAAGTAAATGCTTGTTGAAACAGATTTGGATCAGTAGCCACAGCCTGGCATCCACATGTTGGAAACATTTGTGTTCTGAGTTTTTCAAACAGAACCAGACCCAAACACTTTTGAGAGACAGATAACTGTGGATCAGAAGATCTGAGGTAGGCTGTGGAACTCCGCATTGGCTCTAAATAACTCAGTCTTATTTTCCTCTGCTGATGTCTGACAGTGTGTCCATGTGTATTTTTGTATGTATGCCCAGCATTAGTAATACACATCTTCCATGTTATAAATATTCATCTACACCTGAGAGAAAACAGGACTTCAGAACTTGCCCAAGGTGAAGCTGTAGTTATTTTAGGGTGGTTTAGACAGAAAAACAGCAAACTTGTTAATTCCTTTTACGCACTGTGCTTACCTCCTGCACAGCAAATCTTTGACATATGAACAGTGTCTCTTTTTGTTATACATGCCTGTGAGGCGATATTAAAACCTAACTGAAATAGAAGAAAACAAGTAAATGATTTTGTACCTGTAAATGCTCAACAACGTTTAGCATCTACCTGTCAGTGAATATCTGCTGGGTCTGAGGTGATTGGGTTTTGCTGAATGGTGGCACCCGTTCAATCCTGTACAGCAAAGGTTGGCAGCTGGAGCACAGAGGGCTGCTGGGGCCTGAAGACAACATGGCAGCATCAATCTCCATCTTCTCATCGAAGGTGCAGAGTTTTATGGCGGCGATGGCATCGTTGTTGGTGTCAAGGCGCAAGGTGAGGGGCATGTCACAGAAGACATGTTGGGGTCCGAGATCAATGATTTTCTCCTTGTCTGTTATCAGCTCTATGTTGGTTATGGCTGGGTTTTCTATGACAGGGAAATAAAGACATACTAATCTGTAATTTTACTGTAATGTTCAACTGTGTACATAGTATGTTTTCCAGAGTATCAAGATTTATCTCTCTTTTGGCCAAAATTTTGTAAATGTCTACTTCATGTATTAATTGACCATGAAACATGACTACTGGTTTTCAAGCATTTCTCTTTTGACTGAATATCAGTACAATGAACACCTACCTTGAATTTTTATTTGGTTATCTTTTAAGACGGTAAAGGTCAGGGATCATGTACATAAAAACTAAAGTACATCTGTAATGAATCTTGGGATTCATGACAAATCTTTGTGAAGATATTTGCCATTGGCAACATCCAATCATAAAATTTAAAACCCACAAGAACCTGCTGCCTTTTAAATAGCTGCCTCTCCAGCCAAACATCCTTAAATTTCAGGAGTTTCAGGCAGTAGATACAGCACCCAAGTGTGTGCAAATGTTTTCAAAGCAAGGCTTTTTTGACGCTCAGAATTTGTTTATTTTCTGTCTATGCATTTGCTCAAAAAGCCTCAACATACTCTGTTTTGGCTTTCAGTCTTGCATTTCTCAGTCTCCCCCTGAACCCTGACTCTGCATACTGTTCAGCAGGGCTGCTGACTACTTTTACTAATGCCTTTATTAAACATAATCATTAAAAAAAAATCCATGCCTGTTGTCAGAGGATGGGCTTAATGTATTCATTCAAATTTCTGTTAGCCACCAGAGGCTGATACCCCACCTATTCAGCTTCCTATTGCCAGCTTTGTTCATACCATCACAGCTTTTGTTGAACCCATGGTATTTACAGTCGTGCTAAAAAATCTGACATACCACAGTAATGGAATAAAGTTGTTCTAGAGTGACACTTACTTGAAGAGATGTACGTGACCCAAAGAGTAAGTGCATGCGGAACAACAGGGTGGAGGAACTTTAGCGTGAGGGTGCAGCCCTCCTTTTCAGGACATGGTGAGGTCACATTGGTGTCATAAAGGCTGAGCTCAGGACTCCAGGCCTGGAGACTGGGTTCACAGGGCTGCTCCACATCAGGTGGGCCTGGAGTTCAATAACATCGCAGAGACACACATGTTTGTATTCATGCATTGTGAGGGCTCTCAATGACTTCATCCATTCCATAACGCTAAAGCTGGAAACACACCATGAATCATCATCAATCCTGATTTAACCATAACGATGATTAGAAAGTGTGATGAGCCTGTAGCTTCCCCTGCAAATAGACAAGCACACCACTGCCACTGAAAGTGGATAGATTTAATCTGTTAACAAGTCAGTGCACGTGACTAAAGTTTATCTCATTCATGGAGACATCAGGAGAAACTCCTCTCACAATTAACTGGTTGACCACATCAAATCATGTTGTTTTTCAACCCTCTAAATCTGGGTAGAAAAAAAACTACTGTTGTTTTCTGAGTGGAGAGTCCTTAACCAGCAGTATGTAGAAGAATTAAGTTTGACTGTAATTCAGGCTAAGGCATGAATCTAAATACCTATTTCTGGCAACCAGCGGATGCACAAACACACACGAGCACACACAACAGTATGTATGCTAATGACATGTACACAGCTGCATGTGGAGAAAGTTAAATGCATTAAAGCTACAGACTCCGGAGGGAAGTGGCAGTCTAACAAAAACATTAACCTAACATTAATCTTGAGATCAGATGTAGACAGTGACATTTGTCTGTGAAAATATTGGCTGGTGCTATTTTAAACTACTAAAAAGGTCTTGAAAACATATTCTCCCAATCTGCTTCTTCCTATAAACAGTGGGATTGTACATGGAATGTGCAATCCTCAGCAACAGGTAGGATATGTAGAAATTCCTGTATTTTTACTTTTGTCAGCGCTCCTCCTGCTAGTTGAATGTAGTAATGCAGAGATGGAAAACTACAACAACATAGTCTTGATGAGGCAGAACATTTTAGTCTTAGTCCTGATACACCACACCTACAGTAAGGAGATTTCTTTTCTGAACGCGTTTCCCGATGTCCTGCCCTTTCCTCAACATTTCCTGATCACTTCTATTCAGTAATAACAAATTTCACACATTTCTCAGTATAACTACCAGAAAACATACCCTCAACACTTAGGAGAGAGGAGAATTTTCCAGTTGAGAAAGTTACGAGTCCCCCCCACCCCCGTTTAAAACATGGCCCACATTCAAAAACGCAGTAGCGCCTCCATTACACCAGACAAAATGAGTTGTTAATTGTTACAGCTTCAGTGATTAGCACAATGGAATCACATTAGGATGGTGTAATTATCAGCTGTGTCCCAGATGAAAGTCAAAAAAAAAAAATCAGTATGTTAATGAGGTGTTACATATTTCACACCCACTATGATCAGCCATGCGTGAAGGCACAGTGGATCGCCTAGCTGTCAGAAAAACAAACACGGCCAGGTATATGACGTCGAGACTGGCCTAAATAGTTGACAGATGAACCAGAACTGTAAACTTTCCTTAGGCTCTTGCCATTTCTTTGTTTCCTACGTAATCACAGTTACTGATATAGTAACATGTTATTGAAATCTTGGATCTTTGGGTTCATATCAAATATTATGTATCTTTCAAGCTGAGAAAGAACTCTAGCTATTGTCAATGTTGAGCAGGTCAAATTTACTGCAAACTTGGTATGCTTATATAAATCGCATATGGGACATGCAGCATGATCAGAGCAGGATTTGGCACCCTAAAAGTACAAGCAGTAAAGTAGTTCATATAATATATGGTCTAGAGTCTGAAAATACACTACTGGCACAGAATCAGCCATTTCTCCTTGTTAATTTAATCTTTGTAGATTCACACATTCATGGAAATTCACTCAACTTTACAGCTCCATGCAGCTCTACAGAGGGCTTTATACTATACTGGATTGTTGTTTTAGTTTTCCTGCCCAAAATCCAACTCACGTTTCTCAAGTCAACAGCAACAAATTTCAATAATATAATGACGTTGCTCCATGTCTGCAAGATGTGTCCATTTGCAACCGCTTAATAAGTAAGCCATAGCAAGTTCACAAAGTAAAAATGTATTAACATTTTGTTTTTCTAATTTGAATGTCCTTAAAGGCCAAATGCTATCCGCTTTGTAATAATCCATTTTATGGATAATTGTTTGCAACTGAATTCAAAAGTTACTTTCATACTTTTATGTGTGTTGCATTTCGATACTTTTATAAAACAGATTGTTGAACAAAACGTGAGAATTATAATGTTCATATAAAAAGAATTTCACCATTGCTACCACCACTGTTCAAATCTCTGTCCAGACTTCTATATACATTAATATGCAACAGCAATTTCTCTATTTTTAATACTTCTTTACAACCACAGTTCCATATGTAATAATAATGAGTTACAACAGGCTGTGGCAACAATTTGAACATGTTAAAATAGAACAAATAGAAATCTTCACAGCCTTAACAAACAGTAAGTTGAATACATACTGTATAGAATAATGAACACTTCCTGTATACTCTCTTGCTGACCTGAAGCAAAAAGTCATTTCACACTGTCATCTTGTAGTTTCTTGGTCTTGTTTTCTGTTGTTTTCTTTAATGTCAGTTACATATATATTTGTATATATTACAATTGTCTGTTTATATAAATCACTTGAATAATTTACATTTAGTTCAACTTAGTCTTAGCAATTTTTTCTTTAAATTTATTATTACTTTTGCTGTAGTCACACAACTCATTTCCTCTACAAGTACTACACATTTTTATCTTCATCCATTAGTTGGTAATTTGATATTAGATTTTTACTCATCTTGTACGGGTATGGACATTCCTGTTATTTAGCCCCTTTTTCTACTCTCTGTAAATTGGCGTACCATGAAAAAAATAATGCATCTCATTTAAATATTCTAACTTTGAAATGGAAACAACTTTCATGCTTAATGCAGTACATAAATGAAGTCCTTTTCCAAAGGAGCACAAGCTCCCCCCCTTGGCCTATGAACCCAAACCAGTCAAGACTGTGACGCAAGCAAAATTTTGTTTGCAAGTTTGCCAGTTATTGTAGCCAGCAGTGTTTGCCTTTAACTTGTGTTTTGTACTGTCGGCCTTGATATCTGCATTGGATTGTGTCTAATTTCCCCCACCTTTTCCCGATATTGCTCATTTTGATTTGCTGACAAAGTGACCCAGTGCATCATCATCTTTACAAGTGGGAAAGAGTGAAAGAGAGCCAGGGAAGCCAGCAGACTGGCTGTCTCCTCAGCTGTGTGCATACCACTGTTTGGAGTAAGACTGTAATTGACTCTTTATCATCATTATGATCCCGCAGCGAAAGAGAGGGAGTCGTAATCCCCCCGTCCCTCCTCGCCGCTTGTTTTCAAAGCATAAATTCCAGCAGAGGATTTCCACATATTTGGGTAGAATTTCCACAGGAGAGAATTAGTGATATTGTGTTAGCACAGTGTTTCGTTCTTTCTGTGTATCTCCTCTTACTTTCTCCAAGCTTTATTGTTTGTTCCTTGTATTCCTTTTTCTTTTTTGTTTCTTTCCTCTTGCTTTGCATGTCATGACAAAGGAAACTGTGCTCCTCCAGAAATTATGATTGGAATAACAACAACCATGTGCTTCCAGGAAGCGTAATGTTTAAAAGTTCAGTGCTACCAGATACACTTCTTTTGGCTTTTTTGTTTATGACAGTGGTTCAATGTTTGAACAGTACCCAAACGTTGCCCACAGTTGACGCTTTACCTAATAATACTTGTTCTAGCTTTGGCTATAACAAGACAGACAGAGAGAGGTCTGTAGCTCAGGGCAATTATCATTTAATGATTTTCTGTTTTTTTCTCGTTGAGGGGCTATTAGCCTTGCACGCACCTGAAATTCACAGAAAAAGAGACATTGAGTGTGTTTGTGTGTGTGTTTTTGGAGGGAAAAGAGTTGTTTTGCTCTATGGAAACAAGACACAGAGGTTCAATAGAGGAGAGAGGGACAAGAACTTAGACTTGAAAAAGCCATATTGTCCTTTGTCAATAATCACTGACAGAGTAGACTGTATTAGATAAGTGCATGTTTTACAGACTGTTATTTAATTTTTGATTGCTATTCATTTTTGTCTTTTGTACTGTATCATTACTATTTAGTGCCGTTTTTAAATGCTGCCCTTCTTCATTACCTTTTTCTTTTCTTTTTGATTTTTGAAAAGATTTTTTTGTTCAAGTGTTTTTACTATTGATATGTTTTTACTGTAGATAGAGAGCAGTCAACCAAATTTTATTTCACTGAGGTGTAATGACAATAAATATCTACCTGTCCATCTCTCCATCAGGAGAAAAACTCCACTGGGTAAACTGTGGTTTTAAGGAGTAAAAAAGCAATACTTGACATCCTACCACTACAAAACCAAAAATGACTTGATCATCATAAATGTAAATAATTGTAGAATAATAACTTATGTCAATTCAGAAGTTAAGTAAAAATACCCTCATGGTAAAAATCTAACTCAGAATACTGATAATTTAATGTTGCTTTACATGCAGCTCCAACAACCTCGAATTGTGTTTGGTTTATATCCACATTAATTTTATTAAGGGGTGCATTAAACAGATGAGCATTTATTTTGTTGTAAAAAGAAAAAGGCTCCTTTCCTGAAACCCTATTCTGTTTTTTGTTGGAAAAAAATATATAACTACTCATCCTTCTTTAAGACACACACATGCACTAACACACAAACACACACACAGTGATTTTTGACTGACCGACCGCCTCCTCAGGTGTCCAGTAGCCCGATGTGTCACAGATGCGAGGCGAGGTTGCCTCGTGGGCGTACTGATGGAAAACGCTATCTTTCTCACAGTCTCCACAGCTGATAGCAGACACACTGGAAGAGGAGCTGGGATAAGAAGAAACAGAGATGTTTACTATAGTTATCACAATTTTCTTGCTTTTTGTCACAGCAAAGAAAGTATATCTCATCAACAACCATGTCTACAACAACTTGCTTTGTGTTTTACTCTACATGAACAAAGCAAGTAAGCTAAGAGAGGTGAAAAACAGGACAGAAAGACAAGGGCTAGCTATTATTAGTCAAAAAATGGCCCTAAATCAATAACTTGTGAAGTAGTTTATTCAAGGTTACACTCATGACAGTGTCTCAGTACACTTCAATGTTCTAAAAGACCTTTTTCTAGATCAGCCAAAACCCGGTCTAAATGCAAGGCGCAAAGGTAAAACAACCTGTACCGTAAAACACAGCACAGCTGGCCAACATGCTCACATACCTCTCCACAGTCACACACACCGTTCTTTTCTGTTTTTGCCTGTCAGTAGTATAAAATATTTCGTTGTCCTTTGGACATATTGGGCCCTATCATACACTTTGCGCCGCTCGCCAGTGGCACATTGGGCATGGAAAGATAAAATTAATTCAGGGGAGTTTCCAGGTCAACCTTTGCCATCTCGATCCAGGAGCAGCAGAGGAATCCTGCTCTGCTCCGCCCAGTGCACCACTGGCACATAGCCGGGCGTATTTGTATCATACACTCAACTCAAACACAGCTGAACTACAAGGATTCATTTATTTATTTATTCATTCATTCATTCGTTTAGTTGGCCGGACAGGGACAACGCTCAATGGATGTATTGTGTCAAACAGCTCTCAGCTGATCCCCCCTTAAGTCAAATCGTTTCAAAAGCAAACATTTCCATATTTTGTCATTTCTATTTCTACATTATATTTTCGCCTGCACAGGCAAACTGCACATACGCAGGGACGCACACATGCACACACGCACACGCACACGCACACACACACGCACACACTTAAAAATTTAATTCATCTTGTGAATAGAATACATGTGGTAATTAATGGTTGACCAACTGTTTCTGGTTCAGTCAATTGTTGATAACAAACTATTATTGATATAGAGCTTGTTGATATTGATATTAAACTAAGAAAGGCGATTCAGCGGTAAGGAGACAGAACTCTTGGCTCAGGGTTCATGTTATAGAAAATTATTATTTAATCCTTGTTTTTCTGATCAAATAAATACGCTGACAGAAACAAGGACGTTTGCTCCCGCTGTCAGTGATCGATCTGTTAAAGATGATTGGACGGTTAAGATCCTGTCCCGTCCATAGAGATTAATCTGGCATTATGAATACAGTCATTCCTAACTTTAAATTTCATTTGTGTGTCTGCTTGTGCGGGGGAGGGGGTGGGGGTCACATAAATGAAAGGGGTATGAGCGTCTTAGCCAAATGGCGAGATTCACACACTCCCACGCTGTTTACTTTAAACTTCATATTTTGTGATCAAAAATATTTTCAAAGGACATTTTACTAACTTCACTAAATGTGTCCAAAGCACATCTAAATATTTAACACTGCTTAGAGGCAAAAACGGAAAAGAATGGTGTGTTTGATTTTGGAGAAGTGTGTGAGCACATTGGCCAACTGCGCCCTATCTTTCCGTCCAGGCTGTTTTACGTTTGCGCCTCAGTTTAGACCAGGTTAGGGCTGGTCTAAATTCCAACCTCAATGCGCTGGGTGTACGATAGGAAACGCGCCAGGACACGCCTCCATTCCGCCTTCATTGTCAGACCTCCGCCCCTGGGCGCACAGACCCAGTGCAAGTGGATTTACTAACCTTACACTTGTGGCAAAAATGACTTGTGCCAGGTGTAAGATAGCAATGACACCTGCCCCACTGGTGCACCGCGTTTGCACCGGGTGTACCATAGGGCCCAATTAAGTCAAGTAGGTAAAGTGTACTTTGAAAATATTTTCGATCGCAAAGTATACATTTTAGGGGTGCATGATAACTATCGGGCCGATAACAGGAAATTATGACGTCATTCCGATAAGTCCGATATCATAACGAA